>JARNME010000198.1:1200000-1658329 GCA_030179655.1 Scaptomyza flava
AAGGGTATAAAAAACAAGTGCCGCAGTTAATTTTGGTTATGCCAAGACTATGATACCCTTCACACATGGATTAATTTATTTATTTTTTTTTTTTTGATTGTACGATATGGTAAATTTGTATGGTGGCTATGTTGTAGAATGTTCCAAGCGGGATGACATTTCATAGTGAACAAACCCGACATGATCTAAGCAATCTGTGAAAATTTCATCAAGATCGGTTCAGCAGTTTGGCCGGAAATCGTGTTGAAACAGACGGACACGCGGAAATCATCAGGAATTGATTTCCTCGTCTTGATCATTTTCATATATAGTTTATGGGGTCTCCCATTATTCTTTTAAGGCGTTACAGATTCATGACAAACTCAATATACCCTGTTTCACATGTGTGAAGGGTATAACAAAAAAAAAAAAATGAAAAAACACGTGGGGTGAAAAGTTGCTCAAGCGTAATGTGGTCGGGAAGCACTCAACAAGCTGACCATTTGACCGTTTGATATAGTTGTCCCCGAGTCTTCTTACGTATATTTTTGTTTGTGGGCTCACCGTCGTCGTTACGGTTTGCCCAATAATACGCTTCGCAAATACGGTAGTCGGTGGTTGAACTCAGAAAAATTCAATTGACACTACTAACAATCGGCAACGTTTTCATCAGGTGATTGGCTTAATGTAATATATATCCGTTTCCAAAACCAAACGCTTTGTCGGCGTTTTATCAAAATTCGAGTGAGCTCCGTTGAGCCCTAGCGCCCGATGTCGTTCGAATTCTCCACTTCCATTTCTTTTTTGGGTGCTGATTAGGAAAAACTATTCAAATTTGGCGGAAACTATGTTATATAGTAAAATAAAGCTAAAACAGTAATTTTTAATTTTTTGCTCGGGGATGTCACAAGCTGAATTATATCTATAATAGGCAGGCGTGGAAGGAATGTTCGTTGGGGGGACGACATCAAATTAGGTTTGCTCAAAACATGCGTAACACCTTCACATATCGCACATAGATAGGGATGGCATATGTATTTCCATAGCGGACAGAATATATACATATACATATGCATATAAATAAATATATATATATATATATATATTTATATATTATAATAAGAAGCGTTAATAATGTCTGTTTCACCATTTATTTTTTTGTTTTTTAATACCCTTAACCCATAAAATGGGTAAATAAGGGTATAATGGTTTTGTGCAAAAGTATGTAACAGGCAGAAGGAAGCATCTCCGACCCCATAAAGTATATATATTCTTGATCAGCATCAACAGCCGAGACGATATAGCCATGTCCGTCTGTCTGTCTGTCTGTCCGTCTGTATGAACGCGTGGATCTCAGAGACTACAAGAGCTAGAGACTTCAGATTTTGGATATAAGTTCTCCTATACCATGAGCAGAACAAGTTTGCTTCAAATCATCGATAACTATTCTGGTTTCCGATATACACATGGAATCGATAACAAAAAATAAGAATTTGGAAAATCTAAAAATAAGGGTTGAAATAATGGGTAACGATAGAACTTTTCTGAAAATTTCGTCCAAATCGGTTGAGAAACACCGAAGATATTGAACTTAATCGATTGAAGCTTAGTCAGTATACCAAAGTCTTACATAAATTTAATTTATTTATTGCAACTGGGTTCAGGGTATCTTCTAGTCGGGCTCTCCCGACTAGAGCCTTCTTACTGGTTGGTATTAAAAAATTAAAATACAAATAAAATACAAATAAAATACACATAAAATAAAAAATAAAATCTAAATGGAGACATTGATTGCTCAAAGTTGAAGAGGAATTTTCTATGTTTACGCACAGAAAAACCAAAAAAATGTGAGTCATATATTTTACACTTAAATCTAAGAATTATTAAAAAAAAATCTTCTATTAATTTGAATTTTAATATGGAAATTTAGATTTTTGTCATTTTCGACTTGATTGAAAGTGTCAACATATGAATACCTTAAATACCTTAAAGTCAAGTAAAAACAAGTGGAAACGTTGCAGTCGGACGCAACCGACTGCGGCATACTCGATACCAGTATTAAAACAGGTAAAAAGAGGCCTGATTGCAAAGGGGTACGGATGGGGCAGGGGTGTACGCTGCCTTAAAGATTATCCGATGCAGATAGGGATGCCACCAACTATCTTCATTCCAAATTTGATGACTCTAGCTGAAAGTTTGTAAGAGCTGTTGATAGGGGGGCTGGGGGCAGTATGGCTGGGCGTGGCATTCAAAGTTTTCATGCAGATCTTTGTGGAATGTCAATTGCTATCTTCATACCAAATTTGGTGACTCTAGCTCGAAGTTTGTAAAAGGTGGGGAAAGAGGGGCTGGGGGCGGTATGGGTGGGTGTGGCATCCAAATTTTTACTACAGATCTTTGTGAAATGTCAATTTCTATCTTCATACCAAATTTGGTGACTCCAGCTCGAAGTTTGTAAAAAAAGGGGAGAGGGGGGCAGGGGGCAGTATGGCTGGGCGTGGCATCCAAATTTTTCATGCAGGTCTTTGTGGAATATCCGTTGCTATCTTCATACCAAATTTGGTGACTCTAGCTCGAAGTTTGTAAAAGGTGGGGAAAGAGGGGCTGGGGGCGGTATGGGTGGGTGTGGCATCCAAATTTTTACTACAGATCTTTGTGAAATGTCAATTTCTATCTTCATACCAAATTTGGTGACTCCAGCTCGAAAATTGTTAAATGTGGGGAAAGGGGGGCTGGGGATGGTATGGGTGGGCGTGGCTCCAAAACTTTGATGCAGTTTTTTGGGGGTCGTTACCAGGTATCTTCCTACCAAATTTGGAGGCTCTAGCTCCACAACTCTGGAAGATACACGCATTCCCGTTTTTGACGAAGCGTTGGGGTGGATGGGGGCGGCTAGGGCAGTATCGGTAGGCGTGGCATCCAAACTTTTGATGCAGTTTTTGGGGGGTCATCATCACCTATCTTGGCACCAAATTTGGTGGCTCTAGCTCAAAAACTGTGGGAGTTATAGGCTTTTTTTACTTTAAACTGCGGGGGGCTGGGGGCAGAATGGGTGGGCGTGGCTCCAAAACTTTGATTCAGTTTTTTGGGGGTCGTTACCAGGTATCTTCCTACCAAATGTGGAGGCTCTAGCTCCACAACTCTGGAAGATACACGCATTCCCGTTTTTGACGAAGCGTTGGGGTAGATGGGGGCGGCTAGGGCAGTATCGGTAGGCGTGGCATCCAAACTGTTGATGCAGTTTTTGGGGGGTCATCATCACCTATCTTGGCACCAAATTTGGTGGCTCTAGCTCAAAAACCTTGGGAGCTATAGGCTTTTTTGACTTTAAATTGCGGGGGGGCTGGGGGCGGAATGGTTGGGTGTGGCCCCAAAATTTTTGGTACAGTTTTTTTAGGGTTGCTAGTAGCTATCTTCCCTCCAAATTTGGTAGTTCTAGCTGTAAGGATGTGCGAAATATGTGGATATATCGGTTTTGAGTTATCGAATTTATCGATTTGCCAGCCCCCCAGTTATCGTAGAACCCCCATCTTGACACTTTAATTTACTATCCCATAGATAAAGAGAATTGGAAAGTTTCAAGTCTCTAGCTTGAAGGGTGTGGAAAAAAGTTGCGAACATACAGACGGACGGACGGACGGACGGACGGACGGACGGACACCATGACGGACATTGCACAAACCCAATATACTCTTTACCTTCGGTATCGAGTATAAACATGTGGAAACGTTGCAGTCGAACGCAACCGACTGCGGTATACTCGATACCAGTATTAAAACCGGTAAAAACAGGCCTGATTGCAAAGGATAACGGATGCGGCAGGGGTGTACGCTGCCTTAAAGATTCTCCGATGCAGATGGGGATTCCACCAGCTGTCTTCGTTGCAAATTTGGTGACTCTAGCTTAAAGTTTGTAAAGTGTGGGGAAAGGGGGGTGTTGGCGGTATGGGTGGGTGTGGCATCCAAATTTTTATACTCGATACCGAAGGTAAAGGTATGTATGCAAGTTTATTCGAAATCCTTCAAGCTAGAGACTTGAAACTTTCCAATTTTCTTTATCTATGGGATAGTAAACTAAAGAGTCAAGATTGGGGCTCTACGATTACTGGGGGCTGGCAAATCGATGAATTCGATAGCTCAAAACCGATAAATCCACATATTTCGCACATCCTTACAGCTAGAACTACCTAATTTGGTGAGCAGATAGCTACTAGCAACCCCCAAAAAACTGCATCAACAATTTAGGAGCCAATTTAGGGCGGAATGGGTGGGCGTGGTTCCAAAATTTTTGGTACAGTTTTTTTAGGGTTGCTAGTAGCTATCTTTTCACAAAATTCGGTAGTTCTGGCTGTAAGGATGTACGAAATATGTGGATTTATCGGTTTTGAGTTATCGAATTTATCAATTTGCCAGCCCTCCAGTTATCGTAGAGCCCCCATCATGTTTAAATTTTTAAATATAGTTGTACATATTTCATTGAAAATTAAATATGAAGCACATTGATTCAAAAGTTAATAAGATTAAATTTAACATTTTAAAACTTCAAATCAAATATTCAAAATTTTCATTTTATTTATTTTAATTAGTTTAAAAAGATTTTACTCTGTTCGAAATCTGTCGTTAAAAAAAGGTTTTCAAATTTTTACTTCTGTTAAATAAAGTATTTTTAAAGCTTTTTCTAAATTTTTATTTTATTACATATTTTAATGTACATAAAAAAATGTTAATAGGTAATTTTGATTTTCACACACAGGTGTTAATTTTGTCTTAAAATGTGTAACGCGTATAAGAAAGCATCCTTGACTCCTGTAAAATATATAGCCGTATAGCCATGTCCGTCTGTCCGTCTATATGAACGCGTAGATCTCAGAGACTACAAGAGCTAGGACTTCAAATTTTGGATATAAGTTCTCCTATACCATAAGCAGAACAAGTTTGCTTCAAATTATCGATAACTATTCTGGTTTCCGGTATAACAAAAAATATCGAATTTGGAAAATGTATAAATGAGCGTTGAAATAATAGGTAACGATAGAACTTTTCTGAAAATTTCGAATTTGCAAAATTTCAAAATCGGTTAAGAAACACCGGAGATATCGAATTTAATCGATTGAAGCTAAGTCAGTGTACCAAAGTCTTTTATAAGTTTAATATATTTGTTGGAACTGGGTTCAGGGTATCTTGTTGTCGGGCTCTCCTGAAACAAACTAATATTTTAGGATTTAATTTCGAAGTTTACAAAAATAAGCGAACAAAAAATGTTATAAAGTGTAACAAAAGTATTTATAAAGTTCGACCAATAATGTATAATATTATTGATGTGTAAACATTTATACGCCCGGTAGGGTAAAAATATTATAAATAAATAAAATAAAAATAAATAGAATAAGAAGAAAAAGTGGTCATATTTCTCAGTGAAGATTAAAAACACAAACTAGTACCATGACAAGAGCCAGAAATGCTGAATATCAACATCGAAGTATCCGATGGTCTTGCTAATGGGCAGAGTATTTCGTTGTCGGTTACGTCCGATTGTAGCCGCCATCTAACTTGTTTTCTTATTTGAAAAGTTTACAAACAAGATAAAAAAAAAAAAACACACAAGTTCAATATAATAGAAAAGTGGGAGATTGGCAATCCTCCCCTAACAACATTTCTCAAAAAAGACTTTTAATGTTATTACCGTTTTAGTTCCACTCTATTTCTATTGGAGTGTTTAATAATAAGCATATAGGATGATACTGTCATCCATCCCTTGTCATTTAGTTGTTATGACCCATCGCTGATAAATTGTAGTAGACAGCCCTAGTACCCTCTCAAAAGCTTTATCATATCTGCATTAATATAACAACAAAACACTGGCACGTTAGTATTATCCTTATAAATTTTGTGAATGTAAAGATCATCCAATGGAAAAGTAAAATAAATGGATTTTTTTCCTATTCCGCCAATATATATTTTTTATTATGTATACATATGTATTTTCAATTCAAAACATATTTATAAAAAGCAATTTTTATCTGCATGCCACGAAACGAGGATTAACTAATAATGCTCTTAAAGAGATAAGTCTTCTTGTGATTTTATAGGAGACGATAAACAACGAAAATTTGTTGCGGATTTGACACAAGAGAAAGAAGTTATGTCGTTTTTTGCAGATTGATGTTAGAGTCTCCCGTGTTTTGCATTATATTATTGTTCTGATTTATATTTAAAACTCTTACGAAATCCCTCCCGTTTAACAGTTTAACAGATTAAATATAAGTAAGGATGCTTTGTTTTCGTATTAGAGGTGGGCTCGGTCAATGCATTGACGAAAAATAACTAAAGTACATTTCGTTACATTGTATTATCATAAAAAAAATTTCACGTAATTTTTATACCCTTAACCCATAAAATGGGTAAATAAGGGTATAATGGTTTTGTGCAAAAGTATGTAACAGGCAGAAGGAAGCATCTCCGACCCCATAAAGTGTATATATTCTTGATCAGCATCAACAGCCGAGACGATATAGCCATGTCCGTCTGTCCGTCCGTCTGTCTGTCTGTATGAACGCGTGGATCTCAGAGACTACAAGAGCTAGAGACTATAGATTTTGTATTTAAGTTCTCCTATACCATGAGCAGAACAAGTTTGCTTCAAATTATCGATAACTATTCTGGTTTCCGATATACACATAATATCGATAACAATAAAATATCGAATTTGGTTTGAAGTAATGGGTAACGATAGAACTTTTCTGAAAATTTCGTCCAAATCGGTTAAGAAACACCGGAGATATCTAATTTTATCGATTGAAGTTAAGTCAGTATACCAAAGTCAATTATAAATTTAATTTACATATTTATTGCAACTGGGTTCAGGGTATCTTCTAGTCGGGCTCTCCCGACTAGAGCCTTCTTACTTGTTATCAATTTAATTAGACTTTTGACCTATTTCGATTGAACATTTTTCCATTCCTCCAAGATTATAATGCTTATGGTATAGGAGAACTTAAATACCAAATCTGAAGTTTCTAGCTCTTGATCCACGCGTTCATACAGACAGACAGACGGACAGACGGACGGACAGACGGACATGGCTATATCGTCTCGGCTATTGATGCTGATCAAGAATATATATACTTTATGGGGTCGGAGATGCTTCCTTCTGCCTGTTACATACTTTTGCACAAAACCATTATACCCTTATATAAGCCAACACACAAAATTTTTATACCCTTCACAGGTGATATTGACTTTGTCATGAATCTGTAACGCCTTAAAGGAATGATGGGAGACCCCATAAACTATATATCAAAATGATCAGGACGAGCTCAGGAATTGATTTCCGTCTGTCCGTCTGTCTGTCTGTTTCAACACGATTTCCGGCCAAACTGCTGAACCGATCTTGATGAATTTTTCACAGATTGCTTAGATCATGTCGGGTTTGTTCACTATGAAATTTCATCCCGATCGGAGCATTCTACGATATAGCCACCATATAAATACAAAAAATCTATTAAAAAAACAAAATTGGACTAAAAAACTAAAATACCAAAATTACTACACGGGGATTCGAACCCGCACCTACCGGATGAGAGTCTGGCATACTTACCACTAGACTATATAAGAGTTTAACAGAATAGCTGAATATCTATTAGTAAAATTAACATAGTTAATTCGATACACCGAATATTAATAATTTAATGCCTTATAGTCTTTCGAGATTTTCACGCAATAAAAAAATAAAAATACAAATTAATCCACGTGTGAAGGGTATCATAGTCTTGGCATAGCCAAAATTAACTATGCGGCACTATGATTTTAATTAACGTTTAAAACCAAATAATATTTGACAGATCGACATCGCGTAAACACATTTGAATTTAGTGCCTTCTTATGAATTTTGCTATTTTCTTTGTTAATAAAAATAATATTTTTTAACTTTGTTTACAAGTTTTAAACAATTATTTTTTAAATTACTTATGAAAATATGAAAAAAAAAAATTATAAGCAACTAGTGTATCTCTTCTAGCTACTTAGCAAAATTTAACTTAAATTATATCGAAATGTGTACTCATTTTGTTGCTAAACTGTATTTATTAGTTTTGGGCCGGGCCTCCGCCTTTAATTCGTACTAGACCACATAACAATAAATAATTCACTAACAATCTAATGGTTGTATCAAAAATTTTTATTCAAGTATTGCAAAGAAATACATACCATAGTTACTGGCAGTCCACCGGGTGAACCATTAGCGTATGAATACGGCGACACTAAATATCCCATATTGAATGAAGGTGCATGTGGGTCGAGTTTATCTGGAAAATACAAGATGAGCGAAATTAGCAGCTATATCATTGTAGTCATATTTTTTCCTCTTTTTAAAATATTTATTTATTGAATGAACAAGATTCCTGCTATGTACCAAGTGGCAGCATAATCTAGTTTTATATTTAAGGAAGGAACAATAGATCACAAATGACACATGGGACTTTGGTTTTTTTTATACCCTTAACCCATAAAATGGGTAAATAAGGGTATAATGGTTTTGTGCAAAAGTATGTAACAGGCAGAGGGAAGCATCTCCGACCCCATAAAGTATATATATTCTTGATCAGCATCAACAGCCGAGACGATATAGCCATGTCCGTCTGTCCGTCTGTCTGTCCGTCTGTATGAACGCGTGGATCTCAGAGACTACAAGAGCTAGAGACTTTAGATTTTGGATATAAGTTCTCCTATACCATAAGCAGAACAAGTTTGCTTCAAATTATCGATAACTATTCTGGTTTCCGAAATACACATGGAATCGATAACAAAAAATATCGAATTTGGAATATCTAAAAATGAGGGTTGAAGTAATGGGTAACGATAGAACTTTTCTGAAAATTTCGTCCAAATCGGTTGAGAAACACCGGAGATATTGAACTTAATCGATTGAAGCTAAGTCAGTATACCAAAGTCAATTATAAATTTAATTTACATATTTATTGCAACTGGGTTCAGGGTATCTTCTAGTCGGGCTCTCCCGACTAGAGCCTTCTTACTTGTTTCTTTTTTCTTTTTTAAAAAAAAAAAGTATATTCTTTAGGATATTTTTATAACTATATTATACTCTGGATGGCACCTTTTCTTTCTTTCTTCTTATTCAACTTTTTGTAGTAAGGCTTCTGGTTAGTTTGTTGTGGTGACCACCTTAGCGTTGCTGATAACTTGATGCGAGCTTCTGCACTACGTTCCCATCTTTTGAACCTTTTAATCCCTTTCCAGATTTCTGTTTCGGATGTACCAAGATGCGTTGCTTTTGCCGCAGTACCGTAAATTAATAGCGCATATTTCCATATTGGGCTTAAGGTGGACTTATAAATTGTGACTTTGCTGTTCAGTGCAAACTTGTTCTTGGGAGCAAGAAACCACTCTATCTTTTTGGCCTTTCCCATCACCGACTGCCGAACCATGATAGAATAGTCCTTAAAGTTTAGTTTCCTGTCTAGTACGACTCCCAAATACTTGCGCGATCTCGTGTGCGTGATTGTAGTTCCAAGCATCGATATACCTCTGCATGACAATGGTCTTGTTGCAAAAGTAACATTTGCACATTTGCTGCTGTTGATACCTTTATTCCATTTAAGAGCCCAGTCTTCGAAAATGCACACATATTGTTGCAGGGCTTCAGTGGCGAGATGAATGCTGCGACTGCTGGTCAGTGCTGCAGTATCATCCGCGTAGGTTGCTTTTAGTACATCGTTCTCTTCAAGCCTAGTAACTATACTCGAAAAGGCATATCGGCTGTAAATAAGTTATAGAGTTGGTCCAATAACGCTGCCTTGAGGGACGCCTGCGCAGATTGGGTGCTTCGAGGATTTTGCACCGTAGACAATAACTCTTATGCTTCTGTCTCTTAATAAATATAGTTTAAAAAAACTAAAAAACACGCTGTTAGAGCATATCAAACTAAAAAGTTAAAAAAAATTTTTCAAATAAGCTTAAGTGTGACTGGCAGTGTGACTGGCTTAGCTAGCAGTGACATTTAAAACGGATTTCCAATTCAAGCTTAAAAGCCCTTCAAGTAGCTGCAGATGTAAAGCTTAAAGGCTTAAATCTTTTTTGTAGGCTATTTGCAAAGATTTCAGCCTTCTGCTGGCTCGAGTAAGACCACCCGCCTGCCTAGTCTTTTAGTGGAGTCTTCGAAATGTCTGTTCCTAGAAATCGGCTCGAAAGCTTCCAGAGAGTATAGTTAAAGGATGCATCCGGACCAGCGCTTTCATCAATTCTACTATACATGACTTTAGCAAGAACCTTTTTGCAATCGGTTTGACAATCTTACGTAGATTTGATGCATACGAATATCACCCGTTCTTGCATAATCCCTTCCCACTCTTCTTTTCATGCTGAAAAGTGCATCGGCGCTTGGGGGAAGAACAGTTTGTCTTCGATGGTATGGTGAGCGTTGAAAGATCGGCGTAGCGTAAGATGCAGCCAGCAGAATGTTTTTCAAAAAGATTGAGTTTGCATCTTCAATATCGCTTGGGCTGTTTATTGCCATGTTGAGGTTTACTTTTCTCTTCTCAAAATCCCACAAATGGTGGATATCAGGACTCTGAGGAGCTTTGTACTCTGCGCCGTATGCTTTGGGTCGTTATCCTAGTGGAACCAATATTCATGTTCTAGCCACAATTTTTCATCACTTGCTTCAAATTGTTTTTTATTGTGTTGATCTAGACTGCTTGATCCATGGTTGATTCGATAAATCTCAATTTTCCCATACACCCTCACACCATTATTCCGCTTCCTTAATGTTTTACCGTGCCAACTAATTTTCTTTTTGGAATGCTTCTCCGCTTTCCCTCCATACCAAAAACTTTTCTGTTGATTCCGAATATGCAGAATTTACTTTCGTCGGAAAATATAGCTTTATTCCAAAAGTCTGGGATCTTGGAAATCTACTCATTAGCAAATTTTAAGCGCTTTGGCCTTTTGGCTTCTAAAATCAGAGATGTTATGAGGGCGCCTCTTTTTTGGTAGTCAGCCTTTTTTATGACACGGCGTGCAGTATCAACGGAAACTGTTTTGTAAAAACTATTCTCGATCTAAAGTTGTGCCAGATGAGCACTTATCCTGGGATTAAGCCGAATAGAATAATAGTCTTCTACTCGCGGTTCGTAAGCAAAGGTGGAAGACCAGAACGAGCTTTTGACAAGATACTGCAGTAAGCAGACTTTTGTGTGTACATCTTTTCGCAGTGTTAAGTTTAAAATTAAAAATAAAATGCAAAACATTGATGAATATTTCATTAAAAAAAACAAGTAAGAAGGCTCTAGTCGGGAGAGCCCGACTAGAAGATACCCTGAACCCTGTTGCAATAAATAAATTAAATTTATGTAAGAATTTGGTATACTGACTTAGCTTCAATCGATTAAGTTCAATATCTCCGGTGTTTCTCAACCGATTTGGACGAAATTTTCAGAATAGTTCTATCATTACCCATTACGTCAACCCTCATTTTTAGATTTTCCAAATTCGATATTTTTGCTATCGATATTATGTGTATATCGGAAACCAGAATAGTTATCGATAATTTGAAGCAAACTTGTTCTGCTCATGGTATAGGAGAACTTATATCCAAAATCTGAAGTCTCTAGCTCTTGTAGTCTCTGAGATCCACGCGTTCATACAGACGGACAGACAGACGGACATGGCTATATCGTCTCGGCTGTTGATGCTGATCAAGAATATATATACTTTATGGGGTCAGAGATGCTTCCTTGTGCCTGTTACATACTTTTGCACAAAACCATTATACCCTTATTTACCCATTTTATGGGTTAAGGGTATAAGTCATTGAAGACAATAAAGTAGAGTTACGTTTTAAAAAAGAATTGGCTAAATATATGCATAAATGACCAAACAATTAGTATATAAAGTTTGATTTTGCAAATTTTTGGGGGTGCACGCAGAGATGTGCGAGGAAGTGTACATACATACATACATATATATGTATAATATTCACCGTAACAGTTATGAGTCGCGTAATGCTCACATCCCTGTTCATGTGTATGGGTATGTGTTGGAACCTATTTAATCATACGTACAGTACGTAAATACATACAAACGCACTAATTTTAAACACACCTTAACATCAGAAATCACAGTCATATCATTAAATAATTTACAGCTTGTTAGAAGAGCATGCACAAAAAAAACTCACTAAAATACTCAAAAAAGAAAAAAAAAATAAATAAACAAAAATGATAAGAAGAAGGCGCAAAAGAAACAAAAATAAATTGTAAATCAAAATATTTAGGAGAGAGAGAGGCCACAAACACGGAATAAGTATTGGCCGACGCACACAGACCAGCCGCAAAGAAGGTACGACGAAAGGTAAGCAAAAGTAGTGGGTAACAAAATAACCCAGGCGTTCTTCTCCAAAACAAGCGTCTGCCATCTAGCAAGAACTTTAAACATCAACAGTACACTAACAATATCAACGCCGGCAGCAGCAGCTCGTCGATTCTACGAAAACTCATTAATTTCCAAGGATACACAATACCAGGCCAGACATACACACAAATAAGAAACATACAAGCATTAACGTGTGTGCAAGCATGTAGAAGAAGAGCAGCAATGCACATACATACATACATATATACATGTTAAAACCCATACGCGCATGCCGCTATCCAAGCATACATAACATTTTAAACTGATCAACGCACAGTGGGAAATGGAGCTCAATACATCACAAAATGTACACCAGTATTGACGTGTTTACATCACAACCACAAGCTGATGCCGTAGATAATTTATGTGCATGCGGTTAGGAGCTCTACTTTCGATCGGTAGACATTGTAAATAATAAGAGAGCATCCATTAATTATTAAATAAAAATAACCAAAAATAAAACACGCTTTAAAGTAACTTAACTAAAAAATTTTAAATAATTTATAATTTGAACTAATAAGAGCGCATTAAAATTTCATGTATGTTCATATTTTAGTAAATTAACGACTCCCTAACCTGCTGTCCAGTGTGCAGTGTTAGTATGTACATATGCAGTTTCATGAGCGTTTGCCCTCAACTACACATTACTACTGGAATATACATGTACGGACAATGCTTGTTTGTATGTATGTGTTTATGAATGTGTGCATGCATAAAATGTTTTGAATGCTCTCTGGGTTGATACACAGACGTGCCAGATCAGTGCTGCCAACTTTTTTTGAGCAAAAAAAGCTAGAAAGGCGAAATAATAAAGCAAAAAAAGCTATTTACATACAAATGATACCAAATGACTCGTACAGAAAAAAGCTGTCCCATACAATATTTGAAAATTTTTCCCGCAATCGCGTTTTGAAAAAAGCCAGATCTGATGGGAAAAAAGCGGAATTGGCAACACTGTGCCAGATCATTCAGAGTCGTTGGCAACTTTTAAGGTAAATAAGGGATTTAACTTAACAATTTTAAGTTTGTGAAGTTTCTTATTCTTTTTTTTACAAAACTTTTTACAAATTACGTATGTAAATCAAAAAGTGCATAAATACGTTTATTTTATTCATATTTTGTTTTTTTTTTTTTGCTGTTTATGTACACGTACATATGTTCCTACAAAGATCCCTTCTTAAAACTGTGGACGCCGTAAGCCCATGGCTGATTACGGCTCGCTGTCTTCTTCTTAATGCTCGAAATGAACATTGTTCTACAGAATTCACCATCAGTGGTCAAGGAACTAAAGGCAAAAGCTCGTTAAGTGTTTTGTTATGGGTTTAAAAAAAAAAAAAAGGAAGACGGCGTCGGGTTGTTAACAAGTTATGTCTAGCACAACGTGCAACCCCGTCGCAATCGAAGGCTTCTTCGACAGAGCACATGTGTATGTATTTACCTGCATTTGTTAGTATGTACATATGTATATACATATGTATATACATACATGTAATCATGTATGAACGCGTCGATCTCAGAGAGTGTAAGAGCTAGAGAATCCAAATTTAGAATATACATAAGTTCTCCTTGTCGAGCCTTCTCTCTCAAAAAGCCCAAAATCCAAAGCTTAAATCTTCACAGGTTTTTAACGATCTTGATGTGCAGACAAGTTTAATAAAATTGGTTTGTAGTTATATGTATGTAGCTGTACCTACATGCACTTAATTCAGAATATATGAGACTTTTGCATTTAACTGCACGTATGGACTTGTAATCAACCCGTAAAACTATATGTATGTACGTACATTCAAACCTACAAATACAGTACGACCTCGGTTAACGCAACTCTCGTTATACGTAACTCCTCGATTATTGCAACACCCGAATTCTTAACACTGTTGACTCTGTTAACGCAACTTTAAAAAGAAAATTACATAATTTAACGCAACTTCTTAAGGAAATCGTATGTTAAAGTTCGTTTTTACCACTTTTCTTTCGTTATCTTTTTTTCTACATGCTTGCGAAATTGATAATATGGAGAAATCATTGTACGCGTGGTTTCTAAAAAGAGAGCGTAATTAGCCTATTTTTATGAAAATTGTAAAAAAGTACAGTCCCCAATTTCTCAACTTTTCAAAAAATAAATAAAACATTAAGTAATCCTTGCTTTAAACACAGTCTTATTCGATTTAATTTAATTTTAATGTAAGCGAAGGCATCTTTTTATACTCGATACCGAAGGTAAAGAGTATATTGGTTTTGTGCAATGTCCGTCATGGTGTCTGTCCGTCTGTCCGTCCGAATGGTTGCAAGTTTTTTCCACACCCTTCAAGCTAGAGACTTGAAACTTTCCAATTCTCTTTATCTATGGGATAGTAAATTAAAGTGTCAAGATGGGGGTTCTACGTTAACTGGGGGGCTGGCAAATCGATAAATTCGATAACTCAAAACCGATAAATCCACATATTTCGCACATCCTTACAGCTAGAACTACCAAATTTGGTAAGAAGATAGCTACTAGCAACCCCCAAAAAACTGCATCAAAAATTTTGGAGTCACGCCCCCCCCATTCCGCCCCCAGCCCCACGGCATTTTAAAGTCAAAAACGCCTACATCTCCCACAGTTTTTGAGCTATAGCCACCAAATTTGGTGCCAAGATAGCTGGTAACGACCCCCAAAAAACTGCATCAAAGTTATGGAGCCACGCCCACCCATTTCGCCCCCCTTCCCCACTTTTTACAATTTTCGAGCTAGAGTCACCAAATTTGGTATGAAAATAGCAATTGACATTTCACAAAGATCTGCATCAAAAATTGGGATGCCACGCCCAACCATACCGCCCCCAGCCCCCCTTTCCCCACTTTATACAAACTTCGAGCTAGAGTCACCAAATTTGGTATGAAGGTAGCATTTGACATTCCACAAGGATCTGCAGCAAAAATTTGGATGCCACGCCCAACCATACCGCCCCCAGCCCCCCTTTCCCCACTTTATACAAACTTTGAGCTAGAGTCACCAAATTTGGTATGAAGGTAGCATTTGACATTCCACAAGGATCTGCAGCAAAAATTTGGATGCCACGCCCAACCATACCGCCCCCAGCCCCATAGCCCCCCTTTCCCCACCTTATACAAACTTTGAGCTAGAGTCACCAAATTTGGTATGAAGGTAGCATTTGACATTCCACAAGGATCTGCAGCAAAAATTTGGATGCCACGCCCAACCATACCGCCCCCAGCCCCCCTTTCCCCACTTTTACAAACTTTGAGCTAGAGTCACCAAATTTGTTATGAAGATAGCAATTGACATTCCACAAAGATCTGCATCAAAAATTTGGATGCAATTCCACCCATACCGCCCCCAGCCCCCCTTTCCCCACTTTATACAAACTTCGAGCTAGAGTCACCAAATTTGGTATGAAGATAGCAATTGACATCCCACATAGATCTGCACCAAAAACTTGAATGCCACGCCCAACCATACCGCCCCCAGCCCCCCTTTCCCCACTTTTACAAACTTTGAGCTAGAGTCACCAAATATGGTATGAAGATAGCAATTGACATTCCACAAAAATCTGCATCAAAAATTTGGATGCAATTCCACCCATACCGCCCCCAGCCCCCCTTTCCACACTTTATACAAACTTCGAGCTAGAATCACCAAATTTGGTATGAAGATAGCAATTAACATCCTACATGGATGGGCATCAAAATTTTTAATACTGGTATCGAGTATACCGCAGTCGGTTGCGTCCGACTGCAACGTTCCCACTTGTTTTAAATAAGGTCTCGTGGCCACCAGAAAATTTCACCACAGTTTTCGCAACTGGCCAAATTTTAATAGGTTTCGTTACCCGAGGTCGTACTGTATATTAATGTGTGGTTGCGGTTACACATTCGTACGCCTTTATATTATATACAAAAATACATATTTACACAAGTAAATATACACACGCATTTATATATTAACTTTTTTTATAAGAACAATCCCACATATACATACAAATATATGCATGTGAGCAGACACTAGTATATGTAAGCCGCAGACGTCCAAAAGAAAGCAAAATATAGCAGAACAGAAAAACAAGAAATGAAGTAGCGTGTCGACGAGACGATCTGCATCACCTTGTTAGCACCATGAAACGAACGGATACTAAAAAGCTAGTCAGCAACGAAGGCGACAGCAGCCGGTTATTTATCCGCCCCACACCAACTACGGCTTTGGCTTTTCAAATGTGTGAGAGCACATGTGTGTGCTCTGTCTTATTTAGTTTGTTTAAAAAAACAGTGCATGACGCACACACATAAACATAGTACGACTATTCGTTCAAACGTATTTTTACATAAAACATTTACATATTACATAAAACAGTATTTAAATACTTACTGTATGTATACATGTTATTGTAGAATGCACAATATATACAGGCATTTTTATATCGACTTTACAACAAACATTAAACTATGTAGTTGGTTTTTTTTTGTAGTATGTAGTATTTATTAATAAACAATAACTACCAATGATACAAAGAAAATTAGTTAAAAGATAATAAATGTACTTACTAAATACAGGACTGTGATCCGGCCTTGTAACTGTTTTGCTGCCCTTTTCCTGAAAACAGATGGGATTAAATTTTGAACGGCATTTGTTATTTTATTATTTGTGGTCAACTAATAACTAGCAGGTATTTCTTAGGGTTTTTGAGGCAAAAAAAATCATATTTTTGTGCTTTTTCTGCGGCGACATGGTTAATATTATTTTATTGAGATTAATTACGTATTATTCTTTAACTTTTGCAGAATGTTTGTAGGAATTTTGAAAGAAAAAATTAAAAAAAAAAAAAAAAAAAATAGTTAGTGAAGGTGAATCTCCAGAGGCGCTTTGAAAATTTATATGCATCTTATATGTGATGAATTTATCGAGGTAATAACGAAGAGTTTTTATATTTTCTATTTTTTACAGCCCTTCAAAGTGAAAAATTAGATTTTAGCTCAAAATATTTGCTATTAAAAAATTAAAAAAAAAATAAATAAATAAAAACTTTTTGTTATTACATGTGATTTATGAGAAGAAGTAATGCTAAAACTTTCAGTAGATTTTAAGTTACAGTGAACACGGACTTTAAAAATTACGATTTCGGGAAAATCGATTTAGGCCCAATGTTTCAATGTCCGGTTAAATTTTCGTTTAGCTAACTGCCGCATTATTTTGCTGGTCGAGTTAAAACAGTTTGGTTGTCTCAAAGCCAAAATAACCTTTCATCGATAATTAACTATCGCCTTAACAGCGTTGCCACATATGTACACAGCGTTGCCATTTATAGCGAGCGGCTCAGCTGTTTTTTGTTATTGTTTTGGTCGGCGACTGGCAAATTTTGTCTATTTTAAATATATAAAGTATAAAATTAAAATGATCACGCCTGATTGCAAACGGTTCCGTGGGAAAAACTTTTCGCGTTCTGAGGAGCATTTGTTGGTGGAACTAGTGGAGTCGAATCAGCATATTTTAGAGTGCAAGAAGAGCGACGCCGTTACGTGGAAGCAGAAGAACGAAGCCTGGCAGAAACTTGCTGCTCAGTTCACTGCGCAAACTGGTGTTAGTCGTTCGTGGAAAGCCTTGAAGGACAAATATGCTGTGCGATGCCATTTTTCTTTAATAACAAAATAAATATACAATTCAAGGGACAGCTGTTTGCTTTATCGATGATTCTTATCGATATATCGTGACTTCAACGCGCTATAAATTTTAACCGACACCCAGCCTTCCGGTTAATTTGTTTCTCATATACTCCTAACCGAACATTGAACAACTCAAATTCGACTAAACTTAGAATAAGTTGACTAACCGGACATTGTAATATTGGGCCTTAAAGTTGTTCATACGTTAACATTTACGTACAAAAAGCATCACGGCCGGTCGCTTGAAACGCTGTAGCTCCGTTAGTTTAAGTCGGATTGACTTCAAACTTTCACACAATATTCTCGAAAGATTGTTCTTTTTAAAACAGTACCATCCCCTTAATAACATTTTACTTTAAATTTTATCTGTCACATGATCTAAAAACAAGTTTTTATCTTATTAAATTTTTGTGAACTCATTAATTTATCAATAAAAAGTTTGAAAACGGATATGAAAATGTAACTATAAATATATATGAAATTCCAAGTAAAAATCTATTTTCAAAAAAAGGTAGCTACTAACACAGCCCCAAAAGAATAACATTAATTTTTTTTTGGGTATGTATTAGTTTTTAGTTTCAAAACACCTACCTCACTTTCTGTTAAATCGATAAGACTGGATTTTTCTTCGACTAAAAGGTTCTCGGATGATATTTTCTCATCTTCGCGATCGCCTTCATCTTTAAATATTTTTACTTCGTCCGTGCTGCCTAAATCATCCCCTGATGATCCATGACGCGAGTGTGTATGCGGCATGGTTTACTAATACTTCCCGATGTTTTGCACTACTGCTGTGAGCGTAACCTAAATTATTTAAATATGGCCATACTGATGAACATCACTGCTCCATTTAACCATAAATGGATAATCAGATTGATCGACTTGCCATCCATATCGCTCATAGCACATTCAATAAAGCCGTAATATTCCACAGCAAAGTCCATTTAGCCATTTACGTCTGTAAATAAAATGATTTATACATATTAATTTAGATTGGATTAATATTTCGTAGTTATTTTACTTATTTTTAAAAATTATTATTTTTTGAATCCGGAACAGGCCACATATTTTTATACTCGATACAGAAGGTAAAGAGTATATTGGTTTTGTGCAATGTCCGTCATGGTGTCTGTCCGTCTGTCCGTTCGTATGTGTGCAAGTTTTTTCCACAGCCTTCAAGATAGAGACTTGAAACTTTCCAATTATCTTTATCTATGGCATATTAAATTAAAGTTACAAGATTGGGGTTCTACGATAACTGGGGGGCTGGCAAATCGATAAATTCGATAGCTCAAAACCGATTAATCCACATATTTCGCACATCCTTACAGCTAGAACTACCTAATTTGGTGAGCAGATAGCTACTAGCAACCCCCAAAAAACTGCATCAACAATTTTGGAGCCACGCCCACCCATTCCGCCCCCAACCCCCCGCATTTTGAAATCAGAAATGGCTATATCTCCCACAGTTTTGTAGCTAGAGCCACCAAATTTGGTGCCAAGAAAGGTGATGATGACCCCCCAAAAACGGCATCAAAAGTTTGGATGCCACGCCCACCAATACTGCCCTAGCCGCCCCCATCCACCCCAACGCTTCGTCAAAAACGGGAATGCGTGTATCTTCCAGAGTTGTGAAGCAAGAGCCACCAAATTTGGTATGAAGATAGCAATTGACATTCCTCATAGATCTGCATCAAAACTTTGGATGCCAAGCCCACCCATACCGCCCCCAGCTCCCCTTTCCCCACTTTTTACAATTTTCGAGCTAGAGTCACCAAATTTGGTATGAAGATAGCAATTGACATTCCACACAGATCTGTAGCAAAAATTTGGACGCCACGCCCACCCATACCGCCCCCCCCCCCTTTCCCCACCTTTGACAAACTTCGAGCTAGAGTCACCAAATTTGGTATGAAAATAGAAATTGACATTTCACAAAGATCTGCATCTAAAATTTGGAAGCCACACCCACCCAATCCGCCCCAGCCTCCCATTCCTCACATTTTACAAACTTTGAGCTGCATCGGAGAATATTTAAGGCAGCGTACACCCCTGCCGCATCCGTACCCCTATGCAATCAGGCCTCTTTTTACCGGTTTTAATACTGGTATCGAGTATACCGCAGTCTGTTGCGTCCGACTGCAACGTTTCCACCTGCTATTGTACAATTTTGTGCGTCGTATCAAATAACAACTTTAATCTTTGAGTACTTTTATAATATGACACAACACAGATATTCTTAATAACCTATGTGATCTTAAAGGGGTTATTTAAAAAAATTAAAATTCGCACTCGTTACATGAAAACATTAGATTTCAATCTTACATATGCTCTAATTATACATCTAAACAATTGCATTTGCACATTTCGTTTAGGTAAGAAAGACTAACAATATATTAATAAAATACTTGTTTAACATTTGCAAAGCCAAGTTATCATTTCAAGCAAGTTAATAATAAGTCTTCCTTACTCACTTGTCTTTTTGTTTTTTTCAACATGTCAATATAAAATATTTTAAATAAATACGTTGATTCAACGCACAGTCCAAAAACGGCAAGCCTTACATATCTTATTTAACTATATACTAGTGGACCCCGACCACGCTTCGCTGTGATGCTTTTTGATGTTTGCTCTGTGAATGTAGCACATAATAGAATAGAAAACAAAATACGATTTTGGGACGCCATGTAAGTAGCCTGCTGAAGACACCAAGCTTGAGTAGCCCGTTGAGATATTCAGAGTTCTTTTGACGTCGAGCTTGAGACTGTTCGGGTGTCTGTCCGTTAAGATGCCATAAATTCAGCATGATGTCCACGCTGATCTTGGGACTGCTCTGGTATCTCGGCAGCACTGTGAGCTGCCTCACGCTCTGCCTATTCAAGCCTTCGCTGTTTGGCTTGTGGAAACGTCTCGAAAAGTCTAGCTTCTTTCATAGTTCGAGCTTTATTAGAGCTTTATGATAGATTAGACTTACGCTGTCGTGGCATAATACCTAACACATGGTTTTTCTACACTTCTAAAAAAAAAAATTGATTGCTATGCTTTATTAACAAAATACAATTTTAATAAACAAATTAAGAAAATAGCAGGTTGGCGTGACAAGTTTTTTCTCGTTTGTCTTTATAAATTGTATCCTATGTGTTTCTCCTGGTTCTAAGCTACCTCCCCACAAATTTTCCCCTCTAGTGGTGTGGAATCAATGAATCAATTAATTTACAGTACTTTTTTTTCACTTAAAATTTATCTAAATATATTTTTTCAAAAAATTATACATAGGTTTCAATTCGGGCTTGGGAACACATTCTCTATCATATCTTTAAAATTGCTAATTCAACGCTTAAGTCCAAAAATTAATGCTATTTTTGATACAAATTACCCAAATGGCGATAGGTGGCAGACATGTATGCAAACTTTTTTTGAATGCATATCTTTAAACAACATCAAAGCTTTAATTTTACCCAATTTGGTGACCAGAAACTGTTTAACCATGAATACACATCAGAATACAAATATGTTATACATTTGAAAACAATTTATAAATATAAGATCTTATGTTTGCGCATAAGTTACAAAATGAAATTCATCCACTTTGGCTACAAATGTGAAAAAAAAAGATTATAACATTTGTGTACACAACAATCGTTATTTTCGCATTTGGACCGATTAAATAAATAAAATAAATAGATCTTTCTGTGTTCAATGGAGCTAGCTGTTCTGTTAAGTAATTTTACAAGTTCACTTATTTGTTTATAATCAAAATACAGATTGTCATTCAAGTTAAATGTTTTATAAGGAAGTCAGAAGTAGGAACAATAAGATAAATTTTTGTGTTTTTTTTTTATTGCCCGTATCATGATCTCAGTGCATTGATTCATTCATCTAAATGTTCAAACGAAATATTTACACATGTATGTACGTACGTACCTTTGTATAATTTATTATAGGTTTAAAACGTAAACAAACAATATCTTAGCATGGGCAACCGATCAACAAACGATTTCCTAAAATTGTCACCGCTGTTTGGGTTCGTGTTCTGTTGTTGGATTTTAGCATTTGAGCTTAGCCAAAGTCGCTGTCACTGTCTCCTTCGGAGAGACGAATTATACAGGCATATAAACATGCAGACACGAAAGAATGGAAATCTTGAGTACAAATGAACACACACACACAAATACTAAATTTAAGCGTTCGCAGGTAGTCTGGCTGCGCATATGACTCTGCGTAGGGCTATTGTCTATTTTCATATGTATACACATACATCAGTACGGTACATAGATGCATACACACACACACACACACACACACACACACACACACATACACAAAATACACACGTATGTATGTACCTGACGAGGTGCGGGTCTTGCAAAAGAATGCGATAGTGTGTACTCGCGCAGCAGGCAATAAGGTTAACTATTAGTTCAAGGTAACAAGCGAACCCAAAAACCACCACAGCGACAAAAACAACAACACAAATGTCCGTATAAAACTGATGACACACCGAGTTTCTATTTAGAGACATGATTGTAGGATATCAACAGGTAGAAAAAGACAAGCGAAACAAAACAAAATAAAAAAGATAGAGAATAGAATGTTTCGTATTTTCAGCAAATAAACCTACTCATGTATTGTGTACATACATATATACAAACAAACAGCATTGTCTTTGTTTCCGTGAAAACACCAACTATCAAAAATGTACAATTGCTTACATTTAAAGTGTGACTTACTGTTACCAAATTGTTATTCTCCGTCGGTAAAACAGGCAGTGTGCAAGTGACGTATTTAAACTTACGTATTTCTGTAAAAATGATTTTAAGCTTCGACGAAGCATTGGTGACAATTGACATTTATATGTTTTCGCACTCGGTTTTAATACTATTTTTCTTGTTTTTATATTTCTTTATTCTTTTGTGTATCCGTTCTCAATTTGAGAGTACACACACACTCAATCAAGTACACACTTGCACATATGTAAATCGTAATATTTAGAACAATATTATGTACCTACATAGTAAGACACATATTTTTATTTACTTTCTTATGTATTTCACTTTTCCCTTTTTTTTTAATTTGATTTCAATTTATTTGATATTATTGTCAACTTTTACTCGTCAAACGCACACGCGACCGCACATTCATTAATACTCAAACGAATGCAGACGATGACGATCCCGATCACAAACGCCACACGTTAGCAAATGAACAGACACAAATACAGTCAGATATATATGTATGCACGCATGAGCATTTGCTGTGTTACATGTGTTCTCCTACACATTTATCCACCAATAAAATATATACATATGTATCTTCATTTGTCAAGAAGTTAAAAATTTGACTCAACGGAAACGCGACGGCGCGATCCTTCTTGACTTTCCGCGCACATCAATTTTCATACTCATTTTTTATTTAATTTCCGTTAGAAATTACTACAACACTTATTTTCATATATATTGCAATTTAAAATGCGGTAAATTTAATATTAAAAACGCTTTGAAAATATCACACAACCGCTTTCCAAACCTCGCGCAACAAAAACTGAAAAATTAACAGAGCTTCAACGCTTCCGTCGCACAACTGATGGCTGTTATTAACAGCAACCGCAACATTTGAAAGAGGCAATGTAACAATAACAGACGAGTTGGCTAGCACCAACGAGTATATAACAGACAGAGCGGAATTCAGTGCTGAATTAGCAGTTGGTTACTCTGTTATATACTCGTTGCCTGCGCTAAATTTACAACAGCCAGTATCGATAGGTTTAACCAAAAACAATGATCCTATCGATTATATCATTTTTGAATGCAAGTTAAATGTGGCTTCTTCACAAAGACGCTTTTTAAAAATCGAGCTATCAAAGAAAACTCAGCAGGCGCGGTTCCGTCACTGGCATAAAATAAATGTCCTCCTTAAATTTGAGGCCGCAACCACTTTATATAAAGAAGTATATAATGTAACTATATATGGATTGATATTTTTATTCATAAGAATTTTTAATAAAATCACAAATTAATAAATTAACGTTGAATTCGGAAAGGTTTTCCTCATGGTGTAAGCAAGCTGGGCAGTTTGTCAACAGAGGCCTCAAGAAAATCTTTTTATTCAGGATCATTTTTCTATCATATAAAAAAAAATATATATTATTACTTAAATTTATTAACGTGCATTTCTTAAAAATTTATGTTATCAGTTCTACTATCATAAAAAAGAACTTTACATGATTATTTCAAATTTGTTTACGGTTCATCATACATAATTTTTTTTTTTTTTTTTCATCGACGTTGCTTACTATTTTTATTGATTCCCATCTTATTTATTCAAAGCACTATACATTTTTAGAATATTCCAACTGAAAAAAGACAGAAAATAACATTATCTTTTCTGATTCACAAAAAAAAAAAATATTATTAATTTTATTCAGCACTTAATTAATATGCGTTGGATTAGGAACAGTTCACTTCATGGTTTTGCAAAGCGATCTGGGTATTTGTCATCAAAATATTGTTAAAATAATGTTATATATTTATAAATAATTAATATTTTTTCTCCAATGTTAAACTAGTACTATAACCAATTAATTAAATTCAATAAAAAAAATTGTTAACACGTTGATCTTTTTTTAATTTAAAAATTTTAGTTATACTGCAACTGAAGGGGATAAATAATCATATTGAAATAAAACGATTGTGAATACTACTTGCGTAAAAATATAGAGATATTTACCTTTCCTTGCATTGATGAAAATCGTTTATCGAACCAAAACCCAATTCTAAAATGATAAATATTTAACTTGATATAAGATTTGAGGAATTTTTATTTAACAAAAATAAATTGTAAGTCAATATCAGCAGGTATATATTTTGCGTTGGATATGGAACAGTTCTCTTCATGATAAATCGAAGCGAGCTGGGTAAGTTTGTCATCACGAAATATTATTAACTGAGTAAAAAAATATTTTTTGCACCTACTAACCTTTTAATGTAAGAAGTGCATTAAGCGGTGTTGAAGCTCAGGTTTAGGTAGTGCTATTCATTTTGTCTGCAAAATAAAACAATAATATTCAAATTAATATTCAAAATATTAATCTTGCTTAAGTTATGCAAGTTTAAATATCAGTAGTCGGTTTTGTCAACTATATTGCAATTGATGGGGAATCCGTAAATAAATCATCATTATTTTTTAGCTAAACAATTTTAATGTGTATATGAACTATAATTCTATTTACCTTTTTATTAAGCTATGAATATTTATCCTCCTAGTGTCAAAATCCTAGAAAGATAAATATTTAATGGGATATTAGCTCAGATTTTGTATTGGACAAATAAAATAAAACAATTGATCAATATCAGCAGGTATATATTTTGCGTTGGATATGGAACAGTTCTCTTCATGATAGATCAAAGCGAGCTGGGTAAGTTTGTCATCACGAAATATTAATTAACTGAATAAAAAAATATTTTTTGCACCTACTAACCTTTTAATGTAAGAAGTGCATTAAGCGGTGTTGAAGCTCAGGTTTAGGTAGTGCTATTCATTTTGTCTGCAAAATAAAACAATAATATTCAAATTAATATTCAAAATATTAATCTTGCTTAAGTTATGCAAGTTTAAATATCAGTAGTCGGTTTTGTCAACTATATTGCAATTGATGGGGAATCCGTAAACAAATCATCATTATTTTTTAGCTGAACAATTTTAATGTGTATATGAACTATAATTCTATTTACCTTTTTATTAAGCTATGAATATTTATCCTCCTAGTGTCAAAATCCTAGAAAGATAAATATTTAATGGGATATGAGCTCAGATTTTGTATTGGACAAATAAAATAAAACAATTGATCAATATCAGCAGGTATATATTTTGCGTTGGATATGGAACAGTTCTCTTCATGATAGATCAAAGCGAGCTGGGTAAGTTTTTCATCACACTAATCAATTATTTTATTAATATAGAAATAAGAAATCAAATTGGATAACTAACCTTTATACAATAATATTAATCGGCGCTTGGCGTATTTTGCAAAACAAAATTTCTGGCTGACGGGTGTAAGATCAGAATGAGTGTAGCACGAAAGACAGGACCAAACATTGTGCATGAAATATCTAAAAATAAAATAAAATAAAAAAAAACACACACTTACATTAAAATAATGTCAAATACAAATGAATCTCTTTAATAACAGTTTTAAAAACTCAGTTTTAAAGGTGAAGTTTCATCAATGCCATATTCAAGAGTAGCAAATAAAATATCATCAATTTAGGGTAAAATAAATTAATTTTTAGATGGATTTAAAAATAACAACTTACACTCTCAGTTTAAAATATATTTTTTGATTCCATATTGTGCAATGTGTCTAAAAAGAATAAATAAACAGAAAACAAATTAATCAGAAATTAGATTTCTAGAACTGAGTAACAAATATATTAATTTTATTAGTAAGTTCAGTAGCAAATAGTGGAAATTTTCAACAGCATTTGTTTCAAGAGTAGCAAATAAATAAATCATCATTATGAAATAAAAATTAAGACATATAATAAACACATTATGCAAGCAAACTTACTCATGGATATAATATAAATACGAGAAGAACAAAACCAAACCCACTGAACTGATGTAGTCGACGTCCCTGCAAATATAAATGAACAACATCAATGAAATATATTAAATGCAAAAGCCTTCCAATAAAAATGTTTATCAGCAGGTATAAGTTATTTCATCAACTATTTGCCAGAGACGAAAAATAAAACATCACGTTTTAATAAATAATACTAGTAGGCATTTTTAGTTGATACTCACCATTTGTTAAAATCCGCTCAGTGTGGTAGATTATGCCTACAAAGAAAAAGAAAGAAAACAAAAAAACTTCCCCAGAAGCACCCACAAAAACTGGACAAGCTTTACTTATTTTTTTTTTAAATATATATATATATATATATATATTTTTTTTTTTATGTAAGGACAGTCTAAAACCCATGTTTACATTCTGCCCAATTCAAAATGTTGACGTTCAAACGGCTTCTTGTACGGGCGGCTCATAGCCCTCGGGGCGATCAATGACAGCTCCCTCGGCGGAAACTACAGCTTCGGTTGTCTTGCCGCCACCATCTCCGTGAAGCTCCAATAGTTTAGAGATATCAAAGCGCGGTTTCTTCAGCACCTTTACCTTGCGAATGTAGACATCGTGCAATGGATAAATACGCTGACAGCTCTTTTCAATGTCTTTGGCAATGGAGTCCAGGGCCAATTTATTGACAAGCTGCTTCAGATCAGCGCCGCTCACTTCGTTTGTAATAATGTCCGTCATGCGTGAACGAATTTTGCGGACCTGGGACTGCTGTGCGTAGCATGTCTTACGCTGCGACTGTTGATCCTTGGATGTGAATCCAATGCAAAAAACGCGCAAAAGATAGCCATCGGTGGTTTTAGCCTCCACGATGGCCTCGATCAAAGTTTGCCACTTCTTGACCATCGATCTGTGTTTTGAATACGAACGGTTACGTTTTCACACACACAAGTATATTAAAAGCACATTTCTGTGTACACACACTTGTGTACAAGCATACATTTGCATATGCATGTGCAAAAGTAACATTGAAACCAACCTGTACTTGTCTGTAGTCAGATCCATGCCATGAAAATTGCAAAGCACATTGCGATCCTGCACATCTTCAGCAATCAAACGAAACTTGCGGAAAGAGCGCTCCGGATCGATGTCTTTCTGCAAATCGGCAAGCGATACCTCAAAAACACGACCTTTCAGGTAATCAGAGGCAATTCTTTGTCCCTGAGTGCGGTTGACCAGTGTTTTGCCAATCTGCCTGGTTTGAAACATATTTGGCGCTTTGACATCGTACCAATCCTTACGTGAAAAGGGGTCCACAACCTTCTTTTTGCCACCTTTTTTGCCTCCTTTGGACAGACCCTTATTTTTGCCGACCGCCATGGTAAAAGACTTAACCGGAAAAGGTGGAGACACGCTTACAGAACTGTCAAAAGAAGGAAACCAATGTCAGTGTTGCAAAACTGCACAAAAGAAGACCGTATTTTCGACTATTTTACAGTTTGCACACATGATGCAACCGGAACATTGCGAAAATAGAACAATATATTTCTCTTTTATATATATTATATAAATATTGATATATATATATATTATTGAATGTATATTAATATAAGTATTTTTATATATACAAGAATATATTAATACAAATATATATATATATATATATATATATATATATATATATATATATGTATATATATATATATAGTTCAATGTATTTATACCGGTAAATTGTTTTTGTTATGGGTTCCCAAAACAAATAATTCGGCTATGTCTTGATTCTGGTTCCCCATTAAATTAGTAAGTATTAATATATGTATATTTGTATGAAATGACTTAATGTTGTTAATTAAATAAAAATTTAAATTCGTTGAAATTTCATTGCACCCGAACACCGCAACAAATTCTATAAGAACCCTACTTGCAAAGTTTGGAAAACTCGGGATGCCATTATTCTATAAGTGCATTCAGGCAGTAAAAAATTATTCAAATTTAATCATATATATAATTTCGAGCTTTATCAAAATTTAAAATAATAAATAGCAACCAACAAAACAATATAACAACATGGGGATGCAAAGTATTAAAAAGCACTTTAACTTTGTTGAATGCTCCCATTAGCTTCATCTGGTATTTTACAGTTTCAAAACTTCGGTCACATTATCAGTTATTCATCGCATCCATTTTTGTTCGCTTAGTTCCTTTTAGATTTTTTTTTTCGCGACCAAAAAAAGCGAATAATTGTTTGTTTGGTAAACATATATGTTTTAACCCATTATTATACTTGGCTTTAACGCATTGCATTCAATTTTGATATCGGTTAAAAATGACACAGCCGCTTCGCAAAACCTGGCATTCGTCTTACTGAAAATATTTTCATTGGATTATTTATCGATGGACTTAACATTAAAATCTTGATCTCGTTCAAACTACATTACTTAACAATGCATATGCACAAATTTACTGAAAAAACTGATAAAAAGTGTGTAAGAAAGCAGTTAGTTTTGAATTTTGTTTTTTGATTCCCTCGGCATTTGTGTGCTAAAAGGACGCTCACGAATCGCATTGCAAGGAATCTATGCGTACGTATGTATGTAAAAAATTTGTAAACGCATATACACGTTCGTTTTTGTACATATGTATGTATGTAGCCTTATGTGTGTAGCATATTTTGGCATAACCTGCGATGTACAATTAAAAACAAAAAAATAGTAATGGATCCAAGTAATTTTGCTTACGAACATTATGGAATATTAGTTCAAAACGACGAGGAAGAAATTTCCAAGCCTGATGAACTTCACACATTGAGCGTACATAATCTAAACGATGGTGAGTATGATGTAGCTTTAACATAAATATATGTTTTTTAATTATTGGCTATTATATTTAGTCATATGTATATTAATATATACATATAATATATATATTAATTGTATTATTAGTTTTAGGCCCCGACGGCATTCATGGCAATACAGAGATTGTACTTGGTTTACAGAATGATGATAACTTTGATGGGAAATCGATATTGAAGATGCCAAAAAGTATTTGCCAATCGATGAGTAAAATGTGAGTATCCTTTTCGCATGAAATCATAACGTTCTAATCCTTACGTTGCCTTGGCAGGCAAACAATATCCACTACTAAGTCAAAGGAAGAAGAAGCCATTCCACAAGATTTGATGAGTTGCATGCAACAGTTGCATCAACAGCAAGCAGCAAGCGGTAACAAGGAAGATACAAAAGATTCGGAAATAATTATGGACAGGAGAAGTAGCAAGTCTAGGCGTTGGGAGCAAAAACTGGTTCAAATTAAGACTATGGAAGGAGAATTCAGTGTCACAATGTGGGCATCTGGGACATCGGATGATGAGTATTCTGGTTCTGAGCAAAATCCAGACGATATTGACTATTTAGATGGAAATGATATTGCTCCAAACGGCACATTAGAACATAATGAACTCTTATCAGACCACATTCAAAAAAATGAGACAGTATTACTTAACCAGCAACAGTTTTTCCAACAGCAGCAGCAGGAACAATTTCTGAATCTTCAGCCGCAAATGATTGTTGGGACAGTACCAACAGTCAAAAGCAACAGACATCCCCCCAAACGTTGCTCAATTTATGAAGCACAATCACAATCATCATCGTTTGCAGTATTTTCGCAAGGATGTCAGCTAGTTGGTAACGAGAACACAATTCTAACCATGGAGAATCAATCATCACAAAATGATAACGATTGTGACATTATAAATGATGCTGCTACATCTGGATCACTGTCCTTTGGAGTGGTTCGACCAGGTAGACATGACTACATGTGAAAATAATGCATCATATTAATTGTATAATTTTACAGTCACATCATCAACGGAAAATAATGCGTCAAATGGTGGCGATCCATCCGATTTCGCACAATTTGGAAACGATAAGAAGATTGCTTGCCCTCACAAAGGTTGTCATAAATACTTTCGGGATTCGTCGGCAATGCGCAAACATTTGCATACACACGGTCCGCGAGTTCATGTCTGTGCCGAATGTGGCAAGGCATTTGTTGAAAGCTCTAAACTTAAAAGGCATCAATTAGTGCACACTGGAGAAAAACCATTTCAATGTACCTTTGAAGGCTGCGGAAAACGATTTTCGTTGGACTTTAATTTAAGGTTGATTAATGTTGTTGTTTGATCATTGCTGAAACATTCTTTAATGTATTTCATGATTCTCAAAATCCGTAGAACCCATGTCCGAATACACACTGGGGATCGACCATTCGTATGTCCATTTGATGCATGCAACAAAAAATTTGCTCAGTCCACAAATCTAAAATCACATATACTAACCCATGCCAAAGCCAAGTAAGTCGATCGAATTTCACACTGCTATAAACGAGTGCTTATTTATTTGATTATATAATTTTGCAGGCGAAATACGGGAACTCCGCGCCATGCCACTTGTCTCATCAACAACGAACCTCTTAGTCCTGATGGGGATAGCTCCACAAATATAATTAAAGTAGAATTACGTGATACTACTACTACTACTACGACTATGTCAGACAACCACGCCTCTTTTGTAATGTATGCCGACTAAGAATTTTTGTATAGCTTCAAAAAAACACTCAATTTATCGTTAAGCAGATATTGTATAAGGATTGTAAGGAACTTCGTTTAAGATTTATAAATAATAGGTACATAGTATGTAAATAATTGGCTTTCATATTGTAAGTTATTAAGAGACACATTTTTTAAAATAAAAAAAATTTTATTAAAGAGAATAAAAATCAATAAATTCAAATTATTTAAGCAAATTCTTGTATTTAAGCTTCTTGTCATTTAAGCTGTATAAAGAATCTCTAATGTTTCCTATAAAGTAAGTAAAACAAATTGTAAAATTTTATTTATGTTCATAAAATCAAAGGTTGTCTTTGGAGATTTAATGTTTGAAACCCAAAGGCTTTAAAAAGTGTCTTACAAATGACATTAGTTTTATAAAAGTGAAAACAGCTAAATGCTTAATCCAATATTAATTCCTTATATGTCGCAGCATGTGTTTTATTGAAGACCGCATACCCATCGCATAACGGGGTCGCTTATGTTCATTTATAAATCATCGACTGATCAAAACTCGGATTATCTTTTGGGTTCCTTCACTGCGTTAAAAGGTACGCATATACGATTTAATTTATAATTGTTATTTATAATTTTGCTACTTTGATTATTTTTATTTAACTTAATTTTGAATTTTATTGTATATCCGCAACAATGTTTCATTATGTGTCCATTCGATTTTCTGTTCCACTAAAATCATATTTCAAATTTTTAAGATTATGAGGTTGCTGCAGTTCGTTGATAGGCAAAGGAGTATTTTTTCGTAAGATTAAATCTGGAACGATAGTAAAAAAAGGCTTTATTTTTATATAGCATTTGAATAAATATCATATTTACCACGCATATAAACTTGGGAGCTTTTAGTTCGTTGAAGTATTTGATCGTTTATCTTACGATTAGTTCGGAAATAGTTTTTAAGTATATTAGACTTATACGTTTCTGGTGACTCCTCAGCTATTAACTTAAACAGTTAAATAATAATTTGAATTTTCATGAAATAGCTTGAAGTTAATAAAATAAATCAATACATATAATATTATAATACTAACATCTTTGTCTACAGCGGCTGTACAGCCAATTCCAATCCGATCTCTTAACTGTGGATCCAAATCTTTTCTTACAAATAAATTGGCTTTTTGAATAGTTACTCTAAGCTCTGCCGGAGGTAATTTTAAATTATTTTCCACATCATTGGGCAACTTCCAGGTTTTTAGGTCATCATTCCAAAAAGAATTTTCCAATATTGTATCCAGATTCCTAATAATGAAACCAGAATGTTTTAAGTACAATAATATTGAAGACTTATTCTCTTTCTCACTTACCAGTTCCTGCCATGTTTTCGTAGAATGGGCTGAGCCTTATACAGCATAAGTTGGTAAAATTTCACATTACGACCCAGATGACGAATTTCATCTAAATAATCTTCGCGATCCAATTGAAACTCAGAATTCAGGTCACCAACCTCCCTTTCGAGCATTCTTATCTTTTGGCTAAGAATTTTAATGCGTTCGTTCTTAATGTTAATTTCCTGCTGAATACTAGCATAATGATCCTGCAAGAGATCACGATCTTCGCTTTCCATTTTACTCAGCGCATGAGCAACAGCACTTAAATGACGTTGAGCTTCTAACTTGCGCATCCTATGACGCTCTCGCAATTGCAAATCATTGACTTTTTCACCACCGATGAGCGCATGTTTGATTACATCGATACGTTTTCGTGCGTGCAATTGAAAATCTTCTTCTGTTTTAGTTTGATCAGAGCTTAAGGATTCAGTTGTGACTGTTTTCTTTACGTTGTTGTTCATCTCAGCTATCACCTGTAGTCGCATCTTAGCTTTTTCCTCCTCCAGCCACAGTTCTTTGTTCTTATTGTTGTCCTCAGCAAATTTGTTCAAGGTTATACTTTCGTGGTGCTGGCTCTGATCGAGCATTCGTTTCAAATTTAAGATTTCCTCTTGATACTGACGCAACTGCGCATCTTTCGGATCTTCGTTTATTGTTGGTATATTTGATATGTTTTTTGCCCTACATGCATAACGCAATGTAGATAGAGTCTCATCATAATTGCAGTCAGCTGGTGAGATGCATGACACCATCAATGTTTTAGTATTGCCACCCAAGGAATCCTGTTTATTAATGAAATAATTTCAAAATCAAACAAATTTACATAAATTTGTACACATCCTGTTTATTAATGAAATAATTTCAAAATCAAACAAATTTACATAAATTTGTACACATGCACATGCATAATTTTGAATTTTTAATAATTCAAGTTTTGCAAGTTTTATTATTTAAAAAAAAAATAAAAAATAATATTTTATTTATAATAACAAAATGAATAAACTTTCTTTTCACCTTTCAAACGAAATTTATAAGGAAAAAAATTACATACGTTTTTCAGATTTCGCAATTTAAACTAACTATTTTTATTTAGTTTGATAAATATTTAATTTTTTATTAATAATAATTATTAGAAATATATTAAATTAATTATATTTCTAGTATTTTAACTCCAAAAGTTGTTTTTTATTTGATTAATATGTTAATTTTTCAGTGAATTTGAATTACCTTAAAAATTTATGCAATGATCATAACTATTTGTTTAGTTAAAAAAAAATTATAAAAAATTAACCGCGACTGTTTTAATATTTTTACCAATTAGATTAAATTAGTTTTGTTAAGTTAAATTGTAAAATGTTAAATTGGTTTAAATTAAATCCATTAAAATATAATTTTTTAAAAAAGAAAATATGTAATTGAAGCTTAAAATTTGTATTTAATTGCAAACCTGTAAAAGCCGCGTTAGCTTTGAGTCTCGGTAGGGTATATGCTTTGATTTGCCATCGACTAATGCTGATATAACATTTCCCAACGCGGAAAGTGATAAATTAATTTTGGTAGCCTCTTTCAAGCGTTCGCCAAAAGTACCGGTCTTGGACTGTCTTTCGGAGCCAGCTAGATCGACAAGATTTAATTTACCCCTACGTATACCACCAATAACTGGATTTGTTGGCATTGTTGGCGATTCTTGTATTTGTTCCAAACTTATTGTAAATATTGTATGCGATCGCGAACTATTTTCATTCATCAATGTGGCGGCTGTGATACGATTTTTGTTACCAATATTCAACCAATTATAACAATCCATAGTATTCATAACAGCTTGGGTAGTTAATGTTGGAACTGTGACTCCGACACCTGGTATATCTTTCAAAGTATGATTTTTAATGCTTGTTGACTCATTTGTACTTAATAAATCTTTTATATTTTCATTATAAATTTCTAAATAGCTCACTAAGGCCAGATACCTTACGGTCGTCGCTATTGAGATCGTTTCAAATATATGATCAAAGCACCTCTGAATAATTCCGTTGTTTTCAACAGCTCCGGTGTATCCATCACCCTTTAAATTTTGATTTCCATAAGTAGTAAATGATGTAGTGCTTGGAATTAAATTTATTAATCTGCATTAAATATATTAACCTGCATTGTGTGTGTTTTGCCACATCCAGTTTGACCATATGCAAATATTGTCCCGTTATAGCCTTCCAAAGTGCTCTCCACCAAAGAGTAACACATATCATTGTAGATTGTCTCGGTCTTTGAGTGCCCATCGTACACACTGTCAAATGTAAACGATTTTTTCGGGGCACTACGAGCTTGAGGATTTAGAACAGAAACAACGTATTCTCCAATTTCGACAATGCTCTGTCAAATACAAAATAAACAAGTGGAAACGTTGCAGTCGAACGCAACCGACTGAGGTACACTCGATACCAGTATTAAAACCGGTAAAAACAGACCTGATTGCAAAGGGTAATGGATGCGGCAGGGGTGTACGCTGCCTTAAAAATTCTCCGATGATGATGGGGATTCCATCAGCTGTCTTCGTTGCAAATTTGGTGACTCTGGGGCTGGGGGCGGTATGGGTGGGAGTGGCATCCAAATTTATGCTGCAGATCTTTAAGGAATGTCAATTGCTATCTTCATACCAAATTTGGTGATTCTAGCTCAAAGTTTGTAAATGTGGGGAAAGGGGGCCTGGGGGCGGTATCGGTGGATTTGCATCGAAGTTTTTGATGCAGATCCATGTGGAATGTCAATTGCTACCTTCATAGCAAATTTTGTGACTCTTGCTCAAAGTTTCTATAAGGTGGGGAAAGGGGGGCTCCAAAACTTTGATGCAGATTTATGGGGGTCGTTGCCAGCTATCTTCTTACCAAATTTGGTTGCTCTTTTTCCATTACTCTGGAAGATGCACGCATTCCCGTTTTCGACGAAGTGTTGGGGCGGATAGGGGCCGCTAGGGCAGTATTGGTGGGCGTGGCATCCAAAAAAAAAATGCATGCATAAAAATAGAAAAGCTTATAAAATTTGCAAATATCACATAGGATCATCAAAATATAGCTTATTTCAAAAATCAAAAGGCCATTTTCCAACGACATTGGGTATATTATTCTGCGTGCTAGGAGTGAATTGACGGACGCCCGTTTTACAAATGCATAGCATTTTATTCGTGCTTTGACCGAAAAGCTCACAAGTACATAGTACATAGATACAAAAGGTACAGTGATTAAATAAAAATATTGTAGATAAAGATTAGAAATGCGAGTAGAGAGCGTGAGAGCATAGACAAGGATTACCGGGATCAGTTCACTTATCGTTTGATTTTGCTACTGGCACTCAACTAGACATTGAAGAGACCAGTTGATGCGCAATATGAGAAAGAAAACTGTGAAAATGTGTGGTATACCAACTAAAGTGTTTTTCAATATTGGAATGCATTCAAAATAAATTTGTCTTGTAGGATGCCCTGGTAAATTCATATGTACATATGCATTATCTGAATTTAAATATTGAACAAAAAACAAACATACATTACACTTTGCACCAATTTCCTTCAGATTCATGGGACGGCAACGCACAATGACTTTAACGTTTTCGTTCATTCTTTTATTAAACAGTGCTACCGCCAGAGTTGAAAGGACAATCAATACTGACGGCAAACAATCAATGACCTGAACTTGAACCAATATTCAAACGTGCTAATAACCATGAATGCATACAAACGTATAGAGCTTTTTGCATATGCGTATCAAATATACATATTAAATATATTTTAAAAATTACTATTATTTGCAAACGAACGAGAAAAAGTAAACTTATTGATTTTAAGCAACTCAACTGTGTCGGATTCAGTGTAAGATAAATTCAGATAAGATAGTGCAATTCAACAAAACCCATATTCTACATATGTACATATGTATGCATATGAATCAGTGCAATTAAGGGAATAAAAACTGTGCATTGATTCCCGTTATGCACTTCATTTTTCCTGTGCCCTATTGAACATACATACATACAAACAAAATACATCAATTCATAATGCAAGCAGATAATTGCGAAATATAGCGGTTAAATTTTAATACCAAAGTTACTAAAAAATTTATTATTATACATTATACATTCATTATACATTATACTCTTAATTAGTGTAATGAACTGTAGTAACCAAAGTTTGACTGACTTATTTAAGGCGCATGCGTTGTGAGGTCTTCAATTGAAAAAGCTTTCAAGCCAAATGAAAGCTGTGTTAAAAACATAATGTGACAGAATTTACAGTTTTGTGGCTGCGTACATATTGAATTTTCAAATAAATAAAGATTATCTTGATTTCAAGTTGACTGTTAAGCAATAACATAAACCACTCTCTCCAACTAATTCTTTTTAATAAATATCACACTCCTTGTGATGCAAATATGGGCTGCTTTTGAGTTTTGTTGACTTCTCATCAGAGCGAAAAATAAACACAGTGTCTTAATAAAAAAAATTCAACATGTATATACAATACATTTAAATAATATTAGCGGTCAACAGACCTATAAAAAATTCGCTTTAATGACAAGCAAGTCATTAAAATTGAAGACATCCTACGGGATATACTACATAATACATTTATTTATATTATCAATGGTATTGGTTGCCAATGCGTTGCCACCAGTGATTCGAGTTGGTAAGGTGGAAATCTTTTTTTTTTTTTTTTTTGTTTAATTATTCATTTTGTTTCTGAAAAGGAGCTGTGTTTACGGAAGATGAACGTGAAGGCGGTATCGAATCGGCATTTAAATATGCAATTTATCGCATAAACAAAGAAAAATCTCTCTTACCACATACACAACTTGTCTACGATATTGAATATGTGCCGCGCGACGATTCATTTCGAACTACAAAAAAAGTCTGTCGACAATTGGAGGATGGAGTTCAAGCCATATTTGGACCAACAGATCCTCTGCTGGCTGCACATGTGCAATCAATTTGTGAAGCTTTTGATATACCGCATATTGAAGTTCGGATTGATTTGGAAATGAGTGTAAAGGAGTTCTCCATTAATTTGTATCCGTCCCAAAATATTATGAATTTGGCTTATCGGGATTTAATGATGTATCTTAACTGGACAAAAGTTGCAATTATTTATGAAGAAGATTATGGTAAATAATATTGGCATAATATGATATAGTATGTAAAATACTTATGAATAATTAAAACATGTATTTTTCAGGACTTTTTAAGCAGCAGGACTTAATTCATTCATCAGCGGAAATGCGAACTGAAATGTATATAAGGCAAGCAAATCCGGAGACTTATCGTCAAGTTTTACGAGCAATTCGCCAAAAGGAAATTTACAAAATAATAGTTGACACAAATCCATCTAATATAAAAGTTTTTTTTCGATCTGTACGAAAACATACATAAATTACTTATTTTTTTTAATATGTAGTACACATATATGTATGTATGTATACATACATATATGAGTATGTATGCATCTGTGACTCAACCATAAATAATACTTTGAAATTTTATTTCCAAGCTCGAAAAATTCGGGTAAATTCGTTCATTATTTGCTTTTAGTCTGATGCGTACATTCCAGTTTTGCGATTAATTCAAATTATTAAGAAAAAAAATGCAACATCATAAAGCTTTATAAAATAGATAGATGCATGCATACATGACTATAATCAATATACAAAATCTAAAAAAAATGTTCTTTAAAATTTAATTCACAGATTTTACAGCTGCAAATGAATGACCATCGATATCATTATATGTTTACAACATTTGTAAGTACATGATTACCAGTGTACTGAGATTTATTCAAATATTAGATATCATGATCCTTTTACCTTACGCAAACGATCATCTCAGATTTTCGGCGTTTCTTTTCTAAGTTCGATAAAAGTTTCACTGACTTTCATTATTTTTTATCGAGTTTCTATAATAATTTCCAAGTTTAAGTAATCCAAGATCTTAATACTATCGGTTACATGTGTATAATGAAAACCGAAAGAGCTATCGATAATTTGCAAACGGCGTAAGAGAGTTTATATTTAAAATTTCGAGTCTCTAGACAGAAACGGATAGACAGACGGACATGGCATATCGCCTCGACCGTCGATGTTGGTATACAAATAAATAAGCTTGTACGTAATAGTATTTTATTTTGTGGTTGTTTTTGGGCACAACCGCGCGGCTCGACCATCTCAGTCGGCTGTTTCTCTGCAATTAAGCACAAACAAAACAAAGCGAATGCAGAGCAACAGACAGCGTTCGTTAGTTCACAAGCGAGACTTCGTCTTTTACGACCACTTTGCTCTGCCGCAACACCAATATTATCATATACGTTTACAAGCAGAGACAATAGTTGTACAACAACCACATACTATTTCAATTTTTGACTGCCTATCTGTGTGAGCTACAGCAGCGAATTACCGCCGCGAGGTATGCATGTGAGTTACGGCAGAGAAGTTTGATAGTGAGTGACTTTTAATAGTTACGCTACCGCGCGTATAGATGTTAACACATCAGAAACTATTAAAAAATGAATGCAAAAAACTAAGAAATTTAAATTAATAGGACTTGGAAACGTACGATCTAGAGGACTTTCGATACAACAGTGTAAATATTACTGCTTTTCGCCTAGTTGATGTGGGAAGTAAACGATACCAGGAAGTAATAGATCAAATGCAAAAGTTACAACACAGCGGTCTCGATTTTATTAATGGAACACCTTATATCCAGGTAAAGGCAACATTTTTTTTCTTATCGTTAATCTTAATAAATTTAAAAAATACGCTGCTGTTTATACTCGTTACCGAAGGTAACGTCTGTCTGTCTGTCCGTCTGTATGAACGCAACTTTTTTCCACACCCTTCTAGCTAGAGACTTAAAACTTTCAAATTCTCTTTATCTATTGGTTAGTAAATCGATAAACTCGATAACTCAAAACCGATAAATCCACATATTTCGCACATCCTTACAGCTAGAACTACAAAATTTGGTAAGATATCAACTTGCAATCTCCAAAAAACTGCATCAAAGTTTTGTAGCCACGCCCACCCTTTTCGCCCCTAGCCCCCCCCCCCCTAGCATTTTGAAAACAGAAAAGCCTTTAACTCCCCCCTTCCACCACTTTTTACAAACTTCAAGCTAGTGTCAGTAAATTCGGTGTGAAGGTAGCAATTGACATTTTACAAATACTGCCATACTGCCCCCAGCCCCCCATTCCTCACCTTTTACAAGCTTTTAGTTAGAGTCACCAAATTTGGAAGGAAGACAGCTGGTGGCATCCCCATCTACATCGAAGAATCTTTAACGCAGCGTGCACCTCTGCTGCATCCGTACCCCTTTGCACTCAGGCTTCATTTTACCAGTTTTCATACTGGTAACGAGTATACCGCAGTCGGTTGCGTCCGACTCCAACGTTTCCACTTGTTTTATTTTATTTTATTAAATTTTTTAAATTTTAGACTGAATCTGCGCTTATGTTTGATTCGGTATATGCGTTTGCCAATGGCTTAAAACATTTGGATAGCAGTCACACGTTGACATTTAACAATCTTTCGTGTAACTCGGACAACGTCTGGAGTGATGGACTTTCGCTATATAATTATATAAATTCGGTAAGACAAATATGAGAATAGAAACGAACTTCCATAAAAATAGGAACTTTTAATACTTTTCAATGTTACGAATTTTCTATACCACGAAGTTTTATCATTGTTTGAAATTTCGACTATATGTTTGTACATACTATGTTTTTAAAATTCTTATCTACCGTTTTTTTTTTTTATATAAAGGCTGCTGTTTATGGCTTAACTGGAAGGGTTAATTTTGTCGAAGGGCGTCGAAATAAATTTAAAATTGATATTCTTAAGTTGAAGCAGGAAACAATACAAAAAGTCGGCTATTGGCAACCGGATGTAGGAGTAAATATTTCAGATCCAACTGCATTTTACGATTCGAATATTGCAAATATTACGCTGGTTGTCATGACTAGAGAGGTTTGTGAATTATTAATAGTTTTTTCTATTTACTATTATTATTTGTTTTAAGGAACGCCCGTATGTTATGGTAAAGGAGGACGCAAATCTTACAGGAAATGCTAGGTTTGAGGGCTTTTGCATTGATCTATTAAGAGCCATAGCACACCAAGTTGGTTTTCAATATAAAATCGAATTGGTACCCGACAACATGTATGGTGTTTACATACCAGAAACCAACTCCTGGAATGGCATTGTACAGGAGCTTATGGAAAGGGTGAGTATGTAAATTTTAATATTTAGTAAGTTCTTGTGAATAAACTAATATTTGAATCTCTAACAATAATTTTATAGCGCGCAGATTTGGCTGTTGCTTCAATGACTATAAACTATGCCCGGGAAAGTGTTATTGATTTTACAAAGCCATTTATGAATCTGGGAATAGGTATACTCTTTAAGGTATGTTTTTTAAAAGTTTTTAAACATTGTCGTTAAAAAATCATTATTAATCTTATAATATTTAGCATGAAACTTAGTTTAGTTGTAAATAACCGCCGGTACAGCCCAAGTTTTTAATAGCTATGTCCCCAAATATCCCTCTAGGTGCCGACAAGTCAACCAACACGACTGTTTTCCTTTATGAACCCATTGGCAATCGAGATATGGCTTTATGTGCTAGCTGCTTATATATTAGTATCATTCGCGTTATTTGTGATGGCTCGTTTCTCACCGTATGAATGGAAAAATCCACATCCATGCTACAATGAAACTGATATCGTTGAAAATCAGTTTTCGATATCCAACAGTTTTTGGTTTATAACGGGAACGTTTTTACGTCAAGGATCCGGTCTGAATCCCAAGGTAAGTTTAGTTTCTAATATTTTAAAAATTGTATATTGTATGTATTTTAAGCTATAGCTATTAATTACGCATGTACGTATTAAGTACAAATCATTGACTGAGAGCTTTTTATTTTTGTTACCATTTAAATAAACTGCTGTACACTACTGTCTTTCAGATATCAGATCGAGCTCAAACGAAGTTTTTCTCTTTCATGAATCCACTTGCAATTGAAATATGGTTCTATATAGCATTTGGCTACATTCTAGTGTCGATCTGTATCTGGATAGTAGCACGATTATCACCAGTTGAATGGGTTCGATCCAAACCAGCCTGTTCCATGGCATGCGATCATATGTTGCATAAAATTCGTAAAGCTAATAATGCTAACGATCAATTGGAACTCAAATCTTTAAAAATCAGACACAATAATCAAGATAGTCCTGAAGGATTTAATGTTGATGTTTCTTGTGCAAATACTAATACCGATGATAAAAATCAAAGCGTCGATCTTTTGGAATGCTTGAAAGCAAAAAAAAAACACTTAGTTTTCGAGAGCAAGGATGAGGATGACGATAACGATTCCGATGACACTTTGGAGCTAGTTAGCTTGCAAAATGATTTTACACTAAAAAATAGCTTTTGGTTTGCAATAGGCGCTCTTATGCAGCAAGGGGCCGATCTTTATCCTAGGGTATGGATATATATTTAATACTAACTCCTTTTTATACACTTGCATAGTGTATATATAAATTTTGTCATGATACATAGAAGCTGGTATATCAGACCCTTTACAGTATACATATTCTTGATCAGCATCGGGAGCTGTGTCTGTCCGTGCGTCTGTTTCCATACAAACTAGTTCTTCAGTTTTTGAGCTATCGAGCTGAACCTTGGTCAAGGTCATATTTTTTTTGCAGCTTAATCATTTGTGTCTATCGGCCAGATCGCTATATTATACAGCTGCCATACAAACCTCAGATTAAAACTAAGGTTTTAGTATGAAAAACTTTTATGTTTTTTAAGATAGCAAAATTAGCCTCGGGTCTTCTTAGTTTTGCCAATTAATTGACTACTACGTAAAAGACGTATGCATCATACAGCTGCCGTTTATATACTAATTCGAAAATAAGGTCTTGGAAGGGAAAACTTTTTGGTTTTATTTAATATGCAGTCTCGTAAGCGAGCTGTATTAATTATATAACAGTACTGGAGTTCTTTTGATGTGCACATATGTATGTAGCTGGGTGAATTCAGAATCTAACCACACAAGTACTACCTACACAAGTACTACATATATACTCATATAGGTATGTATGCTAGCATATACAAGATTGCAAGTGTATATAATCTTCGGCGTGCCAAAGATCACTTCCGTACTGTGTTTTTTTTTATATTTTATTTCTTTTAATATGCATGTATTTGTCTAGTACCTTTTTTATATATGGGCATTCCCACAGGAACTGTCCGTTAAGATAATTTGCTAAATTAATGAAAATGCTCTTATATCTCATATAAATTTGTACAATCCACAAATACGTTGAGATACATACAGAAAATTTGGTAATTTTTAAGTGGGAAGTTCGATTAAAATTGTTTTACGCCTGTACCGAAGATAAAAAGTTTATTGGTTTTCTGCAATTTCCTTCTGGGTGTCTGTCCGTCAGTATAAAAGCAACTTTTTTCGACACCCCTATATTTGCTGAACAGATAAAGATTGGGTTTCTACGTCCCCTGGGGGCTAGGAAATCAACAATCTCTGTTCTTTGTATTAAATATATTAATACCGCAGTCGGTGGTGTCCGACTGCAATGTGTTCACTAGCTATGTTTGTCTGGGTTTTATTGATTTGAAATTTTTTCTTGTTTTAGGCAACATCTACGCGAATTGTTGGTGGTTGCTGGTTCTTTTTTTGTCTGATTATAATTTCATCATATACAGCGAATCTCGCTGCATTTTTAACCGTCGAGCGTATGATAACCCCAATAGAAAGTGCATCAGATTTGGCGGATCAAACGGAAATATCGTACGGAACCTTGGAAGGCGGATCAACAATGACATTTTTCAGGGTAAATATCTTAGCTTATTATTTTTATACCCTAAACCCATAAAATGGGTAAAAAAAGGGTATAATTATTTTGTGCAAAAGTATGTAACAGGCAGAAGGAAGCATCTCCGACCCCATAAAGTATATATATTCTTGATCAGCATCAACAGCCGAGACGATATAGCCATGTCCGTCTGTCTGTCCGTCTGTATGAACGCGTGGATCTCAGAGACTACAAAAGCTAGAGACTTCAGATTTTGGATATAAGTTCCCGTATACACTGAGCAGAACAAGTTTGCTTCAAATTATGGATAACTATTCTGGTTTCCGATGTACACATGTTATCGATAACAAAAAATATCGAATTTGGAAAATGTAAAAATGAGGGTTGAAGTAATGGGTAACGATATAACTTTTCTGTTCAACTCGGTTAAGAAACACCGGAGATATCGAATTTAATCGATTGAAGCTAAGTCAGTACACCAAAGTCTTACAGAAAATTAATTTATTTGTTGCAACTGGGTTCAGGGTATCTTCTAGTCGGGCTCTCCCGACTAGAGCCTTCGGACTTGTTATACTACTACTAGTGGACCCCGACCACGCGTTGCTGTGGTACTTTCGACGTCTACTCTATGAATATAGTGTATTAAGACGCGTATCAGGCACGCTTGAATCAGATTTTAGAATGTTTTTTTATTATAATTCAAAAGTGTTCTTACTCTAAATACATTATTGTTCTTACTCTAAATCAACAAGAATTCACTAAATAGAGCTGCCAAACGGCAAAATTCCATTATTCAATTGGAGCTCGTAACGTAACTAACCGTAGCTACCACTCGCTCTGAGAGCGCACTTCGGGCTTTTCTCGTGCTTCGTGTGTCATTCGCATGTATGCTAAACACACACAGCCAGTGTTGCCAATTCCGCTTTTTTCCCATCAGATCTGGCTTTTTTCAAAACGCGATTGCGGGAAAAATTTTCAAATATTGTATGGGACAGCTTTTTTCTGTACGAGTCATTTGGTATCATTTGTATGTAAATAGCTTTTTTTGCTTTATTATTTCGCCTTTCTAGCTTTTTTTGCTCAAAAAAAGTTGGCAGTGGCCGTTTTCTTGAATCTCTTTTGCACTTGCTATGCCGAGCGGTTTCTTGTGTTGCTTCTGCTTTAGAATTTAGGCAAATGACTTGGGCAAATGGACGTGTGGAATACACTTTCGCAATTTGTATGCATCGCAGTATAGCTGTATGGTGGTTGCGATGACAAAATGATTGGGAAAGAGTCATATAGCTGAAAACATGAAAGAGCATGTATGACGAGCAATGCAAAACTGATAAATGCCTGCTTATTTTAGTAGACGCTTGTTAATTTTGCTGTTCGCCTGATGAGCAAATGTTCGATGAGCACCAAAACTGCCTTGTTCTTCTGGTTTTTCTTGGGTTTTTTGAAGGCAAATAATACAAATTTAATATAAAATTTGGCTGTTGAGCGTTTGCCGAAATTTATATTAGTTGAGGGAAGGTCAATGAATTGCCTGGCAAATGGTACGCATACATTAAAATATGGACATGCATAGAGACAGGGACACACACATGCTTATGGTAGCTAGCCTTTCGGCTAGCAAAAATCCAAAATCAATGCCTGGCTACCACCAAAACTGCATACATATATATTATATATGTATGTTTTTATTAATTCGCTCATTTGCTGTGCAGGTGCTAGGTCGACGCAGTAAGATAAGCAATAAAATAAGCGCACATAAGGAATAGAAGGAAAAAAATGGGGGTACAGCAATTGAAGAAGCCACTGCGCGCTAGAAAATCGCAGGCTAGCGGCGCATACACAGAGTATGGCTGGCTGCTTGTGCTATCAACCAAAAGGTTGTAGCAAAGTTAGGAGTCGAAATGGCTGGCGAATGACACACGAAGCACGAGAAAAGCCCGAAGTGCGCTCTCAGAGCGAGTGGTAGCTACGGTTAGTTACGTTACGAGCTCCAATTGAATAATGGAATTTTGCTGTTTGGCAGCTCTATTTAGTGAATTCTTGTTGCTGCATCTGACTATAAATATTTCATCTACACGACCATGCAAACAAACTGTACAAATTTGATCGTTCGTGAGTTATTAAGCCAAATCACACTTGCAAGTAGCAACGACACAAGATACAAGATCAATATGTAAAATATGTTATCATTAAAACTTTTAGGATTCAAAAATTGGGATATATCAGAAAATGTGGCGTTACATGGAAAATCGCAAGGCATCAGTGTTTGTGAAAACGTATGAGGATGGAATAAAACGCGTTATGGAGGGAAACTATGCATTTTTAATGGAATCAACAATGTTGGACTATGCTGTTCAGAGAGATTGTAATTTGACACAGATTGGCGGATTGCTGGACTCGAAAGGTTATGGAATTGCAACACCGAAAGGATCACCTTGGCGAGATAAAATTTCGTTAGCGATATTAGAATTGCAAGAGAAAGGTATCATACAGATATTATATGACAAATGGTGGAAAAATACTGGCGATGTCTGTAACAGAGATGACAAAAGCAAAGAATCAAAAGCTAATGCATTGGGTGTTGAAAACATTGGTATGTATATTTAAAGAAAAGAGTATTTATTATAAAGCTTTTAAAATTTTTAATTCAGGTGGTGTATTCGTCGTTCTCCTTTGTGGCCTTGCACTGGCTGTAGTTGTGGCTATCTTTGAATTCTGTTGGAATTCCAAAAAGAACTTACACACAGACAATCAATCATTGTGTTCGGAAATGGCTGAAGAACTGCGCTTTGCCATGCACTGCCAAGGATCCAAGTCAAAGCAAAGACCAGCTCTAAAACGGGATTGCGTTAAATGCGCTGCTGGATCCACTTACGTTCCGACTAATATAACAATGCCTAATGCCGTGGGCGTTAATTATAACTATTTAAATTAGATTCGATTCGGAATATATACTTACACTTGCCTACAAAACAAGAAAAAAAGAAACTTTTAATATTGGTGCATATACCTATGGATCTGCTTAACAGAATCGATTATTTTTATATAAAGTGTTTTAAAAAATAAATGTTTACGTATCAAAAATAACAATACTGTCATTCTCTAAGTCGTCAAACAACCAAGCTTACAACCATAAAGTAAGTTGTAATATGTACTATTATTTTAAAATTTTTATTTTACTATTATTATTGAGCGTTATTCTTTTCAACTGTAAAATCATTCTTGATGACGAACGTTTGTACATAGGCAATTTATTTATTTCTTTTTAGTGCATGTACATTTTTTATTTAATTGTGCTAAGCAGACTTAAATTTCTAAAGTTTCTAAAGACGATATTACCGTTTATTTTTTTTATGAGACTTACATATTTTACGACGCTTTAATATCATTTCGTATAAAGCATCTAATCCCTCTTGCAACCCCTCCCCAGTTATAGCGCAAGCCGGCTGTATAAACCAGCCTTTGGAGCTATTATGCTTTAATGTATATTGAGAGCTATTTAATGCTGTTGTGTCTGGTGCTGCACTACTTTTAGCATCTTGTGGCAAACTCGAAATTTTGTTCTTGGTTCCCTGCTTTTCGCTCTCCTTATCCAGAGCAGTTGGACATTGTGCTACTGACGTGTTTGAATAATTTACTGAAGTTTTGCAACGATCAGTGTTACTTTGGTTTGGAGTATTATTATAACCAACAATGCTTCCTGTTGATGTCGATGTGACAGATGATATATTATTTGTTATTGGATTGCGCAGCTCCTGTAATCCTAACAGCTTTTCAAGCTCCTTTGGACAACATGCATTCGGTAAATCTTGTTTGTTGGCTAATATTAAAACAGGCACACCCTAAAATATACAACAAAAGTTTAGTAATCAGAAATTTTGATACAATGTCGGCTGTTCGTAGTTTACAATAAATAAATATATAAAGGCGTTAAAAGTTATGTGCACAAGCTTCCTACCTGATTGTCTGGACATTTAGCTGTACGCATTAGCTCCAATTTGGCCTCCTCCATTCGCTCAGTATCGACAGAATCTACAACAAATAATATTCCATCTGTGCACCTGATAATTGCACAATATACTTTAATATATATGTGTGTATATATATATATATATAAAAAAGTATATATATATAAATATATATATATATATATATATATATATATATGATATAATTTTAAGGAAACAGTTGAAACACCAAATTTATTTATACACTTTTGTAAATGAGATAGCTATTGATTAGTTTGCTTATAATTTTTTTCTATCTTTTTTGAAATCATTGTTTACTTTGCAACCCCTTGTTGTCTTGCTACCTTATCCGGTATTAAATTTAATTAATTAATTAAAATTTATTTTAAGTAGAACGCGTGAAAAAAACCAAAACAATCCAATTTAAGGCCTACCGAGTATAGCTTCGCCATAGCGGTCGAAGTTTTTCCTGTCCGCCCACATCCCAAACGAGAAAGTGAACACCTTTAGCCTTTCCCAAAGTACCCTGAACCTGTAAACAAAATAAACAACAAACGATACTTATGTCATTCTTTTCTATTCGTTAACATATTTTTATACCTTCTCACAGTTAAATCCAATCGTTGGTACTGTGTTTAAGTACTGATCAAACTTAAGTCTGTAGAGAGCAGTTGTTTTGCCAGCTGAATCCAAGCCAAGCATTACTACGTGCAGGGTCCCCTGCAGTTATTAGATTGATGCATTGAATATGTTTTGCATAAATGTTAAATATATATCGGTTTTTGGATACCTGTGAAGGTAAGGCGTCCAGAAAATTTCCATTTTTTACCATCGTTGCCCCCATTTTTTTTTGTTTTTAGATTTTTTACATTTCTGCAAGTTTAGTTAGGGATGGTGCTCTCGGTATCGATATATCGATACATAAAAATGTTTTTAATAAGCTCTCTATATCGCAATCCCTGTAAGGCGTTATGAGCAGGCCCATGATGGAATAACATATGCTGTTACATATGTTATTCCATCATGAGCTGGCCTTGCCCAGCAGCAGCTTTGCGGTTTTGACCACGATAATGATGTCCACCCTGGGTTAATTAGGGTAGGACGTAAACTGTTACAACTTACAAAAAAGTGCATTATGGGTAAATAATACAATGGCTGCGTTCACCAGGTAGTTTTGCTCCACGATTATAGATCAGAGAATTGATACTTATCGGAGCGTTCTGGTGAACGCTTTGCTCCATATTTGGGCTTTAAGTGCCATTTTGAAACGTTGCCAACTTATTCAACTCTTACAGCTGATTATTGTTTGCGAGTAGAGAAGGCTTTTGTTCACTTTTTTATTTGCTTTTGTTAAAAATTATATCCGCTACGGTCTGCAGTTCGGAAATTAGTTATTTAACATATGTATTTTTATAACATTTTTTATTGTGTTGTTAACAATTACCCCGCTTCCCTTAGCTGCTTTTATCGAATGTCGATTTATGCGCTACATTTACGCTCCATAAATTTTGGATCATGATCCAGGAGCGGTCGCTTTCACCAGGAAAATAATCGGTAGCAGATAAATGCTACTGGAGCAAAACTTCCTGGTGAACACACCCAATGATTTCATAAAAAATGTGCAAAAAACCTAAAAACCAACAGTCTGACTATCTGGCAGCGCTTTAAATTCACAAGTGTGAAGAGTTGGATAAACTGGCATCGTTTGATTCTAGCACTAGATGCCCAGAAAAGGGAGCAAAGCGTTCACCAGAATGATCGAAAAAGCCAATTTAAACATATTTTCGTTTGGTAAATTGTTTGTAATATTAATTTGCAAAAAGGTGGCAAGACTGCCAGGCTCAAAGTGGTATCAGCTGTTTATTTAAATGGAAGGCGCGTCATAAAACGCAAGTAACACTAATTGATTTCGAATTTATGAGCAAACATCATAAAAATTTTAATTTTTTTTATTCAAGTAAAAGCTAAACTAAATAAATAAACTAAAAGGGAAATAAAGAAAACAAAATCGCTCCTGCCAGTTAGAAATATTTCACATACATATGTATGTATGTACATGTGCATGACTGGATGTGTATGTACAAAGAACATGTCAAGAAAAACTTTATACACTGGACAAACTCAATATGTTTTTAAAGTTTTGAATGCTTATTAAATTAATAAAGTATTATGTGAAAAAAATTACCCAAACTATAAATGTTTGAAGTATATATATATTCATATATGAATAAAAAGCTTTAAAACTAATGCCTAACAAAATGGATATTAAAGCCATAGTGTGCGGCATCTCTAGAGGAACGTACATACATACTTAGGTGATCGTATGTGTGCATGTATGTTTGTACGTACATATGTGAGGCTATATGTACATACATATCTCTCTATGTATTTTTATCTTAAACAGTATTGAATGAAAATATCGTACGCTTTTATGTATGGGCCTGTTTATGCATCTATACATACTGTACATACACATAATGTATAAACACATGTGTGTATGTACATATATATAATTTTCAACGGATATTGTGAATGCGCGGAAACTAGGCAATATAGTAAATAAATAGAAAGTGGACAGTGTGGACGCTATCTTTGATGTGCACTCATATTCTTTAAATTCGAAAGGCCAACATTCATATATGTGTATACATACAATTTGTTCATATTTAAATAATTTTTAAAGTAGGATCAAAGTTAAATTACATATATTGTCATCAAGCTTAGACGATATATATGTACATACACATATTAAAGTTGACTTGTAAAGCATTATAACATCTGAAAGCTCGAAATTAAGAAAAAGAGAGTGGTAAGCGAAAGAAAAACGTATATTATGTGACGTAATACTTTTAAAACTGTAAAAAAGTGAATAACCAAAAATAATAATAAAAACATACTTATACAACATGACAGTCGCAAATCAATTAATGTGTGCTTACAAAATTATAGACATATGCAAACAATGTATTACATCCAAACCCCTATGTATGAACACATATTTTAAATGTAGACATATGGTGCCATTTTTGAGTTACGTGCGGTATGTACATGCATACATACATATGCATGTACATTTACGTTTGTATTCACATATGTATTTACTTACATATGTATGTTTTTTTATACCCTTAACCCATAAAATGGGTAAATAAGGGTATAATGGTTTTGTGCAAAAGTATGTAACAGGCAGAAGGAAGCATCTCCGACCCTATAAAGTATATATACTCTTGATCAGCATCAACAGCCGAGACGATATGGCCATGTCCGTCTGTCTGTCCGTCTGTTCGTCTGTATGAACGCGTGGATCTCAGAGACTACAAGAGCTAGAGACTTCAGATTTCAGCAGTTCTCCTATACCATGAGCAGAACAAGTTTGCTTCAAATTATCGATAACTATTCTGGTTTCCGATATACACATAATATCGATAACAATAAAATATCGAATTTGGAAAATCTAAAAATGAGGGTTGAAGTAACGGATAATGATAGAACTTTTCTGAAAATTTCGTCCAAATCGGTTGAGAAACACCGGAGATATTGAACTTAATCGATGGAAGCTAAGCCAGTATACCAAAGTCTTATATAAATTAAATATATTTATTGCAACTGGGTTCAGGGTATCTTCTAGTCGGGCTCCCCCGACTAGAGCCTTCTTACTTGTTTTATTTTGGTAATATAACAAATTACAATAAAATTGGCCTTGCAAAAAAAAAAAAAAAAAACTGCTATCCAATTCCAGACAAAACTGTATTAATATACCTATATACATACAATGCACCCAATCAAAAATATGCCGTATACAATGTGTTGAAATATATATATATATATACGTATATATAAATGTACATACACTTATTTATATATATTTTTTATTTATAGGAACAGTCAAAACTAAATTAAAATAAAGCTAAATGTAAAGAGTATATTGGTTTTGTTCAATGTCCCTTATGATGTCTGTCCGTCTGAATGAACGCAACTTTTTTGATACCCGTAAAGCTAGACTTGAAATTTTGAAAAATTTAGTTTTTGTATGTGCGGGACAGATATAGTATCAATCGATAAAATCGATAAATCCACATATTCCTCACATGCGCACAGCTAGGGTTATTTGATGGCAATATAGCTAGTGGCATCCCCCAAAGATTTTCATAAAACTATTTATGAACGAAGCGTACATTCCGGTCGCAACCGTACTCCCCCTTTGAAATCAGTCTTCTCTTTACCCGTTTTTTTATACAGGCATACAAATATTCCGCAGTCTGTTGCGTCTGACTGCAATTTTTTACTTAATTTACATAATTTACATACATTTTTAGCTTCCTTAATCATCAAATTAAAATTTTTGTTTTTTAATCTTTTGTTTTTAGATTCTACTTGTTTTTGCATACAATGGATTCTGAGGGTGTTGTAAGTTTCAAGTGCCTTAAGGTATTATTAAGACTATGTGCTAAAAATTGTAATTTATCTGACTACTTCTAAAAGTATAATATTATTACAGAGCTATTAAGAAATTTCACAATTAAATTTTATCACTCAAAACAAACGTTTGAATATTCATATACTTAACTTACATTCACCTCAAAATCTAATTTTTTAATAATTACTTTTATTTTTAAACTAAATATCTCGACCTGAGCATTATTACTGGATTGTAACTAAACAACTGCTGGCCGGTTAAAAACTGCTTAACTTCAAATGCTTTGAAACAAAACCTTTTTTATAAACTATTTGTTATTGTTTTTATTTCATCATAAAGACAAAATTAATTGAAATGGTAAACTTACCATTGGCAAGTGACTCTAAGGAAAAAACTTTGCTGGAAGCAAATGGTATAATAAGCAATCAAGAAACAGTTGACAAAAGCCAAAGTACAAAAGCATCCGAAAAAGAAAATCAAAATATTATTGAAAACGAAATTGAATTGACATTAAAAAATGGGGAAAGTAATGTTAAAAATGTGGCGAATAACGACGATGCCACTAAAAACGAAAACAAAGAAGAATATTCTCATGCAGAGATGACAACAAAAACGACAACCATTGTTACTGAAAAGTCTAATGAAGAAAGTGCTTCTACTCACACAGAGACAAAAACAGCAAACACAGTTAGTGTAAAAGCAAACGAAACGGCAACAATAGCTGCTGTAACTAAAAGCGATAATGATGATGTGATCCCACTGAAGGATAATAGTATCATGGAGGTTGAAGTTGAAGTAGAAAAGGCAAAACCCAAATTGAATGAGTCGGATAAAGTCATTCCCGATGAACCTGCCACAGATGCCACAGAACGAAATGCAGAAAAGTCCCAAGAGATTGAGAGTGGTGAGAGTACGTCGGATGAAGATGAAGATCAGGAGGCCGAAGCAGAAACGGAGATCAAGACAGAAAAAGTACAAATTTTTAATTTACCTATAATATACTATATGCATATTAAAAAAAATGTTATTATGATTGCTTAGTAATTTTTTTATTTCAAACTGACAATTAATTTATATTTCTATCAATCTATAATTGAAAACAGTTTGCATTCTGGGAAGCCAAAGGCTAGAAAATGTTCTTATACTAAATATTTTATTAAATTAGATTAGTATAACCATTAATGAAAATTTTTCATCAGATTGATGGTGTCCAAGGTGAAACTAAAATTTCTGACCAACCGGAATCGCCAGAACGACTAAAAACTGACGAAGATGTCTTGAATGTTAAAACTAATAATGCAAATGTGAGTAATAATATTAACAATGAACAAAGACACTTTATTTGCAATACATTTTGAACATTCTATTGAAAAATTTGGTAATGAGATCTACTAAATATTGTGCTTTGTTTTTTTAGAAGGAAATTAACAATCAAATTATAAGCATTATATCTGATATTGATATTAATATAAAAGCTCAAGAGAAAATTACTCAGCTCAAGGAACAGGAGCTTGAACTTATACAAAAACAAAAAGAATTGGCTAACCAAATTCATCAGCAACAGCTATTGGCACAAAAGCTTATTGCCCAAAATCAATTGAAGGAACAAGAGTTTCAAGCTCAACAAAGTCTACTGCAGCAGCAGCAGCAGAAGTTTGAAATCCAAAATGAATATGAGAAAGAAGCAACAGTGCCAAAAGTATCACAACAGCTATTGGCACAAAAGCTTATTGCCCAAAATAAGTTGAAGGATCAAGAGTTTCAAGCTCAAAGAAGTCTACAGCAGCAGCAGAAGTTTCAAATCCAAAATGAATATGATAAGGAAACAGTACTGCCAAAAGTATCACAAGAATATACAAAATTGAATAATCGACAAAAAGATTGCTACGAACTAAAGGTATGTAAGAGGTTTCAATTGCAATATGTTTACCAACTTTTTTAATGTTTGACATTTTCGAGGTTCAATTATGTCTAGGCCTAACTATAAATTATAAGTTATGTTACCAATACTCATACAGATTTAAGAACTTTCTAATGTTTGTACATAAGAATTTCGGTCTTTGTTTATAAAAAAAATTACATTTTAAAATCATGCATACAAATGTAGAAAAAAAATGTATGTACGTACACATTTAAATGTGTGCATGTGTGTACATGTTTTATTTTTCGAGCTCATCTCTTCGATACCCTCTCGACTGTTCCTATAATTAGAACTGAAGAGAAAGAGAGCCAGACATTATTACTCACTGACAAATAATACACATGCATACATATAAACAAATGCATGTGAATATAATTTTATTTGTACCAACGGAACTAGTAGCATAAAAAAGTAGAGTTAATGACAAGTGTTTGCGGGCCAAACTTGTTTATTCAACATGCAAAAAGGCATAACAACATGCCATATTAAGGGACTACCGCAATCAATGTGTACTTCTCGTGATGAGGAAAGGTCACAAGCTCCAACAAAAAATTGTTTGATTGAAAGAAAACGTGGTTTTCGACCTAGCGATCGTTACGATGAAAGCAAAAAGAACATTTTAATCGAACTAAGCACAAAACTGTGGCAGAGAAAAAATGTACGTACCATTTTGCGAAAAGGTACAAACATACATATAGTAATCGTATATATGTATGTATGTATTTGCATGATGATCTCTCAACATTGTAGTATATACAGAAGAACAAATATTCCGTTTCGAATTAAAAAAAGATTAGAAAATATGAATGAATATTTAATTAAAATAGGAATCTTCAAACGTTTCGAGGACAGTTGATTTGCGTAAAATATTTACTCCAGCTACCGATGCACCTCAAATTTTGCCCAAGAACCGTAAGTACAACAATTCAAATGAATTCAAAAAGGTGATACGTAAAAAAAAAAAAAACAGCTAAGAAACCTTGAAACCTTGAAACCTTTTTTATATTGTTACGGTTACCCAATATAAATGCCTTCTACATTCGAAAGATGTTGTTAACACAAATAAATAAATAAAATAAACAAGCATTTTATATTCATATCCATCCCCATAACCCAAAACTTTTACACATACGAAATCTGTTTATATATATTATAATAATATACATATGTATTAATTTTTGCCGATTCGCTTGTGCATTTTTTCTTTAGTACGCATCCTACATCTTGCATTACGTATCGCCTTTTCAAAAAAAAAAAAATAAATAAATAAAACAACACAAAAACTGACCCTTAAATTTGTTTAAAATAGGAAAGCTATATGCCTCATCCGCATTTTATTCTTCAACACTGCATCCTACTGTGGAGGACCAGGTTGAGCTTGCTCGCCGAATATCGCATTCGTTGAGTGACATAAGCAATCAAAAATCTAAGGGCCAATCAATGTATGTGAATCGAAAAAAACGATCTGTTAAATGGGTCCACGAAGCTAGTGGCCAAGGTAATAGAATTGTCAAACATATGCTTAAAGAAAAATACTGTTACACAAGATCTTCACTTTACGAATTTTTATACAACATTAATGTAGCCGGAAATATTCACAATAGTTTCCTTTAAGGTCGTAAGCGAGCAGTGAAAGGTCATTTATTGAAAATTCTATTCTCAATCTAGGAAAATTTTGAAATTCATCCAATTTGGCCCAATCTTTTTTTATTTTAAATTACGTTATTTAATATTAAACAGAAACAGCATACCATTTCACAAAAAATAAAAATAAAATCCCCAACTAAGTAAAAAACGGATGGAAAAGTTGTTTGCAAAACAATTTTTAAATTTCGTTTAATTGGATTAAGGGTCATTTTTAATAAGCTGAGCTTTTTTCGAAAAATCTTTTTTAATTTTCCCGTAAGTTTTGTGTAAATATGGATTAACAGTTTAATTTTAACTTTCTTCAATTTGAAATCCATAAATACATCAATTGCACCAATAGAAGAGGATGATATTATTGAAACTGAATCATTAAATAAAGAAAATGCAGAAACAAATTCGAAAACGGATCAAATCAAGCCAGAAAAAATGCCATTAAAGCTTGTTATGAATCCAAGAGGACAAATTCGCGACTACAATTCACAAAAAGAATCAATCAATGTTGAATCAGGTCTTCTATCACCTGACAATTGCGCTGAGCTAATAACTGCACTGCAACTGCATAAAGGCCGAGGTAATCAAAATAACATATCACTTAAAAAACATTAAAATTAATGATTTTGTAAAACTCATTTTGAATACACTTGTCATAGTCGAATTATAATTTAGCTGCCATTATTTTCAAGTGTATATAATTTTCGGCTTACCGAAAATAGCATCACTACTTGTAAGTTTAAATATAGCTATTTTTTATTACTTTATTACTAAGCTATGGTTAGCAAGTGAAAGGGGCACAGAAGAATACGAAGAAGACTGAAAAGTATACTAAAAATAAATTAACGGTATAAAAAATTTTTGGAATAAAGCTTTTATTTAAGTTTCCTTAAAAAAGAATTTTAATTAATCCATGAATCTATCGATTTTCAAAAGAATCGTTAAAGAGATTCAAGTCGTCAAAAGTTGCGTTCATGCAGACCGACAGAAGGATAGACAGACAGAAACCACGACAGACATTGCACAAAACCAATATACTCGTTTTCTACGGAATCGGATATAAAAATATTCAGCAGCTGTTAGTAGGGATGTAAGTTTAATCTAATTAGTTAATTGCTAATACATATATATTTAAGCTCATCTAGTTTGAAAACATTCGACAAGCTATTAATAAATAAATAATAAATATATATATATATATATATATTTATATTTATATATTTATATATATATAATTTTTTTAAACTTGTACATCACACAAAATCTGCTTTATATGCCTTCGCCACCGCCTTCGCCGCCGCCACCTCCCCCTCGGTCTGCTTACCTGCGCTTCTAAAAAAAAAAACAACAAAAATGCAACCAAATATGAATTAACTTAATAAAACGTCATTAAGGAGCCGAGCTCTTTGCCAAGCGTCGTAGAAAGGCGGAAAATTGGGTAGTCGATGAGACAAATGCCGGCATTTACAGTCCATCTGGTATTCCAGATTACCAACAATATCAGGCAAGACCCGTAAGCTCACCAAACATTTTACCAGCATATTCGGATGCTGGCAAGCATCGCGTGCAACTTAATATCCATCAGGATCAATTGATTGAAAAATATTCAAAGCCCGAAATACAGGTGGTACAATCACCTTGGGAAGCTGCTCTCCAAACTGGATCGGCAAGCACTGCATTTTTGGATGGACCAAAATATCAACGAAGCTACACGCCGAGTGCGTCTGTAGCATCACCATCGCCTGTGAATTTTAATCAAGACGTAAGGGATTTCAATCTATCAGGATCCGAGCTGCCTTCCCGACTACCGACGCATTGCACCTCTTCGAATAGCAACCAGGATTCTTACAAAGCTGTAAGTTTATATAAGTATTATGTATTGTTATTTGTAATATGTTTCGTTTGTAGGCATATAATACACCGATTCAACCATGCAATCCTCAAAGAGAATTGGCATACAAGCCAACTGTGGCACAAGGCTGGGGTGGTCGGAATGTTGAATTACCTAAAGGTAAAGCCAACTAACCCAATTTAATTTTTTTTTTTTTTTTAAGCTTAAAGCTATAAAAAAGGCACTATGAAGTCAGTTCTATATTTTCATTCGGACTTTTGACGTGGATTCAGCATAACAAAATTGAACAAAGAATATAAAACCAAAATTGTTGATTATTTTAAAATATTTCAAGCCCACAGAAGTTGACTGTGCGTCTAGAAAACATAATTTTTAAATAAATACATCGATTATGTTATTCGTTTAATGGTAAATTACATATTTCAGAAAATTATTTTCAAACCAATCATCAAGAATACTATAAAAATTATAATGTTGATGATATTAATCAATGCTACTGTGAATTGAATGAACAAATGCAGCCGAACGTTTATCAAACCCAAAATCTAAATCCAAACAGTTGTTTCAACACCAACGAGCAAATTCAGCATAGGCTACAACAACTTGAACAATTTCAGCTAAGCTTCATGCAACAGCAAAATATTGCACTTATAAACGAAAACAACACAAAATTCGTGTCTGTAATCTGTGGTCAAGATCATTTACCTGTGAATCACTGTAACAAAAATACTAATTCGAATACTAGTACTAAACCTTGTCAGTATATCAGGCCCGCAATGAGCTATTCGACATTATCAGATTGTGATGAAGAAGGAGATACAACTGTAAGGCAAGCCGCTGATGTTATTGAGCCGGTTAATGTACGTGAATTGATTTTCTCATTTGAGCAACAGTCACTAAAAGATCAAGAAGAGTCTCAAATAAACCGTTGGCAAAATGCAGCTGAAAAAAAGATGCTGCCTAAAGATGAACCCAAATATGAAAATGAAAAGAACAAAATACAAACCACATCTATAATTGAAGGCATGAATGCAATACCTTAAATTCTTTTGTTAATGTCAGTTAGTCCGTCCCGAAATTTTTATTTTGTTTCCGTTCGCCTAAGTGTTAAAAATGTACTGTACAAAAAAAAGAAGTTTTAATCGATTCAAACCCTGCTTAATATCAGCTATTTAAAATATAAATATTTTGAATGTATAGAATATTAGTAACTAATTAAATCTTTAGTAAATGTACGTGCAGTTTTCACCTAACTAAAATTCCGTTTCTACTCGGCCTTTGATGTTAACGTTCGCATGTTGAAAACAATTGTATATTTTTAATTATTTATTTATTTGTTTTCCTATAGGATTATATGTGCCAAAGGAAATTTCACTATCAAGCTACGCACCACCGCCAACACAGTCAAGAGATTACCCAGGATCAGCAAAGGTAGATTTTTCTAGAGGACATCATAATTCTCTGACTGGTGATGTACGCCCTGAGTTTCCAATATCAAACGCTACTGCGAGTGGCTTGTATTCATCCGTGCCACCCAAACAACAGCATCATGTTCCAGTTAGTTATGACAAGGTACAATCTGTACCACAGGTCAACTTTAATCCATCGCCCTTGTCATTTGATAAGCTATCGAAATTTCAAGAAACTGGCAATAGTATACAAAATCAACGATATCTTAATGTGAATAAACCACATCCAAATAGCAGCGTGCAAAATGCCTCACCCACTCCGTTCGGTTCTGGAAGGACTGACAATCGCACAAATTTTAATAACATAAGCCAACAATTATCGCATTCATCGACACCACCAACAAAACATATCCCACAGCAGCAATTTGGTGGCTATGAACAAAAAACACAGCAAATGCGATCTTCCCCTGGTCAATGCTTTAATAACAGCGCTCGTGGTTGGCGCACAACATCGAATACTACTACTCAACGAAATGTCTTTTATTCAAAGATACCAGTGGTGGCTACAGAGTCTCTTCCCTACTCTGACTTTTAAAACGGAGACTATCAGTGTCAACAGAGAGTGGAGTTGAAATAATCAGTTTATTAAACAATTTTTTACTTGTTATCCGATTTTCAACATGCTTAATGATATAATATAACGTATTCATGTTAATATGTATGGTATAAACATATATTCGCGTGTAATATATAAAATAATATTTTTCTTTTATTCATTGCGGTTGTTTGTTTGCGTATTTACGCAAAAAAAAAAATTTATATATATTACATAGTTATGAAAATTTTTTATTAAATCATCATCATATATTAAAAATAAATATTTCTGACCTTTGCAATACTAAATAGTAAAAAGTTGCCCAGCGTGCTGCTGGGCATTTAACATTTATACTAATGTTATAAGGAGGAAAGATTTGGTTTTTTGTTTGTTTGTTTGGAATGAATAGGCTCCGAAACTACTGGACCGATTTGAATTCATTCACTAGCTACATTATTCCCGAGTGAAATAGGCTATGTTTCATTTTCAAAAAAATTAGTGATGCTTACTAAAAATTGAATAATCTAACCCAAGGTGCAAAAAAACAAAAAACTTCATTGAATCGCGTGCGTGAATGACTATCTATAAAAAATGTCGCGACAGCATGTGTCTATCTTTTATAGCTACGTTAAAATAAGCGTCCTTTTATTAAAAAAAAAAAAAAAAAAAAAATTGTTTTTTAAATTACTAAGCCAGTCTTGTTGTATCACTCAACGCGAGACGTCGTACCTTAATCCGAGTCATCCGATTATCTTCTCACTTCTTCGTTAAAACGTACGGTACTTTAAGCTTATAATAGCGCGTGCTTATCTGTGTCTTGCATAGCAACAACCAAAAACAATCATTAAACGTCGTAATTTGACATTTGGCGGTGCTACTGCACCTGCCAACGGTAAATGCCTCGCACGAATGATAAAAATTCGCAGCGTAAACACACTGAAAACAATTTTTCAAACTATTTTCGTCCACTACAGACTCTTGAAAACGAAAACGAAAATATCAATGTACCTGTGCCTGAGGCTAGTGTAAAATTACCACCAATCACAGTCATCAAACAAACAGTGCAGTTTGTCCATGATCTGCTTTCAATAAACAAAATCAGCGATTATTATGTCAAATCTATTTCAATTGGGCATAAAATATACATAAAATCTGAATCTGACTTTAACCTACTGTGCATTAAGCTAAAGGAAAACAATTGTGAATTTTTCTCTTACGAGACAAGAGATACTAAGCCATAAAAGGCAGTTCTCTCTGGACTAGACAAGCAGTCCAATGATGAAGTAAAAACCATGCTCTTGAATCTTGGTCTCAGCTGCACTGATGTTAAGTTAGTTGAAAAAACTACAAGAAACGGTTATAAACTGATATTGTATGTTGTTTACTTCTCTCCAAAGAGTATAACTATAAGACAGTTAAGGAATGAGTATCCACACATAAACCACACTAAAGTTCGTTGGGAGTATAAAACCAAAACCCACAATAAATTGACGCAATGCTACAATTGCCAACTATATGGTCACGGTGCTAACCAATGCGCAATTAAGACATCCTGCGCACACTGTGCTGGCCATCATCTAACGACCGTCTGCCCCGACAAGACTGCAACAAAGTGTGCAAACTGCAAAGGAAACCATCCGTCTACAGATGTTAACTGCCCTTGTCGGCTCTCCTACCAGTCGCTATTACAAAAGCGTTCCAAATATAACAAAAGCAATTCAAACCAAATCAATTATGCTTCCCCATCAACGCCTAGGGCTGCTGCTGTATCCAACACCATCCAGAGCGTGCCTCAAACTACATCTCTGAGCTATAGCCAAGTCGTTACTAATGGTACAAACAACTCCACCAATCAAGATCTCTTCACTTTTGAGGAAATTACTACTCTTACTAGGGAATTGATAAACAAACTTAGTCTGTGTAAAACTAAAAGCGATCAATTTAATATTATTACTGAACTAGCTCTTAAATATGTGTACAAATAGTCAACCAAACGCTCTTAATATCATGGCATGGAACTCACGTGCCGTATTGAATAAACGTCTAGAACTTATTAACTTTTTGAACGAAAACCAAATACATATATGTCTTGTCAGCGAAACTTGGCTGACGCAAACAAACAGATTCTTCATCCCTAACTATTCAGTCTATAGAAACGATCGCTCTGCCATTAGAGGAGGGGGTGTTGCAATAATTGTTAAGAAATCCATTAAACACTCTCAGATCCAGAGCATTGACACTCACCTTATTGAAAATGTTGCAATTAAAGTTTGTATAGATGCTCAAACATCTCTTCTTGTAATTGCAGCCTACTTCCCTGGCATCTCAGCTAAATGTCTGAAAAGCCAATGCATCTCACCAAACGGATCAATTCACATAAATGATATGTTTAAAGCCGATCTTCTTAAGATTTCTCGAATCAAAGATCACTATATTGTAGGAGGGGACTTAAATTGCAGAAGCAGAGTCTGGAACTGCTCTCGAGCAAACACTTTTGGCAATACCCTTAATGACCTTTCTACTATGGGGAAATTCACTTTATTCCACCCCAATGATCCTACATACATACCTCCAAACTACAAAGGAAAGCCATCAACTCTTGATCTTTTTCTAACAAATCAACCCAGAAAGCTCTCTCATCCCAAAGTACACAATGATCTCTCTTCTGATCATCTGCCAATTACCTGCAAACTTGCTACTGATACTAATGCCAGTTTTGTTGAAACTTATCTGCAATATTCTAGGTCCAATTGGGAAACGTTTAGACGTACACTTGCTAAATCAATCCAGCCTGACCTAAATGCCTTCAAAGACTGCGTCCCAGACAAAGCATTAATTGACTGTATGACCAAGACCATTACAGAAAAAATAACACAGGCAATTGAACACTGCACCCCAAGAATACAAGTTAAGTTACAAGCCCGAATACTTCCAGCCAGAATAACAGACATTATTGCTACCAGAAATGCTGTTCAGAGACAATGGATCAGAACGAGACTGCCAATCTACAAAGCTAGAATTAACCACTTAAATAGAATCATAAAGCAGGAATTATTTAATCATAATAACACTATTTGGGGAGAAAAGCTGTCTAAACTGGGTTATAACTCCAACCCTTTCTGGAAACTTACAAAAATAATAAAAAACAAAAAGCCGTTTATTCCCTCCTTCAACCATGATGATAAAATCTACACTACAAACTTAGAAAAGGCAAACTGTCTTAGTGAAATATTTGAGTCCAAACACCACATTACAGAAACCTTCTCTAATAGTGCTACCTCTAAGTTAGTTCATAACTCTCTCATTGAACTCGCTATTGTGACCAATATCACATGTGACTCCCTTATTTCAACTACAGATGTAAAATCCATAATAAAGTCACTCAAAAACAAAAAATCACCTGGGATAGACAAAATACCTAATATTTGTCTTAAAAACTTACCAGCAGGTGCAGTTGAATTTGTTACACTAATCTTTAATAGTTGTCTGAAAATTGGTTATTTTCCCCATGAATGGAAAACTGCTAAGATTATTCCAATTGGAAAACCAGGTAAACCTCCTAATTCTCCTTTGAGTTATCGTCCGATTAGCCTTCTGTGTGGTTTATCTAAAATATTTGAACGGATCATCAAGATCAGACTCAACACTCACCTTGAAGAAAACAATATTTTACCATCAATGCAATATGGATTTAGAGAGCACTATAGCTGTATCTTCCCTTTGGACAAATTGACTAACCTTGTCAAAACTAAGTTCGTTGAAAAGCAATCTGTTGGCTTGGTAACCATGGATGTTGAAGCTGCCTTCGACACTGTATGGCACGACGGTTTAATCCACAAACTGAGAGCCAGTAACACTCCAGTCTACCTGATCCATATAATTAGAAGTTTCCTGACTGATAGACACTTCTGCGTATATTTGAATGAAACTTTGTCAGCCAAAAAATCCATCTGTGCCGGAGTCCCACAAGGCTCTGTTCTCGGCCCTATTTTATACAATATTTACACCTTTGACTTTCCTAGGACTTCAAGTTGCAAGGCCTTAATCTTTGCAGACGACACCATACTATTTTCTTCTGGTACATGTTACTCGGATATTCACAATAGTTTACAAAACACTCTAAACTCCATATATGAATACTTTTATAGTTGGAAAATTAAGCTCAATGCCAACAAAACCAAAGCACTATTTTTTAGCAAAAAACGTAAGCCTTGTTCGCTACCCACTTCAGATCTTGAACTGAATGGAATTAAAATCTCATGGGAGGAATCTGTTAAATATTTAGGAATTACTTTAGACAAAAAATTGTTATTTAGTAGCCATATAAGTAACACCATAGATAAAATTAACAAAACTGTTCGTATTCTTTATCCATTTATAAACCGTCACTCTAAACTTTCAAATAAAAATAAGTTAACAATTTACAAATCAATAATACTTCCAATGTTAATGTACGGATCTGAAATATGGAACTGCTCGGCAGTAACACATTTGAAAAAACTCCAAGTTGCCCAAAATAAAATTTTAAAAATGATCCTCAACCTACCACGATATCACAGAACCGCATCTCTACATAAATAGCTGATATTAAAATGATTGATGAGCGCATCAGTCACTCTAAAAACAAATTTACAATTAAAAAATCTCAGATAGCTCAGGTTTTGAGCTAATAGGGCCTTTGCATTACTATTTATATATAGTCAATGCCTTAAGTCCCTTCTTTGTAGTTTTAAGATAGTACCTAAGTTGCATTTGAAGGTTTTTTTTTCATCCATTTTCCTTTATATTCTAAATTTATTAACAACTTATTTCTAAACATGTAAATAAAATATCTCAGCTGATCAGGCATAAATTAAGTCTAAACTCTGTAAATAAAACAATAAGCTAGCTTTAACCTAAATATAATAATATGGAAATAAAGCAATGAAGAAATGAAATGAAAATGAATAAATTACTAAGCCCATAAAAAAAGCGTGCGAGAGTCCAGTCTTGAGCGTTCACAGCGCCTAGCTGAACAAAATGTGAGAGCCTTTGAGTCCACTCGCGAGAGTACAAGACACCTCATTAGTTATGTGGTACGAATGCACGATGAGCCATAGAGTACATATAGAGGCCGTGAACACAACCTTAAAAGATCTCAGGAACTCCTCTGCAGTCATGGGCGGGATAACTTTTGTATTTGCTGGAGATTTCCGACAACCTTTCCTCGTTATTAACAAAGGTACGCGAGCAGATATCATCAAAGCAATTGAAATCGTCGCCCTTATGGACTTCGATTGAAACATTAAAACTAAGATCGAATATGAGAGCTAATCTTCATGGAAGTGGCAGTGATTTCCCACAACAACTGCTAAAACTTGGGGACGGAATTTTCCCTACTCAAAATTAAAGCGGATATAGTGACATTATTCTGGGTGAGTCTCTAGGCCAGATACTGATATCGAGAACTTGCAAGAAAGTAACTTTCATTGGTTGTGCTCTAGGGCAATAGTGTCACCAAAGAATAATACTGTCAACAAAATAAACAATCTTATCGTTCAAAAAGTCAGCGGTCAGGTAAAAAAATACAAGTCGATAGACACTGTAACTAATATTGAAGAAACAGTTAATTATCCACAAATGAGAAATTTAAGCCCTCGAAGCATGTGCAATGGGACGAGGTTGCTTAGTAAGGATTTAAAGGAAAATTGAATTGTATGACCGGTCCAACAGCTGGTCAACTAGCTCATATAACGAGGATACCGATGATCCCAACTGATTTGCTAATCCCATTTAAACGGCTTCATTTTCCGGTAAAAACATCTTTTGCATTAACAATGAACAAGTCTCAAGGTAAAACCCTCGAATTAATTGGGATTGATCTGCGAAAGAAATGTTTTAGTCATGGTCAGTTATACGATGCCCTATCGCGGGTCGGACCCCCTGAAAATCAATTTATTTTGCTGCCACAAAATAAAACCACATCAAATATTGTTTACAGGGAGGCTCTTACTCAATAAATTAAATGGCTTTTGAATGTTATTTTTTAGAAACTCACTGTAAAACATTGTGTATTTTCTTTTATTATATTATTATGCCCCTGCGAAGCCGGGTGGGCTGCTAGTATACAAATAAAGCTTTTGCATTTTTAAAGCTTTTCCAAAAAGCTTTCTCATTTTGTCGACAACACGAGAATTCGGTGGTTGGAACAAAGCTGAGTTGCGCAGTTACCACAAGAAATTGAACCGTGAATACAAAATCCATGATTTAATACATTGAGTTAATTTTTCTACATCAAATGAAATTTATTTGTGCTTGCACATTGAGACCAGATGCAAATTTTGTTAAAATAAATTTGTGTTAACGAACGTTCCTTGCACCTATTAAAGCTTGTGAATAATCAATTTAAACACGCTATTATCATATTTCATGCCTCTCATACCAGGATGGATATGGTTTCAAGTAACTAAAAAGTGAGTTAATTTGTTTGCAATTCCTTTTCGATTGCTTTTTTTTTTTAGAATATTAGGAGCATCAACAAATTTTTATTTTAAATTTCATTAGTGATAAAGGCCATACGAATTATCTCAAAAAAAAAAATATATATATATATATATACATGTACATGTTACATTGTTACGTTTAGCCGAGGGAAAAATAAGTAATACGGCTCAAGTAAAAAATTCTTAACTAAGACATTCCCTAGAGCTACCTACATACATAAATGTTTGTGGCTGGCTATATTAAGATTATTTCATATGTTTTGAAAAGCATTTTTTTCTTTAACAGGTTTGAAATAAATAAACAATATAATATCAAGGGCTATCATTCGAAAAAGTAACTCAAGTGAACAAAAATATGGTGGCTACAAATGGAAAAAAAAAGCGCACGGAATATATCAATAAACTAAAACCGATTATTCTATTTATTTTGCATTTTAATAGTAGTATTCAGCATATCAGAGCATCTTCGTTTTCAAATATACATGGTAATGTGAGCAATCTATTGTTTCATCTACTAACCTCTTAATAAAAGTTTCTTCAAAAATTTCTAGACTTGGTCAACATGGATCAACCTTACTTTGACGACATAAGCCCAAGAAATATTTCAGCTGTTGTAGATGAAACCGCAGTTTTACGATGCCGAGTTAAAAATAAAGGCAATCGAACTGTAAGTACTAGCAAAGATAAAGAACGCATAGATATTACTTTGATGATAAAAAATAATTAATTTAATATAATTGTGTTTGTATATGTATCTTACAAAATATATCCTAGTCTTGAGTCTCTTTTATTACTTAACAGATATTTAATATATTTTTTTTAATAATATCCAGGTTTCGTGGATGCGCAAACGAGATCTTCATATTCTAACAACAAACATCTACACTTACACCGGTGATCAACGGTTTTCTGTTATTCACCCGCCAAGCAGTGACGATTGGGACTTGAAGATTGATTATGCGCAAACAAGGGACAGTGGCATTTATGAGTGTCAAGTTAACACGGAGCCTAAAATCAACTTGGCAGTAACTTTAGAAATCTCAGGTAAATAATTATTTTCATTTTCGTAAACATATACTATAAATTTTCCACTAATTATTTTATAATTTTTTCCCATTTTTGTTGTTGTTCAATTGCAGCTGAAAGTGATTTGAAAGATAGAAATTCGGAGAAACTACATTATGACGCAAAAGGTAAGATTTCAACTAATATTTTCATTGTTATGTTTTTGTCTTTTTTGTCTGAGCACTAACTAAGTAACTATTAAATTTTTAAGCCGCTCGAGCCAAAATTTTGGGATCTACGGAAATACACGTGAAGAGAGATAGTACTATTGCTTTGGCTTGCTCAGTAAATATACACGCCTCATCGGTATTATGGTTGGTTTTGTATATACAATTTTGTTAAAGCAGTAATTTTAGTGTTTGTTTGCTGAAAAAAGGTATCATGGATCGGCCATCGTAGACTTTGATTCGCTTAGAGGCGGCATTAGTTTGGAAACTGAAAAAACCGAAGTTGGAACAACTAGCCGCCTAATGCTTACACGTGCATCCTTTCGAGACTCTGGAAACTATACATGCGTACCAAATGCAGCCATACCAGCCTCTGTCCGAGTTCACGTCTTAACTGGTACGTATGTATACGCTTGATTCCACATACTAAAATATTTTTGTGAAAATGTGTGGAAGCAAAGAGTATGGAATCTAAAGAGTGTGAGCGACCGCAATAGCAAATAGTATGTATAGATGGTTTTGTTTCAGTTACCCTTCCGCTCAGCAGCACTTCTATTGTAAGACAAGCGGCGGGCCAGCGGCATTCAAGAACAGTAAAAATTTGTTAGCGTAGGTATGAATGTGCGTTTGTTTCATTAGATTCTATACTCTTTTTTGGAAGCGTCTCGCACAATCTTTATTAATGTCTCGTGTGTTTGTAGGTGAGCAGCCGGCTGCAATGCAAACGAGCGTTTCAAGCGTTCTTAATGCTTCAACTAAAATCATAATTACGTGTTTAATCATATCACAAGGAATGTTGTTTAAAAATTTAAGATTATCCCAATACATACCAGTTATAGTATTGGTACATCGAAGTTCAAGATGACTATCTTAGAAAATGTAGCCATTGCAACGAAAATGTTCGTTTTATAAAGGTAAATATTTGAATAAATATTTAAATTATTTACGTACATACGCATTTATTTGTATTTTATTTTACATGTTACAAGCATATTCCAATGGAACGATTGTATAAAACAAAAAAACAAGTTTAACGAAGAAAAATTTAATATACATAGATACTACTTTAAATATAAGTCCTATAGTCTAATGTAATAATACTTACAATAATAATTAATACTTATATTCGTATACAGAAAAAAAAAACACATTTATTTATTAACGTATAGTTCATTTGAAAGTCATTAATATACACATGGTTTTGGGGACAGTGGTCGGCAACGTCCTGCTAGAGAGCAATCGGCTCGGTGACAAACACTGTAAAATTTAAATTCAGTCTTCGGATTTGCGCATTCGTTTATTTTATTATATTTTTTTTGTGAACCTATCTTTGTTAGTGTTTTTACATGAAATGCAAAATGTGTTTGTGCTTTTTTCACACTACTGTACCTAGAAAGACATTAATCTTGGTTTGACACGTCGGATCTACTTGCACAAAATCAAAATAATAAAGTAAGTATATGATTTAACATTTTATTTACGAACTCCTTTTAGGAAAAAGTCATGAGAATATCGTTTGACAATGGGTGGTTACACAATTGTGTAACCCCTTAAAGAAAGTTTTTTTTTTATGTGTTAACATCTATCAAACTTCTCTGCTGTAACTCACATGCATACCTCGCTGCTTTATTTCGCCGCTGTAACTCGCTGCTGTAACTCACACAGATAGGCAGTCAAAAATTGAAATAGTATATGGTTGTTGTACAACAATTGTCTTTGCTTGCAAACGAATATGATGGTATTGGTGTTGCGACAGAGAAAAGTTGTCGTAAAAGACGAATTTTCACTCGTGAATTAACGAACGCTGTCTGTTGCTTTGAATTCGCTTTGTTTTGTTTGTGCTTTGAATTCGCTTTGTATTGTTTGTGCTAAGAGTCAGAGATGCAGCCGACTGAGACAGTCGAGTCACGCGGTTCACAAATACTATTACGTTCAAGCTTATTTATTTGTAGGAGCAGGGTTTCTGGGCTGGCAATTATTAATATATTTAGTTATAATAGAGAATAGTGGGCAAATATAAAAAGTGTGAGCTTGTGTGCATTCACAAAAGAAGCAAAACAGAAATGCACTAGACGAATGATGAATATTGGATAGCCTAATAAAATATATCTGCTATTGTGAATATGTAGTTATAGAATATATTTAAAATAATTGCATATTTTGATTAGCAACGGTTGGCGTTAGCACACAATTGAGAAATAACTAAAAACAGTTTAATAACATATGTATCATTTTCCAACATTTTAAGAGTATCCAACTTTTATCATTCGTGCAATTCTGTATTTCTTCTTTTGTGAATACACACACACACACACTTACAGACTAACAGAGCGGACTTCTTTAATAAGAGAATGAACTGACGAATGATGAACCCAAATTCAATAAGTAAACCCAAACTCAAGTTCAAGAAAACGTGCTCATAGCAACAATACAGGTACAAACACACCAACAAACATGTGTTAACCCATCGCCAGTGAGTTCCAACCCTCATTTTTTTTTTATTATTATATGTTTATACGCCATTTCTTGATTAAATATTGTAGTAATACCCCGTTTAAAGCGGGGATGCGTTCCATCAAAGTAGAGCGTAATGCGAAACGGGGATTTCCCGGGTTGATAAGAAAAGAGCGCTAAGCCGAAACAGCGTTAAGCTGGGTCTAACATTATTTTAAGAACATTTTAAGGATTGGCAAATTATTTTACTCATTTTAATTAATTAAATTAGGTGAAAGTATTTTATTGGAGGCCGAATCGAGACCTTTTTATTGTTGTTAATTTTGTCGCTTTGCGCTGGGTATTATTTGATGCCGTTTGTACAACGGTTTAACTTTTGAGACTAGTGTTTCATCATAATTGCAATTTTTAATCGTTTTTTCAAATCCAGCAGTCTTTGCTTTTAATGTTGCTCCTCCAATATTCGATATACTTGCGGGAAGCTTGGGCTCCGAAGAAGTTATTTGTTTTTTACTATCTACAACAAAATATTAAACACAATTTAACCGTAATTTACATTCAGGCCCATATTGTATATAATATTATTATTACCTTGAGGAACACCTGAGTCAGCTGGTTGTACAGAGGCTTCCTCCGGCACCGATATCTGTAGACGGGCTGCGAACACGTTCACATGATCAAGCAAAACAGGCGTTGATTGACGCCTTTCTTCAGGCAAGGAAGGTGAATAATAATTAGCTCCTTTTAAATGTACTTGTTGGCACTTGTTTGGTGAGCTGCTCACATTTTGGGTACGATGCATAAGGCAAATTACATTTATTATAGTATGGTAAACAATTTAACTAAATAAGGTAATTTTTGTTTAATATGTAGTACCTTAACGATTGATCCATTTTATTCGTAATTAGATCGTGTAGTTTTTCTGGACAAGTATCTAACATATGAGAGTATAGAACGTCAATAATTTCAACAGGCACTTTGAAAATTTCTTCATAGTGATCAATCATTATTCTGAAAAAAAAAAACATAAATAATAATATTTCTTTTTATAAACATTTAAAAATGGAGTAAATAAATAAACAAATATTATAATTAGTAAATTATTCAGTACGTCATATTACCTGATCACATTAATTGCGTCCCCCATATTTCCTTGCTCTTTGTATTCAACAGTTTTTGGCGTAGCTTCACGCAGAATATTTGGAGCAAATACCGTGGATAAATTAATGCTGTCCATTTTGTTTCCAGTTAATTGAACGATTCCATCTCTGGAGCAAACATCATCACAATGTGCAGCAACATTTCCGAGAAACTTCAGTAAAACAAACAATGTATCACGATGCACAATTGGTAGCAATTTTATAAGATGCGATATGGCTTCGAGCTGTAATCGCCGATTTCGTATCCCTTGAAATTTAAATTTGATCAACTTCTAGTAGCTTATTGTAAAAGTTATGGCTTACGTTGAGTTTCCAAAAAGGCTGTATATAATTTCCGGCACAATAAGGGTTCTGGGAGATCCCGTAAAAATTCTTTAAGCAACGTCGCTACGTCATGTGGACATGTATTATCAGGAATACACATTCTTTTGGCCTTATCAAACTCTTCACGTAGCTGGAATAATAAATAGCAATAAATTGAAAGTAGCAAATAAAAAAAAGTATCTTTTACTTACTTGTTGAACACGTTTCTTAGATGTACTAACTCGGAAGAGGCCTACTTTCTGTAGTCCATGTTCTTCCAGATATTCTATACACATTATTACAAATATTGGTACATTTAAAACATAATCATTCTTTGAATCTTTGAAAAATATTCTGTCGAGATCGACTTCAACATATCTCATATCGAACTGACTGCATGACATTTGGTTCGATAGCGATAAAGATTTTTTACGACTCATAAAGTATTCAGTTGGTGGCGTGTGCTCTAAGGGACTACAACGTCCGTAACCCAAGGATTTAGTTGGTAAACTTTCATAGGAACGTATCTAAAAAGAGAGTTTGAGTTTAAAAAATTAATTTGACTCTGACTTATAGCTTGACACTATAGCTCGCCGTATAAATTGCATTATTTGTATCGTTCGAATTGTAATCATGTTTCAATTTCAAACCATAATCGCTATAAAAACAAGTATGAAGTCTCAAAAGGTCGTTTAGAAGATGAGCCCTGAACCCTAGACATTACGCGTACAGTCATTTCTTGTATGTATACAAAAAGTGCAACAGTGCACGCAGCACTGCGCTACTGAACGCTTGGCATAGCTTTAATCTTCCATATATCTGGTGTTTTCCTACAGATTGTCACTATTATGTTCATAGTTGTTGGATCAAGCTTAAAAATTTTGAAAATATTAAATTTTTTTTGTTATTTTGAAAACCGGAAGAGATAAATTATCCTTTATTTCATACAAACTTGACATACTTGCGGTATACACGGTCTTAAAATCCAAATCTCAAATCTCTAGCTCCCATAGTCTTCGAGACTGACGCACTCATGCAGACGAACAGGCGGTCAGTCAGATGGGCATACATTTTTATGGCCCAACGATACCAAAGCACCAACGTACAATTCGACCTAACTCCCGACCGACCGACCGAGGAGCGTACCGCTTACCGTGCGGTTACGAAGCAGTATTATTTGGCCATAATGCAACAACGATATGACTGTTATTTTTATACCCTTCACAGGGTATATTGACTTTGTCATGAATGTGTAACGCCTTAAAGGAATGATGGGAGACCCCATAAACCACATATCAAAATGATCAGGACGAGCTCAGGAATTGATTTCCGTCTGTCCGTCTGTCTGTTTCAACACGATTTCCGGCCAAACTGCTGAACCGATCTTGATGAAACTTTCACAGATTGCTTAGATCATGTCGGGTTTGTTCACTATGAAATTTCATCCCGATCGGAGCATTCTACGACATAGCCACCATACAAATTTACCATATCAACACGATTTCCGGGCAAACTGCTGAACCGATCTTGATAAAACTTTCACAGATTGCTTAGATCATGTCGGGTTTGTTCACTATGAAATTTCATTTCGATCGGAGCATTCTACGACATAGTCACCATACAAATTTACCATTTCGTACTATCAATTGTTGTCTCTGTCGTGCACTTTCAAGTACCTACATGTCAATATGTTGTTTTTGTCGCACACGAACAAGTAAATGACGCTCAAGAGTAAAAATATTAGCGAAAAATTACCAACAACTGCACAGAAACATTAGAGGGGGGAGTATTGATTTGGCTGTGTGAAGGGTATCATAGTCTTGGCATAGCCAAAATTAACTATGCGCCACTATGTTTATTATTATTATTGCCACGAAGGCGTTGTAAAACCGCAGAGGCTGGAATAAAGAGCTTGTTATTAATGTTAAGTTTGACATTGCAAAGTATTTTTAAACTATAAGCGTTAAAGACTAGCAAGTGGTAAGAGTGGGAACAGGCTCAGGATTCGGAACCATACCGCACGACATTGTCAACGGAGGACAGCACTGAAAGAAACAGGACTTGATGTCACGTACGCATAATGAGAGAGAGGATCGCTCACCGAAACAAGACAAAGAGAGTCTGCGCATGCAGAAAATGATTCGCGCGCATCTTCAGACAAAGAACACACACGGCAGAGGTAACGACCACAGATGTAAGAGGAGAACACAGCAGTGGAAAAATACGCCGTTAGTAGATTAAGGGCAGAAGCTGCAGCAGCAACCACAGCAGCGATCACGGCTGAGGAAGGGTATAACCAAAGACATTCTTATTAAAAAACTGTGCAATTGGTAAGAAAAGCTTTCTCCCAGGGAGCCGCTTCAGAAGCCTCTTTGAATGGTATAGACTAGAGATGGGATCGGAAAAGAAATTGCTTCCCATCCCATCCCGTCCCGAAATCAATTTCGCTTTTCCCATCCTGATTGTCCCGAACATCCCACGGGTCCCAACATTTTCCCGAAATTTTTTTTGTAATTTTTTTTTTTTAACGTAGTCTTAATTAAATTTTAAATTTTTGTTTAAAAACAATATTCTCTCAAAATTGTAGCCAATTAATAGAGTTTTTCTCTTATCCAAAACTCTACTGATAGTAGAAAAAACCCTTTCCATGGTGGAAGAAGACGTTGGAACGTTGAGCACTTGCCTTGAGAGCTCTTGAAACAATGGCATATCATTGCATTGTTGCCAAAATGTTAAAATATCGAAATTTTTCTTAAATCTGTTATGCTAAATATAATTATTTATTTCTTCTTCGATGTCGTCTTCCTTTTCAGGTTGCGGAGTACAGAACTCCGAAAATAGTGTTGAAGTTTTCCCTCACATCAGCTTTTTATACTCGTTACCGAAGGTAAAGAGTATATTGGTTTTGTGCAATGTCAGTCATTGTGTCTGTCCGTCCGAATGTGTGCAAGTTTTTTCCACACTTTTCAAGCTATAGACTTGAAACTTTCCAATTCTCTTTGTCTATGGGATAGTAAATTGTTATGATTGGGGTTCTACGATAACTGGGTGGCTGGCAAGTCGATAAATTCGATAACTCAGAGCCGATAAATCCACATATATCGCACATCCTTACAGCTACAACTACCAAATTTGGTGAGAAGATAGCAACCCGCAAAGAACTGCATCAAAAAAGTTGTAGCGCCCACCAATTCCGCCCAGCCCCCCTGCGTTTTAAAGTCAAAAATGCCTACATCTCCCACAGTTTTTGAGCTATAGCCACGAAATTTGGTGCCAAGATTGGTGATAGGTGCCCACCAATAATGCCCTAGCCGTCCCATCCGCCCCAACGCTTCGTCAAAAAAACGAGAATGCGTGTATCTTCCAGAGTTGTCGAGCTAGAGCCACCAAATCAACGCATCAACGTATTACACAAACTACAAGCACTTTACGACTGACGATTGGTACTTAAATATAGAGAGCGCTTCCTCGCATGACACTACCTTGTTGATTGTGACATGGCCATAGCCATACAGCTATGCAGCGGTGAGAACAAATTCCGAAAATGAATTTAGAAAAAGAAAAATATCAAAAATAACAAAAATATCGACAAGCAACCCAGCAGAAACATGATACAATCAACAAAATAGTGTCAGTCGTAAAGTGCTTGTCGTTTGGGTAATACTTTGATGCGGAAGAATTTTGTACTGTGTTTCATCTTTGTTGATGTGATTTGTTGTTGCACAAGCAACACGGTTTTTATACCCAACTCACTCGCACTTACAGAAAAAACTCCCTAACAGAGGCAAGAGAGTAAAATAACAGAGATTCATATAGCGGTCTCAGTCGCACTCACACGGTCATATACACTGGTACTGGCTTCCACGCACGACACTACCTGGTTGATTGTATCATGTTTGTGGCCAAGGCATACTTAATTAGGTACTCCAGCTCCAGATTGTGCAAGAAGAGTCAGAATTTGAAGTAGCAAATCGAAGTTTCACCCTTGTGGTTGACGGGAAAAGACTACCAACCATAGTATGCCACTGCTTGTTCTAAAACTCGACTAAAAGGGCAAGGCCCAACAAGCCTAAAACTGTTTTTGAGTCTAAATTGGAAGTATCTTACATGCACACAAGGCAGGAGACCTGACCGGAGGTTAAAAAACTCGGTACCACGGGCAATCAGGAGCCCGCGGAACTCGTTCCGTCCTGGTTCTTGGTTGCGGCCCCTCGGGGAGTATCGTGGTGCCTGTGGGTAAACCCAAAATGCGGGTAGAGTGTAGTTCTCGGCGTGGAGTTGCGTTATGAAACAACCGGGTGCTGATGCCCAAATATCGGAAGTCCTTTAAGATAATCGGCGCTCCATACCAAGGAGGAAGTTTACGACCAAACAGAAGTAGCTTCAATTTGGAAACTTCACGTAAGTGGCGTGAGCTTGGCGCTTAAGCCAGTCTCGCTGTTTCATATCCTCGGATATAAGGGCAAAGTGGTTTTAATCCTAGTTGAAAAATACAACGTAAAACAAAGCTTATAGGGATATGGTACGATTGTGTGACAAACTTTTCCATACAAGGATTCAAGTGCCAAAACTCCCCCTAGATAATAACAACTAAATAATTTTTTTTTTACGAATTTCTGCAACTTGTTCATAAATTGTCAAACACAATAGTTGAGACGGGTCAATAAATCAATTTGTCGATGTCATTTGCCGACACAGAAAGAAAAAAAAATTTTGACAAGCAGGCCCAGCAGAAATGTAAAAAACGCACACACAGAAATATACTAACATATGTATTTTTACCGTTCTTGGTGGCCGCTGAGCGCAAGGGCGACTGAAACAAAACCATCTGCTCATGATTTCCGCTATCGCACTCGCTCACACTTATTGCACTATTGGTTTCTGAGAGCGAAACCCTGAGACGAAAAAGCTCTAAAATCTCTTCTTACCAATTGCACAGTCTTGTGTCTTGTGTCTTTGGTAAAGTGCTATAAAAAGGTCAAATGAGTCTGGGTCGGGAGTCGGAGTCGAGCTAAGTCTGGGTCGGGCCAGGAAGACGAAGAAGTGCAGAAGTGCGTGAGCAAGGCTAAAGAAAAGAAAAACCGGCGCAGAAACCCCATGCGGTGGTGACAAAAGAACAAAGAAAGCCAGGCTTCGAGACACAATTTCAAAAAGGGAAGTACGACGGTCACAGACTGGGACGAAAAACACAGTTACGGCGGAAGAAATGGAGCGCGGGTAAGCTGGCCTGACCATAAAAGTGGGTGGCCTAAAAGTTTCTATTGTTCCGGTGAGGTGATAGTTTTTGTTAAACCCTCAGGAGGCAAAAATAAAGTATAAATTAATAAAAAATTTTGATCATGACACATCTCCGCTTGTTTGGTGGTATCCGGTATCGTCCGGGTCACCTGTAAATATATCTGATAGAAATATATCTTTGAGTCTCGGAATTTTATAAATTTATTCTAAAAGAGCTTGGACTGGACTGGGTTTCTACCCCAGCCCCATATAGCTTCTTTACAAGAGCATAGTTAGAACTTCAAGTTTGTAGAGAAGTAGGTACGAAATTTCTACTATTTCTGATCGGAGTTGCTAAGCTAGTTTGGTTGATTAATTCAGATGAATTAATGTCACCATTGATAAGTTTGTGAAAGAAGGTTACTCCAAAAAATTGTTCTACGATCATAAAGAGAAGGAAGATTTATAAGTAAAAGTCTACTATGGTAAGAAGGTAGGTTAATGCTATTTTCCCAGCTAAGACCACTTAGTGCTAAGAGCAGAAATTGTTTTTGCACCGATTCCAGATTCTATTCTGTTACAAAAAGCTATTACACTCTTTTTCCATGGGTTCAGAGTTCGAAAATAAAAACGTCAATACGTACGTACATTATCATTTGACTTTCCAACTCGGCTACAATTTTCATCAAAGCCTGTCGGCAACGAATGCTTCGATTCGACGGTGTCCATATCTCCAGCTCTTTTTCGGTCTCTTGATAAGCAATGTTCCAACGGGGTACCAAATAAAAAAGCTCGTCCATCTATTAGAATTAAAGAAAAGTAAAGGAGAAAACTTTGCAAAATTAACAATAAGCACAAATAATAACAGTACAAAAAAATAAAAATAAAAATACAAAATAAAATGGTTTACTTACTGTTTTCATCCTTTTTCGCGATATCGAAAAAACTTGTTGTAAGAGCTCTTTTCTTTGATATGACCCGTTTTCTCTGTGCTTTGACTTTTGGTTTCAAATCTAAATGTGAATATTAACAAATATGATTTTTATTGATGTTTAGTTATACAATTGGCAAATATTTTATCATCTTACCAATACTCAAGCCAATATTAAGTTCCTTAATTTTTTCAAGAGCAATATGCACAAGCATCTCGGCTTCAATATTCGACAGCTTTTCTAAGGATGTATCCGTTAACTGTAGAATCTGGCCATCTGTCGATATCCATGCGCAGTTCTCCTAAACAAAAATAAAATAACGGGGGTAGAAAAAAAAAATTCTTTCTTACCGATGGAGTCCATTTTTGACGCTGCGGAAGATATTCCTCAGGTTGATCATGTCTGTTTTGACATTTTGACCGGCCTCCCCAAAATTTTCTCGAAACAAACTGTCCCACATTTGATAGGGATTTTGATTTTTGCATATTTGTATTTTCATTTTTCGAACCTGAAAGAAAAATAAAATTTTTAAATTATAACAAACAAAGGCTTTAAACATTTCAACAAACACTATTAGAGTATTAATTAGTTTTCTACGTACTACTTATACTACTTACTTGTGTAAGTTTCATTTAAACTATTTCCATTTTTAATGCTTTGTGTACTGCTGAAGGGATCAGTTAAGCTTGTGTTCCACAAATTGGATAGAAATTGCGAGCTCGAAGAGAGTAATGCGCTTGGACCTCTTCCGGTTTTTTTATCGATGGCACTATTAAAAGATCTTGTTGGTGAAGTTGGAGCCGAAGTATAAGCAGTTTCATGTGTGTGATTTTTGGTGGAGTGAGAATCGATCACATTGTTTTGCGACTGGGAAAGTGTATCCCACTCCTTCTTTTTACGCATTCGTTCATCTAGATCCTTTTGCCAAGAGATATGAGCGTGTTGCAAGTTTTTCGAATTCTCTATGCCTCGTATAAAGTCCAGTGCAATAAGAGCCCAAGCATCTAATGTTTGCACTGCTTTGTTATTTTCCTCATCCATTCCCGGAGGATTTATTTCCCCTTTCGCTTTAATGTTTCGCAAATTTCGATCATAATTTACGGACTTGAAACGATTTGCATCGCCATCATGCACACTTTTCTTGCGAGCCATTCGTAAATACCGTTTTATTGTATCGCTTACAGATTGCGAGACGTCCTCGTTATCAATAGAGCTTTTCCTACGGTTTGAATTTCCTAAACATAAGCTTTTGTCTGCCTCTTCCACCAATGACGTCTCCGCATTATTTTCAATCATTAATTCATATTGGTTTGCCAGTAATTTTAATTCACTGAGTGGAATAAAATTAGTTTGAGTTCCACACGAACTCAGACACTTCTCACGCCTATGGATCGCATCGCTATGGGACTTCTTAGAATAAAGGGTAGTTGCTTGCAAACTTTTTGTACTTTGGCCTAGTTGAAGTACATCAGGACGTTTTAATTTTTCAGTATTCTGGCATTCTGCAATTGGCTTTTGCGTTTTAGTGGTGTTAAATGTACTATTTACTGTAGGTTTGTCGTAACTAAATAGTTCTGTTTGTGGTGGGGCATTTTGATATCCAGTACTTGTAAAATTGACTAAACTCGTTAATGAAGATGCTCTGTTAAAGCTTGACTTTGTCGGCTCGCAGGAATGTAAAATGCGATGAAGCTGCTGCTTTTTTAATAAATTATATATTTTTTTCAAAAGTCCCTTATCTTTAAGAATGTCCGGTGTTATATTATCAATTTGTATATCGCTGAGTGAAGTAGTCTTAAGAAATTTTAAACGATCCAAAAGGACACGTTCACAGCGTTCATCGGAATTATGCTCAATTGAAAATGGTAAGTTGTTGTGAGGATTTAATGATTTGCTGCTATATGTGGGACGTCGAGAACTGGGTGAAGATGTTTGATCAGGCCGAACTGTTTTGGTTCCAAGCAGTGCTGTCGTTTTGTACGAGTCACGTAATTTAAGATACGATTGCAAGAGTTCAATTGTTTGATCAACACTGTCATTAATCTCGTTTACTCCTCCCAGCTTAGCATGTGACATAGCATAGCTGCTTCGATGCCGCGAAAGTAGCATTAGTTGCTTTTTCGATTTTTTTGATGTGCCAGGAAACGAAGCTTTTCGACGCCATAATATAAATCGGGGCTCAGAAGCACACACACGCTGAAATTGCTGTTCAATATGGGGTATACAGCCGTCGACGCCGTGATGAATGCTATCTGGCAACAATTTACGACCAGCATCGGTCATGTATCTCCATGTTTTTCGAGTTAACAGCCAACGCTCTCGTTTTTTATTATCTTTATCTTTGAGATGGCAACGGCGACGTCCAGTTGGCGTCGGTGATATTTTATCAGAAAGCTTGATGCAAGTACTAGGCAAAATTTCTCTCTCGGAATTAGAATTCGAAACGTTAGGGCTCGTCGTTGTTGCGTTCTGCGTTCGATTTAGCTCATCAATTATCGAGTCTAAGGGACGCGATCTTTTTTTATTTACAGTAACAGGTTGACGTAAGGTATTGACCACTTGGTCCGTGGAACCAAGCATTTGAATATTTGTGAATAATGATGTCATCTGAAACAAAAACACAATCCTAAATAATATTACCCAGGATGGAATTTAGTTGGCACCCAGTTAAATAGTGAGATATAGAGTACAATTAAACTTCATACTGCACACATGCTTATTAATAAATAAATACATATACACACATGCATAGGCATTCTTCAAAATACTTATGTATGCACAGAAAGTGAGTTGACTTCCAGTATGTTTACACAAGTAAATGCAACAAAATTTTTGGTAATACTCACACTAATAACTGAGTTATTTTGTACTTGAATAAATTGGGTACATATTTTATGTTTATATTATTAAGGCTTTGCGACTTTGAGTATTCATTTAAAGTTTTTTATGCAACACATTAATTGTTGGAATGCGATTGTTTATAAAAAAAAATATGTATATATATACATATGTATGTATATATATATATATATATATATATATATATATATATATATATATCTATATAAGTGTATATAAATATATATGTATTATTTTACAAATCTTAAAAACTCAACGATATTTAGACTGTTCAACCAACTCGTGTCTCAGGAATAACGAAAAAATATTTTTGAAAGCACGCATAAAAAGATAGAATACATAAAAAAAATGAGTTTATTCTTGAGAAGAAATTATGGCTCTTTGTATACATACACATATGTTTTTAAAAATATATGCATGCATGCATATGTACATACATTCATGTGTAGCCACAAGATATACGCTCTCACAGCCTGATACAGATTTGAAAACATGTATGTATGTGTGTGTGTGTGTGTGCATAAAGTCCAAATATCTGTGTTTAAAATACAATATTCGATTAGATGATGTATGTATGTATGTATATATAAAGTGCTAAATACTAATTTTGATTATAGTATATATGTTCATTTGCATGTATTTGTGAGAAAATATTTGAAATGATTCTGTAGATCTGTAGCTTATACTAAATACTATTGAATTTTATATTATTTTTAAAGCTATAACAGAAATTCACATTACCTTTGCTGCATTACAATTGTTGAATGTCTTAGCTATATCTATAAGTATTATTTTCCGCCCTGAGCCCGCCAAAAAAGTGTAAAAAGCGCGTTTGAATTTACATAGAAAAAAAGTGTGAATCTGATACAAGTACAGTATTATAAGACCCACATACGCTATTAAAAACAAAACTTTGATGCAGATTGCTGGGGGTCGTTGCCAGCTATCTTGCTACCAAATTTGGTAGCTCTAGCTCCATAATTCTGGAAGATACACGCATTACCGTTTTTGACGAAGCGTTGGGGCGGATGGGGGCATTATTTGTAAGTGGCATCCAAACTTTTGATGCAGTTTTTGGGGAGTCGTCATCACTTATCTTGGCACCAAATTTGGTGGCTGTAGCTCAAAAACTTTTTACTTATAATTTTTGATGCTGTTTTTGGGGCTTTCTAGTAGCTATCTGCCCACCAAATTTTGTAGTTCTAGCTGTTAGGATGTGCGAAATATGTGGGTTTATCGGATTTGAGTTATCGAATTTATCGATTTGACAACCCCCAGTTATCGTAGAGCCCCAATCTTGACACTTTAATCTACTATCCCATAAATAAAGACAATTGGAAAGTTTCAAATCCGTAGCTTGATGGGTGTTGCGAACATACAGACGGACGGATACCATGACGGACATTGCACAAAACCAATAACTCTTTACCTTCGCTAACGAGTATAGTAAGCAAGTGCAGTTTATTTTGATTTGATGTTTGCTTTTATTTTTGTGCTATAATCTTGCAATATATATAATTAATTATAGTACATATAGAAATAGTACGGCTGGTTTGGTATATTAATAAAGTAACTTATGCACTAGACTGTTCAGGATTTAAATAATAATACATATACTAATAAGAATACATAAGCGACTTACATTGGATGTTGTACAGGTTTAAAAATAACGCCTACATAATTATATTTTACTAACCAGCAATTGATTATTTTCACAGCCAATTTGTCAACGTACAATAAATGGTTTAAAATTTCTTGCACATGCCCTTATGCCCACTTTCTTAAGACTATTATTGTACTAGGAGACCTTTTTTTTTATCTAAATATTTGAATAAATTGCCTTGTTGCATATTCATGTATATGTATATCGCTACATGCGATACTAATATTATGTTAATGTTTTACAGAAAGCGAATGTTTATACAAAAGAATGGATTTAACAGACACGAGAAATTTTTAATTATTTCATTGACTGTTAAATAAATTATTTGTTTCTTGAAATATTATTCTATTGACATTATATTTAGGCTTCATTTTTAAGGCTGCGGTTATGCATATGACAAATATATATGTATTTACATGCATGTACCTCTATGCACAATCTACCTACATACATACTAAAATTACTTACAAAGTGGGGTTTTTTTTTTTAACAATCTCACAGTTAGCATCACATATACATACATATGTATTCTTGCACAAATGTACTTATGTATGTATATGTTATATTTGTCACAATTGTTACTATGTCTAAATATTGTCGCATTAAATTTAAATTGTTAGATATAGTATTTTATTTATACATACATTAAATTATGTTTTACATCCGCACAAGTAAATATGTATGTTTATATATTAGAGTGTACATATAAACATATCGAGCTTAGCTTGCGTTAAGGGCTCGATATGTACATATGTATGTATACATATATATTTATGCGTTTTTACAGAAGTCGAGCGGGTTACGTTCTTAGTCTTGATATTACAACATAAATTCCCCTTCTTAAAATATTACTTAATTACAATAATTTCTTACTTGGTTTTTATATATGTTAATAAATTATCAATATTTTAATGAAACTTATGGTGAATCCTAGTTTAGGTAGTCATTTAATAAAACATTACGTAGTACATACCTATTGCTATGAATAGAATTACATATAATTAAGTTCAGGTATGCATAAGAACGTACGTTTATGCATATCAGGCCCTAATTGCGATCATCATTGACTTTGAAATTAATTCTTTGATGCAAATTTTCTATGCACATACTACTCTGTAAAAATATTTTAACTGAAATCAATTTATAAAGGTGTATCAAAAATTAAATTCTTATTTTAGTTCTTCCATAAAACGAAGAAAATCGAATTTTTAAACAGTTTGCTTGCATTTTGCTATAGTTATTTTCGCGATTCGGGCTTTGTGTAACTTTAAAAAAGCAAGTCAAATTACTGAAACTATTAACCAAAAATCTTATTAAAGTACAAACGTTGTATAGAAATTTATATACACATGTGTGTGTTTTTTTAAATTTTTGTTTGCCCAAAGCCCAAAGCTTTTGAAGAGTTTTTTTAATAAATCACGATACGTAGTCCCGATTCGAATTTGTGGAGTATTCATCAGTGAATCTTCCCGTTGCTGTAAGTATTAATATAAAAGTACTCTTCCGTTTAGCTGTCCTTTGCGACATACATATCATAAATGATGAGCTTCAAATCATAATACTTACAATCTTCCATTAATATAACCTGCGTATTTTCGATGTTTGTACTTGTTACAGATTGCGGGATTAAGTTGAAATCGTCTCCTGTGAGTGTTCCGTTCCATCTGGACCGAGCACTTGAACGATGTGCAGATGTGACAGTCATTGTTGGTGTTGAATATAGGCTTAGGTTTGTAGGACTTATAACACCAGACATTGTGGATATAGATCCAGCATAGCCAAGTAACTGCAAACATGAACAAAACCATTTCTAAATATTGCCACAAATGAATTTTTCTATCACTTAGAGTTAGAGATAATAAAATTCATAGTTGTATAAACGAAAAAAATATAATTGCTGAGCATAAAAGCAATGATTAGAAATTTTTAATTGAGATCTAAATTGTTCTCTGAGAAGAGAACATATTTATTCAATTTGGAGTTTTACTTACCGATGTTGATTGATTATGGAAGTGATTAAAGTAGTCTCGCCCATTAGCTGGAGGATACATGGGCGGTGTTATTCGTGTAAGAGCATTTGAGCCTATTGATGGTATTTTACATCGACCAGTTTCGGATGAAGAAACATTTGTACTTGGTGGTGGTGGGTGAGGTTGTGGTGAGGTTCTTGTAACAAGTGTGGTGCAATCATCAGTATTAGTTGTAGTATTTGGATCCGCATCTGAGGTAATTGGGCTTTGAGTGCTGTCCATATTTTCGTTTCTACTCTCATCGTCGACCAATCTGACCTTTGGTACGCAAGGGCTGTTCGTAGCTGCTGTAGATGATGGCGAAGGTGATTGAACCATTGCCAAGTCTCCACTAGATCGTATTATGGCTACGGGTCGTGCCATCGGAGGTAGCATTGGTGGTAACATTGTGCTATGGTAATGTGTCGACGGGGCTACACTTAATTTCGAACTTCTCAACTGTGAATGAATGTGGTAATGCGGAGAAGTGAGGGGAGAGTGAGTGTGCGTAGCCAATTGATGTGAGTGTGTATGCTGAAACTGTGATGGAATTTCTATAGAACCCGATCCACCCGAGTGACCAGTATCTTGGCAAACATATGTAACAAAATCTGAAATATCATGACTGTCGGCGTGTTGTTGTTGTTGGGCATGTTGTTGATGCTGATGATGTTCATGATGCTCTTGTTCTAATGTCGCTGCTGTTGTACTATGTGGGTGAAGTCGTGGACTGCTATGCTGGGAAGGATAATAAAGTGTGTTGACTGGACTGACCGTGGTTGCTAGCAACGTAGAGCAGTTATGGTGCAAAATTGCTACAAAAAGAAATAAATAAATGTGTTAACAAAACATAATATTAATATAATATTATTAATAATATTTTTAATATTTATATTTAATTTATTACCATCTGCTGAACGAATTTGTGGCATGGTAGCTGCAAGTGGCGGCCTGCTATTCAATGATGTGTATCGATGTAAGGCAATTGGAGAATCAATCGAAACAGTTGATGAATCACCATTGGAATTATTAGTGCTATCCGTGGGTCGAAGTATTACAGAGAAACTGCCTGTTGAACAGTTTTCGTTTGCTGTATTTGTACGCGATGAAATAATTGGTGGCGAAGAGCTTTGATGATCTATTTTGCAACCCTCGGTGGAACTGCTATTTGTTGCATCAGTGCGCAACAGTGGTGACTGCGATAAATGAACATTTCGATGGTTCTGGTCAACAAAATCAACTGAAATGAAATCCAATTTTGTGCAATGATATAGTAGCTAAAAGGATAAGGATCTTGCTACTCACTGCTATAACCACCTGGAATAGGATTGGCAACGATAGCACCCGCTTGTGCTTGGATTTGGGAGCTGGTGGGTAATAGCGACTCTGGGGTAATTTGATATGTATTGCAATCGTAGGCAGCTCCTGTATTCTCTCTTTTGATAATGTTGGTATGCAAATTGTTGTCATTTACTTCATCGAGTATTGAATCTAAAAAGTGTTTACAATACTTATCTTTATATACATGTATGTACTTTTTTTATTTTTGTAGTTATCAATACTGTTTTACCTTTAGATAGTGCCCAGAGCTCCTGCGATGAAAATACTCCAGTCGCTAAAATAATATCGTTGCACACAACTCCATTATAAGGATTGTGTCTTAAACCTTTAGTCTTTGCTTCAGTATCAACAGCATTGTCTTCTTTTCTCTCAACTGTTAAATTGTTATTGTTACGATTGAGACTAAATAGAACATGTTGGGGTGATCTATATGCACCTTCATCTGCAGTTGTTATTCGGTTCGTTGAATTATGATGAGTATTAATAAAATTTGCCAAATACAAATCCAACTCTCTGACAGAAACATTTATGTGATATGGGTTAACACATAGGCCCGGATGTAGGCATTCTGGATTTTTTTCTAATCGTTCACCATCTGTACTTTCCAATGGTATGGCCTTAAACAAGATGACCATAACGAGGTCTAGTCGCCAGACTTTATCAGCTTGTCTTAAGCAATCTATTCGCCTCATTTTGCCTTTTTGATCAGGATTTGAGAGGACACAAATGGATTTACGTTTGCCAATAATTGATTGAACAAAATCTTCTCGGCTCTCTTGCGTTATATCCTTTCGTAATTTGCCCAAAAGGCGAGACGCCCATTTTTGTTTAACTTCTGTTTTCTCATTCTATCGTAACGGAGTTATTATTATTTATTAACATTTATTTATGTAAGTACAGTCGGACTTCCATTTTACGAATTTATGTCTCACTGAGAATTTTGTTATGGAAGTTCGACTGTAGTATGTGAATTTTTACAATACCTGTAGCTCGTCCTTACAATGCCTTTCCTCTTCCAATGACATACGCTTTTCGTGTTTTTTGTAATATTTTCTTTTAGCGGCTTGCAAATTAAACCAAGAGTAAGAGAAAGATTTGACGTATGGTAATAATGCCTCAATGAAGGGGTGAAATTCATCCTGCGTAAAAAAAGAATGGAACACAAATAGAGTTACATATTGAGTAAATTATTTATGTTAAATGGACTTATATTTTACAGCTTTCTAAAGTTGCCACATTATTACTCTTAACAAAATTTATTATTGGATGTAAAATAACTAGGTTTCACTTTCAATTGATAATTCATATATTAATGAAAAGTGAAAAAAAGGAAAAAGTTTTAATGTTATCAAATAATTTAAGACACAAAAACATTTAGTACAAATATAATAATCATTTTAAGCATTATTTTGTAGAGCATCCAAAATACACATACTAAAAAAATAATTAAATAAATAAAAATGTGTGTTACATATACATACATAGAAATACAAATTGTTTTAAAACATTTTAACTAGGCAAAGATTTAGCTGTCGAATTTTTTAAGTTCCTAAGGCCTGTTTAATATTATATAAAGAGGGTAAAACATACATTTTAAGTAAATATAACACTGAATAACAATCTTGCACAATGAGAAATAAAATGTGTATGTAGAAAAGGCGACAAGATGCAGTCAACATACTCGTATGTGAAATATATATATTTTTTGTTTTTTTAATTGTACACATATACATATATTAACACAGAGACACCAAGAATTTTATGAAAGCCCAAGGTATGAAAAATTGTTTAATTACATTTGAAATATTATTGATTCATTGTTGAAATATGGTATTGGAATTTTCTTTCCTAAACATCCAGAGCAATTTTTATACCTAACAATAGAATTAGTTATTTTCGATTAGTTTGCTTGTTATCACACTGATGAGAAGTAATGTGAATATTGTTATATTTCAACGGAGATTAAATGACTGGTTTGGAAAAAGAAATATATATTTTGAGCCAAAATAATAATTTTTTTTACTGTTTGCTATAGGAATTAGTTTATCATAACAGACCTTTTAAGTACTATAGGTAATGTCCTTTTGAAAATCATTAATTTATATTTTTTTGAATGTCCAATTTCTTACCTGTCCAGTCGACGAAGTTTGTAAATAGGAAGATACGTCCGTCTCGATCATACAGCTTCTCAGTGTATCCGGTATAAACATACCTTGTGCAGTTTATTTACCATTGAATTTTTTATAAGCGGGATTAGATTGACAAGATTCTATAATTATAATAATAATAATAAGAATAATGATAATAATATAGATAGAAATTTACTATAGATTTGTGTTTTATTCATTTACCTGCATATTTTGTACATTTCTCGCATGGCTCTGTTTTATTTGTGATATAACTTAATAACTCTGACAATTTTTGGATGACGTACTCTTTTCTTTATTTTGTTGACAAATTGAAAGTTTCATTGGAGCCGAACCGAAGGTGCTGAAGTGACAAAGAACTTAAAACATGACACAAGTAATTTTAAATGGAGTTAGTTTCAATACGCATGTCGAGTTCATGTGAGAGGCACAATTAAATTTTGGTTTGTCTTCGATTGAAATGGAACAAAACGCTATTCGCCTGTCATGTTTCCAAAAGTTTGTTAATGTTGGAAAAATTAAGTTTCAAATTGCAAATTAAATATTTGCAGCTGGACTTTTGTTTGAAACAGCAATATTTCAAGCATAAACTTTATAACATTACACAATTATTACACAATGTACACATGTTCTAGACAACTTAGTAGTCCGTAATAATAATCACTTTGCATACACATGCATTAATGTTTTGATAAAAAACCAAGCATGAAAATAGCTTAGAAACAAGAGTATCGAATAAATGCAGTAGGGCAAGCTATACTATTAAAAACATATCTACATTGCGACAAACAAATATATAAATACATAGTACATTATTTTTATGCACTCACTCACACACTCTCACAAATAGTGCCTAGACTAGGTGTGTTGTGCAAAACGGATACCTTTCGACTAAATTTAAAATAAGACAATTCTGTTGGAGTAGCCGCACATGGTATGTATGCATATAATGTATGTATATATATTCTTTCTCTTTGTTTGTCAAGGTATCTCTTTGGCTTTGCGAGACGTTATTTATTTGTAGAAAAAATCGTTCGTTTGGTTGGGCCAAAAGAAATGTGCTAAAGAAGTCAAGTTAAAACGTTCTAAAATGAAAAACTCTCCAATAATCGTGGAAGAGGAACGTCAGACAGTCGGCAATTGAGCCCGATATATGCGCACACATTGAAATTCCTAACGCGCATGCGAAAAATTGTTGAGAGGGAGAAATAAGTTAGAGCTCTTTTCCCTCTCTTTTTTTTGTGAACATAGAAAACTATTTTACAAGTTCTTGTGACTTTACTTTGCGTAGCGAGCATTTTTAGTTTTGGGAAGTCGATATATGTATTTAAATAGCAATCATAGCGCTAACATTGCAAATTCTGAATATTTTGAATATGTGCGAAAGGAAGTAAAAATTAGAAGAGTATTTTTAAGGTCGACTTGATTTTGGTCTTTATGACTCGGCATGCGCAGTACGCCTTCAAGGAAGCTTTTAAGCAAAGTGCTCACGCTCTGTTAAGGAATAAATATATAATTTAATTTGTTTTTCATAATCGCAGAGCCATATTTTTTTTGCCCGAATGTGCTGATAAGCAGTTTAATCTTCGATTTTTAAAAATTTTGAGTGTTACACTATTCTAGAACATATTTATAAAATCTTTAGAACAGCGGCTTATTCATCTAACTACTATGATTGGCATGCGTATGCGATATACATACTATGTATGCGCGGGAATGTATGCTTCCAATAGCAACTTTGGCTCTCTCTTTATCCCATAGATTATGAGCTTTCACTTTTTGAGTTTGTTCTTTACAGTTCTGTTACTGGGTATCGTCATTTCCATCTGTTTAGTTACATTTACTTATACATCTATAAGTCACCAAAGTAAAGTGCTTTATAAAAAACAAGAAAGACAAGCGAACAAAAAAAAAAACATTATTTAAAATATATACAGCATTAAAAACTAAAGTTTCCCATATTTGTGCCTAAGAAATAGTTATAATCCATGAGCTAATGCGTATTTGTGTAACAATTGTAAATCCTGATTCGTTAAAACGTTTATAAATTCACATATGCACACAATAAGAAGGTAAAAAAAGTTGATATACATAAAAGTAACACCCAAAAGGAACATCATGGATTCATAACGTAAAATAACATCGAGTATTCTGTATTATGTTTTGAAGTATATGCATAAGTATATGAATATATATGTATATGTATATGTATATGTATATGTATATGTATATGTATATGTATATGCATATGCATATGTATATGCATATGTATACGTATATGTATACGTATATGTATATGTATATGTATATATATGTATATTTATATTAATATGTTTTAGTACATATGTAAATTGTTGTTATTATGAATGCATATGTTTAAGTACATAAATATGGAATAAGATATATGTTTGCGTTTGTGTCATTAATGTGCTTACAAACTTACAAAATTTTCAGATATGGCGAGCATAATATTAATAGCTTGCCTAGCTATATTAGGTCTAATTATCGCTATAGCGCTTTTTTTGGCCGGTGGATACCTATGGTGGCGACATAAAAGGTCACAATTACAGTTTATTGAACCAAACGAGGACGAGGAATCGAGTAGTTATAGTTTAAGGTTGGTTTATAAAACTATTACGCACGTATGTTTCAGTTATAAAAATGTATATAAAATTCTCGTGTCACGGCTGGACCGGTTTTGATGAAATTTTCTGTGCTTATCGGGTAGGTCTGAGAATCGGCCAACATCTATTTTTCAAACGCCTAAATGATAAGGGTGGTTAACCAAAAATTTTTTGTTTTTTTTTGACAATAATTGCAATCTAATGTAATTATAGTAGTAGATGTACTATAGTTTTCATGTATAGTTTCCTGTATTTCTATCAACCAATCAGTTATCTCTGCCAGGTGTCTCCCGTTCACACAGAAAAAAAAAATTTTAAATCGCATAATTTACACTTAGATTCTAAAATTTTTCGGAACGATTTTCGGTCTACACCTATAATTTTAAATTCTAAAAGTGGAATTTTAAAATAAAATTTTAAAATTAAAATTTTCGGTTTAAAAATTTTTATTTTATATTTAAAGTGCTTGAATTTTAGTTTTCACAATGAAAACTTTTTGATTCAAAATGTTTTCATTTTAAAGTTAAGCATTAGAAACCTTAAATTAACTAAAATAATTTTTGAATCGAAATAATAATGTTACATCCCCCGATATCAGTTTTGAACACCATATTGGTGGTTATAATTCATGAACAAATGTATACTATAAGATTTTATAAATTTCTATTAAACTTTTTGCTTGGGGCGCACGGATACACACCACCAGGTATCAGCATTGCGTGATAGCTCTTTGTTAATAGTTATTAGATTCCTTCAATGTATAAGTATGCGTGAGAAATTTTATGTTTACATACTTAGTATAAATCATTTGTATAATTTTAAATTAATTTTTTAAAACTTACCGATCACGAAAAGCCAATTACCTATGCCGCGACTCGAACCTGAGACCTTACGATTACCACGCGTGTGCCATACCCATTGCGCTGTTGCCGACTATGTCTTACAGACAGTTAATTTTAATACATACTACACATAAGAGCGCCTCTCTCTCTCTCTCTCTCTCTCTCTCTCTCTCTGTTAAGCGTAATTTTAAAGCGATTCGTACTGATTTCTAAAATTTTAATTATCAAATTAAATGTGCTCGTTTTAAATATGTTTTTTATTGGGGCAAATTATTAAATTAAAAATTTTTCATTCGAAGTTCGAGTAGTAATTTAAATTTTGCATTTTATAATTTTTTCTTCAAATTTAAAATAGTAAATTACGATTTATAAAAGTTTGCACTTTAATTCTAAACCGATTCGTACTGATTTCTAAAATTGAAACTATCGATTTAAATGTGGTTGTTTTAGATATAGATTTTAAAAGCGCACATTCTTAAATTTAAAATTTTCATTTTAGGTTTAAGAACTAATTATTCAAATCAACGTTTTTCCGCATTGATTTTAATACGAATCGTATTAAATTTGGTGTTTCAATACGATTAATTTTAAAATCAAAAATTTTCGTATTGAAATTAAGAAAAAAAATTTAAAATCTGAATCTAAAATTAAAATGTTCGGTTTTACGTTTCATTTTTTTTCTCTGTGTTGCCACTGCTTAAATTAATTAAGATAAATATATGGCAGTAGGCAATTTAAAAAATATAACGAGAAAGCTAAATGTATTTAGAAATTCTAACATTCAGTCTACTCAGTTCATTTTGAGTAGAACTAAAATAAATTTCAAAAATTTTAGAAAACAGATTTTTTTTAGCCATCAATTTTAAAGTTAAAATCTAACTAAAATAAATTTAAAAATTGGTTGAAAACAGATTTTTTAGCCGTCAATATTAAAACTTAAATCCGTGTGTGAAAAGTTGGTTCAATTGGATTACAAGAATACAACTCTCGCGTTAAAATGACGTCTTTGGTGGAACAAATATTCTAAGGAATATTCAATGATCAAAACTCTAAATACATGTCTGTTTTTGGTTGCAGCAACGCGCACCTAGCTGGCTAGTAATGTCATTAAAAATACGATTATGTTATTTATTATATAACAAATAATCAGAATACTAACCGAAATTTCATATCATGAATCCATATTATGTAATATTCAAATATAATAATATTTTACTGCAGAGCTACGCAGGACATTGTGGAGTCTGGAAACCCGCCCAGTAAGCCACAAGTGCCAGCCCCAGTGCCAGTTGCCCAAACATTAACAACTCCTCTACAAAATAATATTAATCGAAAATTGAATGGCTTTTTAAGTCTCAGGACTCCTCTTATTGGGTACGGCAAATTCTATATACTAATATTAAACTTTTTAAATGTTATCTTATTTTTATATAACTTTTAAGATATTTGAATTCTTTTTTAATAATTCATGTTCTCAATTTATAGGAGCGGTTCAACATCAACACCAGCAAAACCATCCAATGCTACGGGTACAAGTGCGAATGATGGTACATCTAAGGATTCGACTGTAAGTATTATAATTATAACATTTTGATTTGAAAGGAAAAAAAAAATGTTTTTCCCTACGAACAAATGTTTTTATCGTAACATATCATTTTTAATTAACTGCTAATTTGCACATATTTCAGAATAAAAGTATCTCGATGACCGACATGTATCTCGATAGTACGGATCCGAGTGAAAATGTCGGACAAATTCATTTTTCTTTGGAATATGACTTTCAAAATACAACTCTCATTTTAAAAGTTCTACAAGGAAAAGAACTACCGGCAAAAGATTTAAGTGGCACCTCCGATCCCTATGTTCGAGTTACCTTATTGCCAGATAAAAAACACCGCTTAGAGACTAAAATAAAACGAAGAACTTTAAATCCACGATGGAATGAAACATTTTATTTTGAAGGCTTTCCAATTCAAAAGCTTCAGTCACGTGTAAGTAAAATGTACATTAGTTTTTGTTTCCATATTTATTATTATTGTGCTCTCTATTTCTGTTAAGGTTCTCCATTTGCATGTCTTTGATTACGATCGTTTTTCAAGAGATGATTCTATTGGAGAAGTATTTTTGCCGCTATGTCAGGTAAAAATCATTTACTAGTACAGTCGAACTTCCATATAACGAATCTGAAAGGGACGAGAAAAACTTCGTTATATAGACATTTCGTTATATATAAATGTTTGAAAACTTGTGTGATTTAAGTAGTTTTATTTAAAATAATCAGTAATTTTAGTTTGTGTGTGGTTTTTTCACTTCTCTTCCTCGATAAATACTTCAAGCACTTAGTGAAGCAAATTAGTACATATTCATTTACGTCATTTTTTCTCTCCACAAAATTGCGAAGTACTTTAACAGATGAAGATGTTTGCTGCATTGTTGGTGTGTCCGTAACGATTGCATTAGGATCGTCGAAGATCAGAGAATAAGCAAAACAAAGCACGAAAACAAAGCTGTACATGAAATGAAACAATAACGATATTTATTGTCAGCTAAGAGCAGCTGACATTAAAAAGAAATCAAAATTAATTTAAATTAAAAAATAGTTAAAATAATTAAATTAAGTAAAATATAGAATAATATATAAATCTGAAAATATACATATTTAAAAGTTAACGTTAAAGCTCTGGCAAATTCAACAAAAAATTGAGTAGTCCAACATTTGTTGCGAGGATTGGGAAAAACCCAGAAAAACTCAATCAGACCAGCGTTAGATTAGTAATTAGTGGTTACGATTAGATAAAGCAAAAAGGATCGATCTTTTTAGTACTGGAGTTGAGGCCTCCAAGGAGACAAGAGAATAAAGTTTGTTATAGTCAGAACATATAACACGAAATGGTTCATGAATTAAATAGTTGCTGAAGCAACGATCAAGGCTAAGGGATAAAAAAGTACGTGAAGATCTAATTGGGACATTAAATTTAATTCGACTCAAAAGAACTGATGAGTCGATTTCACTATTAAGTAGGTTAGTAATAAATAATACTCCATGCATAGTTCTACGGTTTAACAGGGAGGGAAGATTTATCAAAAGGAGTCTACTTGAATACGGGGGTAAGTCAACTCCAGGAACCCAGTTAAAACTTCTAAGGGCAAATAGAAGAAATTTCTTCTGCACAGATTCAATTCTATCCTGGTGAATCGAGTATTGTGGAGACCACACACAAGATCCAAACTCCAGAATGGGACGAACTAGGGATGTATAAAGCGTTTTAGTTTCATTAAACTCTTTCGACCACCGCTTGATGAAGCCAAGGACATTAATGGCCTTATTGACCATGGACAATATACGAGCGTCAAACTTTAATTTAGGATCAAGAATAATGCCTAAATCTTTAATTTCAAACACGCGGTCAAGTGGTGAAGCATCAAGCAAGTAGTGAGCATTATGAGGGGTACTTCTACAAAAAGAAATGACTTTACCTTAAGAACAATTTAAATTGAGTAAGTTAAAACGACACCAGGCCGACAATGCACCCAAATCCGACTATAGCAAGTTACAAAAAGAAGCATCATTATAGGTGAAACATAGCTTCACATCATCAGCAAACATATATACATAGGAGTTAGTAAAAACAGATGGAAGGTTGTTAATGAACAGATTAAATAGCAAAGGTCCAAGATGACTCCAGAGGTAACAAGATGACTCCAGAGGTAACAAAAATAGGTTAAGATACAAATGATTTAAAAACAATTTTTTGTGTTCGGTCACACAAGTACTCCGAAAGTCACAATAAAAGTTTTGCTGGAAATCCAATAATATTCCATTTTTGAAGCAACAGAGAATAATTTACAGAATCAAATGCCTTACTAAAATCGGTGTAAGCAACGTTAGTTTGCATTTTTTCCTGGAACCCTTTGATAACAAGCGAAGTGAATTCAAGAAGGTTAGTGGTAGTAGATCTACGCCTAACAAAACCGTGTTGATAATAAGGCGATATAATTGAACTACATGTGTGTTGCAGTTGAGAACATATCATTTTTTCAAAGACTTTAGGAATGGCGGACAACTTGGATATGCCCCTATAATTTTTAACGTTAGACTTAGAAGAATTTTTATGGAGTGGAATGATAAAAGATTCCTTCCATATAGCAGGAAACACTGTTGTGTCAACCGACAAGTTAAATAATTTATGTAATGGTTTACAAAGTGAATCCGCACAGTATCTATGTAAGTTTACAACCTGGCACTCCATCAGGACCAGGCAGATAGCCTGGTTTGATAGAGTTAAGGTCACTTAGAAGCGTACACTCAGTTATAACTGGGATATGTATATATGCAATTAGACGATTGAACTTGAAAAGGATAGCAATTGCTAGTTCTATGTAAATTCGTTGAATATACTGATTGAAAATACTCAGCAAATAGATCGGCTACTGCCTGATCAGAACTTGCTTTTGTATTATCAAGGTATACTGAGCACGGCAAGCAAGAAGACTTACGTTTAGAGTTAACAAATTTATAAAAATGTTTAGGGTCACGTGAAAAGTTTAGTCTACAACGATTAAGATAAGATAAGATAAGATTATAACAAGATGTGTTAACAGAAAGAAAACTAGATTTTGCTATTACATAAGAAGATAAATCTAAAGTGGTTCCCGATTTTTTAAATTTTTTATAAGATTTTGTCTTCGCGTTTTTCAATTTCGATAGTTCCCTCGTAAACCAAGGTGGCTTATTAACACTTGAAGAATAAGTGAGGGGAACGCAAATATCCAAAAGCGAGTTCAAAGTCCTATAAAATATGGCAATGGCAGTTTCTGTATCACTACAAGAATAAAGACGAGACCAATTAGTATGTTGAAAAATATATTTTTATTTAGTAAAGTTAGTTTTACGAAAGCAACGGGTCTTTAAAGTATTATAAGATACTGCACTAGGGTTAACAATTTCGATGGATAGTTCTAAGGTTGGATGGTAGGTGTCTTCCGGAAGCACTAGAGGGGGTATTCTACAAGCATTACTGCAATCTGAGTCCGAAACAAATATCAAGTCCAACATTCTACCACTACAGTTATGCACCCTGTTAACTTGCGATAGGCCTAACTCCAGTAGGCCATCGATAAAATCATCAGAAGTGACTGGTAATATCGCCGAATTTGTGTCATTCCCAGACCATACAACATGTGGCAGATTAAAATCACCAACCACTATCGATTATCCATATCTGTCAACAATGACGAAACAAGTTGCATGGCACTAAGATGGGATGAGTAAATGTTAGTATCAGAATGAGGAGGAATATAAGAACAAGTAACATAAAGTGAACGGCCGTTTAGTAATATTTTAACACATAAAAACCCTATGTCGGGAAGTTCATGAAAATGAATCTGTTGAGAGGAAAAACAAGAGTCAACAGCATTGAGAACACCACCCCCCTTCCGGGAGGCACAATCGCATCTGTACAATTTATATTTTGAAGGAACAATGGAATAATCAGAAATATCGGGTTTTAACCAGGTTTCCGTGAGTGCTACTATATGTGAATCAAATGATAAGCTGTTAACATATAATTTAGAAAGTTTAGTGTTAAGGCCTCTAACGTTTTGATAGGCCAAACTAAGTTGTTTTGTTAGTTTTTTACCACCGAGGTTGAGGCAACTGGGTGGCTAACAGGCTGTGCACTACTAATCCTAATGCCCTTATTATTATTACTTCGCCTATTCACATACTCCTTTACAACAAGCTGCTGCGGCCAGAATTTTTCAGAACAAATTGTCGAAAAGAGTTCAGGCGGCACGCTCAACTTGAAAGAAGATATACTTCGGGCGTGTTTAAATTTAAACTTCTCAACAATAATAAGAGGAGAATCAATTTTACTTTTAACATAAGCTGAAACATCATCCGATGAAGTATCGGATGCCAGCCTGGACACAAATATAAATTTGTTAAATGGCACAACAACAAGAGGCTTGGGAGCCCCAATTGTACCTGCATTGGGATCAATAGGCGCACAGGCAGTTGAACCGATTTCATGCATAGGATCAGAAGAAAGGTTATTAGTAATGGTTCTTGCCGGCGAATTAAATAACATTAATGGGCTGGCCGTAGGTTGATTAATGCTGGGCACCAGAATGGGCTTTGTGGGGATAAAAGGTGGGACAATAGGCGGATTAGGACCCGAAGTCTTTTTACGCTTCGGAGATTCAGTCGTAAACTTGCCATTTTTGAAATTAGACTCAAGCTCTGTAAAGGAGTTTTGCAGTGCATTAAATGCAATATGCATAGCTTTGAAGCCTAAATGAGTCTGTCTCATGAATTTTGAAGATTCTTCAACCACCTCCCTACAGGGCTCACAATACCATTTAAGTTCTGTGTCTGCAATCAAGCAGTCCCTGGTTTTGGCAGTAAAGCCAACACATTTCATGTGGATCATGTTGTCGCACAATCCACACAGAATAAAATCTTGATTGGTTGTACCAACCAATTTGCAATTTTTGCTGCAGCAAACAAGCATTATGAAATATGTAAATAAATTTACTAAAGAAATCGATATGCTACAATACAACCGCCAGATAAGAGCGGACAAAGCGGGAGAGGTGCTGGAGAGCGAGATCAAGCAAATAGACAAGGTGTTTGTTGTTAGTAGAAGAAGAATATATAAAACACAAAGTATGTATATAAAACCGCAAATATATGAATGTATGTATGTACGTATGCTCGTTTCTTTTCAAGCACTGCAGCGTCAATTCGACTGCAAGTTAAATTAAATTAATATTAAACAAGAAAAATTCAATAATGCACGCGCAAATACACACAACGTACACTTGCGATCACTGTTAGAGACGTTTGCCAAAATAAACCGAATAAAACACCGTACACAAACACAAGAAATTGATAAATTATAAAGAGCACTCAAAAACACATCCGTCACCAACGAAAGACAATTAGTATTTTATAGGGAATAGAAAACGTATGGGCGTACGATCTACGTCCTAAAAATAAATTCGTATTAAAGAAATATTCGCTATATTTGTAATATGTAGGACAAAACACACTGAAAGTTGAACCAAAAAGCAGTGTTCGTGAAATTAATTCGTTATATGGAAAACTTGTTATATGGAAGTTCGATCAAACATGTATTTTTGAGTATCGACCTCACACATTCTTATATAATTTAAGGTGGATTTCGCTGGAAAGCAGTCATTTTGGAAAGCGCTGAAGCCGCCGGCTAAGGATAAATGCGGAGAACTTCTGTCTTCGTTATGCTATCATCCTTCAAACTCAATTTTAACGTTGACATTGATTAAAGCAAGAAACCTTAAAGCAAAGGATATTAATGGAAAATCGGGTATGTTGCAACTTAAATTAATGCATACATATATGGAAATTAACACAGCTATTACTTTTTATTACATAAAAATTACTAAAACGCTAACCAAATTTTCTGATTATAAATAATATTAACAATAATACATTTTGTTACAGATCCTTATGTAAAGGTTTGGCTACAATTCGGAGATAAGCGTGTAGAAAAAAGAAAAACGCCTATATTTACGTGCACCTTAAATCCCGTTTTCAATGAATCATTTAGTTTTAATGTACCCTGGGAAAAAATTCGTGAATGTTCTTTGGATGTCATGGTTATGGATTTTGATAATATTGGACGAAACGAGCTGATTGGCAGAATATTGTTAGCCGGTAGAGTAAATTATTTTTAATAATCATTTGTCATTTCGTTTTAATTTGACTTAATTATATGCATAAACATTAATACATATATGAAAATACATTTGCAGGTAAAAACGGTTCAGGTGCCTCGGAGACAAAACATTGGCAGGATATGATATCGAAACCCAAACAAACGGTAGTACAGTGGCATCGTCTAAAACCAGAATAGAGTTATATAAGTGTCACCATGCCGATCGATATTCATAAATGCATAGTACGTGCTTACAGTGTATGATTGTACCAATTGAAACAACTGTCTAGAGACAACTAAATAAGCTGCAAACAGCCTAAGACATGACACACCATGAGTACGGTATATTCATAAATAGTTTAAAAACCATTTAAAAATTATAAATTAAAATTGATTAAAAGCACAGCTATAGATTAGCATATTGCTTTCATTTGTGCATATAAAATACGATAATAATAAGATACAAGTGTGTCTACATCTGCATTGTGTGCCTCTTTAATACAAATTGATGCTGAAGTGGAAATAAAGAATATGGACACCAATGGAGACAAAAAAATATACTTATACAAAATCTTATTAGTGATTTGGCCTAAAAAGTCGTTATGTAGCCTTTAGCCCGTATATTATTTTACAACTTTTTGCATATATCCTACAACTTTCACGGGATTCGGATATAAAACACCTTGCTTACTATGGGTTGTCAGTTGATTTTTGCAACTGCTTATTTCAAAACTGTCTTAAAATGTCCACGTTATGATTTTAATTTCCACATTCGATTCCATTTGTACTTTTTAAAATACTTTGCCTGGATATTACATATGAACGTATGTACGCAAGTGTGCATATGTATATTTAAGGTTTGATCACAGCTTAAAAAAAAAAAAAAATAAAAAGCAGCATTGCACAAAACCAGTGTACTATTATAGTATAGTACAATTATAGTATTTCTATGTTAAAATGTATTTGCATATATGTACAAATCCATAATTTATTAGCTTTATTAATATTCAAAGTTTAAGAATACAAAAAACATAACATTCGTTTATGAGGAAACATAAGCATTTCACATAAGCAAAAAAAGATTATTCACATACTTAATATGTATATATAAAAAAAAGTTAATTGTTATTATTAGATTCTAACTCGTAAACCGACATTGTTAAAAGTTACTTAAATTGCGAATTGTTGTTTCTTTTATAATAAAAGAAAATAAAAGTGTGAAACTTTGTTTAAACCACAAATTATTTAGAAACATAGGAAGTGTAGCTTATAAAATATTTTTATTAGAAAAGGCAATTAGAAAATAAATATTAATATATTGAATAGTAACTGAAGAGAAATTAGCCAACCATTGCCGGAACAAACGTCTGTTGAGAGATGAAGTGCAAAACATAATAAATGAGTTTTAAATACTATAAGAGTTAAACAATAAAATAAAAGTTACAATTGATAAAGTGAAACTGAGTTTAAAAAACGAAAAATCGAAAATTCAACCCACCTTGAAATTACATATTTGTTATATACCTGTTATAATATTACTAAAAATCAATTTATAATAATTAAATAGCTGCAAATAAATGCATTTTTAACTTAGACGATAATAAATCTATTTTCTGCATATTTATTCTTAAAACAATATTTGTTGGACTTAAATAATATTGTACAATTTGCATAAAGCAACTCTTATCCAAGAATATACGACGCTAGCTAGTTCGTTTATAGATTAGAATCGAAACTTTCTGTTATAGCTTTTTACATGCTTATATTTAACTTGACTTGTCTTTATGTTTGTTTGTGCCGGATTCTTGTATTCAAATTTTCACCAAGTTCACAATTAGCTAGAGCTCTGAAATTTTCACCAAAGATGTGTTTCAGATGACAATACTTTTTTTTTGGCACGATAAAATATGTATGTACAGTGGACCCTCGGTTAACGTACTTAATTGGTTCCAGCATCTTGTTCGTTATCCAAAGTCAAAAAAGCTTATATCTCCCACAGTTTTTGAGCTAGAGCCACCAAATTTGGTGCCAAGATAGGCGATTATGACCCCCCAAAAACTGCCCCAACGCTTCGTCAAAAACGGGAATGCGTGTATGTTCCAGAGTTGTGGAGCTAGAGCCACCAAATTTTGTATGAAGATAGCAATTGACATTTCACAAAGATCTGCATCAAAAACTTGGATACCACACCCACCCAATCCGCCCCAGGCTCCCTTTCCACAGCTTTTACAAACTTTGAGCTAGAATCACCAAATTTGGAAGGAAGATAGCTTTAATTGAATTTGTCAATTGTGACTTTGCAGCGTTTTGTTTCAATTCGATATATATTGAAGTGCTGTGGGATACACAACATTTCTTATTTTTCGATCTGTTGCGTAAAAGAATAAATCAACATGTTTTTCGACGCGTGAGCAGGCCACATATAACTTCCCATGTGAGAAGAATTTATTCGATAATTTTGCAGCCTTTTTTCTCGGTGTTCAGTTGTCTCAGACGAACGAGCCTGAGTAGTACGTATTCGATCAGTTTCTAAGCTTACTTCTCGGGACTCTGAGGCACGTACGCATTTCACCCTTAATGATCGATGCTAGTTTGATTCTGAGGCTCATAATGCTTTGAAGGCATAATTGAACGGGAACGAAGTGGTAAAAAAAAAATGAAATTCGGCTTTTGAGAACCCACTCACGAGGAACTGGCAAGACTGAATGTTAAAACTTCTATCTACACTTCCGTACACTTTTTGTATACAAAAAACTATTTGAATAAGACTCCAAAATATATATATATATATATATATATATATATAAAAACACAGATGGAAAGTTTGAAGTGAAAAAAATCGGCATTCGAGAATTTTGGAACTCTTCTTCACATTCTCCTGACTAACCGGCTAGACTGAATGTGAGAATTTCTAGCTTCAATTTCCGTAGCGAGTAGATTTTTTGAATTGCCTACTACCATATTGAAAAATAATTCAATTCACAATGCAATGCATAAATGCCACTGCAAAAATTGGTCCTACCAACTCAGAAACCTCAGAGGGCTCATGCTTAACAGCTTTGCTAAAGATCATCTTGTGATCAATTGCATAATTTACGGTTCTATAACGGATATAATATTTGGTAACTGAAATTTAAAGTTAGCTTCGTCTGATTTGTGTATAGTGTGATTTTGAAATCAAAAGTATATTGAAAACGGATTTATTTTTTCTTTCTAATTAAAAATAAATTGATAATATCTCAGAGATACGAACCTAAACGATTAGGCATTTAAGTCTATGAAATTTCATAAAATAGGTTAAATTTTGATTAACAACTTTTCCACTGAAATAAAATTTGAACTTGCGTTCTTTTTTGTTGTGAAATAAATAGGGTTTTAGCTGCGCCATCTACCGTATTCTTAGCAATAAGATTGACAGCAACCATTTTAAACTTAAAATTTTCTTCAGGTTTGCTTTATTTCCATAGTACATACAATGCATACACAGATGTTTATATACTAACTTATTATTGCATATACTCGTACCATAAGTCGCGCAAAGTAGCTTATATGCATACATATACTGTAGTAGAATATATTTTCTCTGGTTCGGAACCCCGATCTTGACACTTCTCTATTATAACATATGAAAGTATATTTATGTTGCTCCAAAGTATATGCAGAATTTTTTAATAAATTTTTTTCATCACTCTCCCTCGCACTCACTTATTCTGACAGCTTTCCGATTTATGTTTTAGTTAGCTTCATCACTGAATAACGAGTTAAAGAAGGGATTAAGCCCCTTTACAGCCACTCCTGCATTTAAAAAATGTATAATAGTAATTCGTTAGTTAAAAAAAATTAGTTATAAAAAATTCATTATTTACCTTTGCCAGCTGATTGGTCCTTTGAATCGCGCCATTTATAGAGTGCCTCTTTCTGAATTACACAGCCGTCATATAGCTCACCGAAAAGTTCACTCAATAATCCTAAAGGAATTTTATTTTGATTATTTAATTAGGAGGGTCCTATGAATTTTGCTTAAAAAGCACATACCTCTAGGATGTTCCAAGCTATGTACGAGTATTTGAACTCCATACAAACACTCAAGCTGAAGATCTTCATTGATATCAATAAATCGCTGAAAAACTGGTATGCAAAACTTTTGAAAAACTTCAGGTTCGAGCTTATAGCTATTATCCTTGTAAACAATTGCGAAATTGCATAAAGTTGTTGTCAACCCTTTTATAAACAGCTTCTCAGCCATCACAATATTACCCTGGAAATTACGAAAAATTTAATGTCAGATAAATTGTATAAACTTGAGAAATAAAATGTATTTAATTAAAAACTTGCATTGCAATAATCAATTATGCAATCTGCGGTTGCTCCTTCCTTAAGCAAGTGCTCAATATGATTTATCACATTTTCTACATGCTTTTCGAGGGATTCGCGTTCTTCAATTACTGGCGTCTTCGACTCGTTTTCCACGTATTCTAATCTCTATATAAGACAAAGTATTTAAGGAGTTACAACATTTACAAAAAATACAAATTTAATAATAGTAGAAAGTTAGTTTACTTACATTCGATTCAATAAAATCGTGAATTTTGCTTTCGGGTATAAAATCGGACCAACGCATATTAAATGACTTCCACATGGTCCGGGTGAAATTCGGTCCCACTTCCCTTGTGCAATACGTCAAGTATGCTTTAAGGAACATTTCACCCATTTCGTTGTCATTTAGATTATTGTTCCACAGATCTGACACTGTCAAGACATTCTTGACTATCAATGGACCTACAATTAAAAAATAATAATTTATAGGTATCTACGACAGATATGTACAAGATTATATATGTACCAGCAAATTGTAGAATATACAGCCACAGCTCTGGAACATCAAAAACTATATCGTGTGCACTCTTACTAAACTCCTCGTATGCAAGTTTAAAGTGATCCACAGACATGTGGTTTTGCTGTATAAGATAGGCAATTGAGATTGCCAAATATCTTCTGTACTGTTTACCCACTTCACGTAAATGCAAATAGTTGGTTAATATATAAAAAAAGAAACCGCAGCGTTGGGCGTTTGGTATCCGGCTTATACATTCGACAACCATTGGCGAAACCGATTTTGAGGCCACTGCAAGGTCAATAATATCCGTTACGACTGTCTTAAAGAGCTTAATATCGCTATCTGTTGGCTCAATAAACATTGCTGGCGGCGCAGGCTGGCTTTTTACCGGCTGTGTGGCAGAGATAGAAGATGTTGAGGCACTTGATAAAGGCTGCTGCTGATCGCCACCCCTGTATATTCCGCCCATATTAGCGGCCGAAGAACCCACAACCTGTAAGTAATGAGTAAATAAAAAATTTAATTAATGTTAACGATTTTTTTTTTAGTACCTTGTTTGATAGACGGCTTGGCTGCGATTGTTGTGTGTATTTGGAGTGACTAGCAGATTTTTGTAGTGAAGAGTTCATCATGCCACCACGGCTTTGTTGATTTTGTCCAACGCGCGAAGATGAATTCTCTCGCGAGCCTTGCGACGATCCAGTTCGCGAATGCATGCCTATTTTTAAATTCAATTTAAATACGTTTAACATGTTTAACAGGTTGACTCACCGCGGTCACCATAACGATCCCGCTCCATGGAGCCTTTGTTAAATGAGCTCTTGTTTCTGGGACCACTGCGATCACGATCACGGTCTCGATCGGTATTGTTTTTATCCATTAACGATGACAGCACTGCAAATGAGTTGGATGGTGTTGTTGTTGGCGTCGATGATTGTTTATTCCAAATAAATAGATTTAAACCACCCATTTTTTTCGTATCAAAGTTTTGATTGAGCTGCAATGTCTAATTCAAAAATTAATTTAATTAAAAATGTTTAGTTCAAATATGGGATTGATTTCGATTTGGGATCAACTTACCAAGCCCTCTAGTTTATTACTGTCAACAGCCTGGGAGCGGCTACCTTTGCTGGTCTGAACGTGCCAGGTATTATCGTCATTGTGACCATTTGAGTTGCCACCACTGGTGCCTCCAGAATTACCACTGCAACTGACACCACTGTTTGGTTGCTGATGACGCATATTGCCACCAACATCGCCACCGCGTTGGCTATGACTACCAACGTATCCAGATCGAGAATCACCATAACGGGCGCTACTGCGTTCATCACGCTTACCAGATCCGGATTGCGGCCCATTGGGGCTTGATGTAGACAGAGAGCCACTATAGTTCATGTATTGCGCGGATAATTGCTCATTTTTTGTCTCCTTTTCAATTTGTCCCATTGTTTTGGGTGCCTCATTTCGTGCGGACTGCCATTTGTTTTTGCGTAAATCTATTACGTCTTGCAGCATAAAACGAACTCGCGAACTTATTTTGGCACCATCTTTGTCGGATTTTGAAGCGATTGACTGCATTTTGGTGATTGATTTTTCAAGTGAATAACAACGGCCCGGCTCTTTAGCATTAACGGGTGTTTGCTCAAACTTTGCTCCCACTGTTGTTAACAACTTGCACAGGCATTCCAACATGTCTTCTGAATTTGGATTTAGCAGTGTATCGATGCAAGAATATATTATTTTGCCCGTCAACATGGAGATTTTAAATAGTTCACCAATAAATCGCACTGTACCGCCGGAACGACGTCGAATCTTGCGCTCTTCTTCTTCCAAAAGGGCTTCTAGCTCAGCTTTTTCGTTGGGATCAGTGCATTTTTTGATCTTTTCTATAATGGGTTGTAGCTTTTTATCCTTAGCAGCGCCTTGCGAAACATTCTGCGTAAACTCTTTCTCCGTTTTGTCAAGCAGAGCGTTGCGAAAGTGTTGCAAATTCGATTTCGTGCCACTTTCCATGCGTTCATCTCTCGCTTTCACCTCACTTATAAGACGATGACACAGTCGCGCGTACGAAACGGAAAAGTTTGGTTCATCGATGGCCTTTTCAAAAACAAGAACAATCACTTCATCCATTTTATCAGGTGTATCAATCTTAAGTTTTACTATCTCCTCGACGAGAGTATCAAACCTCTCTGGAGTAAGCTTGTTTAGAATTCCACGCACCCGGCGCACAAGCTCATCTTTTTCTTCTGTTGATTTGCCATCGGAGGCGATTTCAGATTCGACTGTTTTCGCTACAAGTCGTGGTCGCCAGGCATTTTCCGTCTCGTTTAGCTTGACGTCTTGGTTCAGTGATAAATTGACATGGATCATACCCTTCATGCTGCTCCTTCCAGCTTGAACACCGGACATTGAGACTTGTTTGCCAGCAAAATTGCTACCAGAAGAATCAGTGTTTCGATTGCTTCCAATCATACCAACCATCGATTGAACACGTTTATTGTTGTTACGCATAAACGTTGGCATTAGGTTTGGATGTGGCAATATTGAAACATTCTTAACTTCAGGCTGTACACGTGACGCTTTTGCTTCGCGCAATTGTAATAATTGTTCGCGATCGTATTGCTTTTTACCGCTCGGATTACTCGGTGACCATTGGCCATCGTTGTAAGTGATAAGAGATAAGATTTCGGACTCTCGGGCATTTGCTTTTTCTGTTTCTTTTTCTGTTTCCTCACTTAGAATTTCACGATCTAATTCCTGCTCCTCGAACTCTTGGATGTTAGTAGCTGGTATGCTGTATATATCAATTGAATCTGAAGCGCCGCCAATCTCAGCATTATCACTTGCCTTAATATTTTTTTCAATTAAATTGCAAGTCTCATTCATCATCAGTGGAATTTGCGCTTGATCAGTCTCATCGGGATTGATTTCTTGTAGTATGTTCGGTGAAGGCTCTACAACTTGTTCGTCTAAAACCGGCATTGTACCAACGCTCTGCGGAGTACTTTGCCCAGCTAGTTGCATGGTAGCATGGACGCTATCGGCTAACTCAGATACCTTGGGGACGACATCGTTGTTAGGTAGAGATTGCAATTGCGATTCCAACTGAGTGATTTCTATAATTGGCGAGGCAATAGCCTCGGACACCACAGGTACTGCTGGGTTAACAGTTGAACTTTGTTTTTCAAGTTGTTCGGTCTGCAACAACTCACTTTTCAATACCAAGTGTTTACCATCTGCAGTACTAATGTATTCTTCCTTTGCTTCTTCGGCTGGTCCCTGGAACATTGCCTTTAAAGCTTCCAGCCTCGTAAAAGTCTGGTTTTTTGAACCATCCGCTTCAACTATAAATTGGGACGGGCAAACAAATTATTTTATGTATATATTTAAAAAAATTTTTTTTTAAAACTAATGTATATTTGATCAGTCATCAAGTTTTGATAGTTCCACAAAGTTTTTTAATATGGGTAATTCTAGAGAGAAACTAAATTTTTTATACTCGATACCGAAGGTAAAGAGTATATTGGGTTTGTGCAATGTCCGTCATGGTGTCCGTCCGTCTGTCCGTCTGTATGTTCGCAACTTTTTTCCACACCCTTCAAGCTAGAGACTCGAAACTTTCCAATTCTCTTTATCTATGGGATAGTAAATTAAAGTGTCAAGATGGGGGTTCTACGATAAGTGGGGGGCTGGCAAATCGATAAATTCGATAACTCAAAACCGATAAATCCTCATATTTCGCACATCCTTACAGCTAGAACTACCAAATTTGGTGGGCAGATAGCTACTAGCAACCCCCAAAAAACTGCATCAAAATTTTGGAGCCACGCCCACCCATTCCGCCCCCAGCCCCCCCGCAATTTAAAGTCAAAAAAGCGTATATCTCCCACAGTTTTTGAGCTAGAGCCACCAAATTTTGTGCCAAGATAGGTGATGATGACCCCCCAAAAACTGCATCAAAAGTTTGGATGCCACGCCCACCGATACTGCTCTAGCCGCCCCCATCCACCCCAACGCTTCGTCAAAAACGGGAATGCGTGTATCTATCAGAGTTGTGGAGCTAGAGCCTCCAAATTTGGTAGAAAGCTAGCTGGTAACGACCCCCAAAAAACTGCATCAAAATTTTGGAGCCACGCCCACCCACTCCGCCCCCAGCCCCCCGCATTTTGAAATCAGAAATGGCTATATCTCCCACAGTTTTTGAGCTAGAGCCACCAAATTTGGTGCCAACATAGGTGATGATGACCCCCCAAAAACTGCATCAAAAGTTTGGATGCCTAGCCCACCAATACCACCCTAGCCGCCCCCATCCACCCCAACGCTTCGTCAAAAACGGGAATGCGTGTATCTTCCAGAGTTGTGGAGCTAGAGCCACCAAATTTGGCAGGAAGATAGCTTGCAACGACCCCCGAAAAACTGCATCAAAGTTTTGGAGCCACGCGCACCCCTTCCACCCCCCTTTCCCCACCTTTTACAAACTTTGAGCTAGAGTCACCAAATTTTGTATGAAGATAGCAATTGACATTCCACATAGATCTGCATCAAAAATTTGGATGCCACGCCCACCCATACCGCCCCCAGCCCCCCTTTCCCCACTTTATACAAACTTCGAGCTAGAGTCACCAAATTTGGTATGAAGATAGCAATTGACATCCCACATGGATCGGCAGCAAAAATTTGAATGCCACGCCCACCCATACCGCCCCAAGCCCCATAGCCCCCCTTTCACCACCTTTTACATGCTTCGAGCTAGAGTCACCAAATTTGGTATGAAGGTAGCATTTGACATTCCACAAGGATCTGCAGCAAAAATTTGGATGCCACGCCCAACCATACCGCCCCCAGCCCCCCTTTCCCCACCTTATACAAACTTTGAGCTAGAGTCACCAAATTCGGTATGAAGGTAGCATTTGACATTCCACAAGGATCTGCAGCAAAAATTTGAATGCCACGCCCAACCATACCGCCCCCAGCCCCCCTTTCCCCACTTTTACAAACTTTGAGCTAGAGTCACCAAATTTGTTATGAAGATAGCAATTGACATTCCACAAAGATCTGCATCAAAAATTTGGATGCAATTCCACACATACCGCCCCCAGCCCCCCTTTCCCCACTTTATACAAACTTTGAGCTAGAGTCACCAAATTTGGTATGAAGGTAGCATTTGACATTCCACAAGGATCTGCAGCAAAATTGGAATGCCACGCCCAACCATACCGCCCCCAGCCCCTCTTTCCCCACTTTTACAAACTTTGAGCTAGAGTCACCAAATTTGTTATGAAGATAGCAATTGACATTCCACAAAGATCTGCATCAAAAATTTGGATGCAATTCCACCCATACCGCCCCCAGCCCCCCTTTCCCCACTTTATACAAACTTCGAGCTAGAGTCACCAAATTTGGTATGAAGAAAGCAATTAACATCCCACATGGATGGGCATCAAAATTTTTAATACTGGTATAGAGTATACCGCAGTCGGTTGCGTCCGACTGCAACGTTTCCACTTGTTTTAATTGAAAGTGGGAAAAGATATTAAATTCGTTACTACATCTTAAAACTAGTGGCAAGCAAGTGAAAATGTTGTAGTCAGGCGAAACCGGCAGTAAAATACTCTAACACAAGTATTATTATAAGTATTTAGTAAATAGTTTGTTTGCAATGGAAGGATGGGATGGAGTCAAGGGGTGTGAGCGTGGTCTTAAAAATATTTGATTGGCTTATTAGCTCCCCGTTTTTAAAAAGCGAGATGTTTTGGGGCTTTGAATCCAAATTTTTTGTAATTTTTTTAATTTTAAATTTAGGGCCACTAGACCAAAAATAGTGGAGGATACAGTCATTTCTGTTTTTCAAAAGGTAGGGGGCTGGGTATGGTCGTGCCATAAAAAATTTTGATGCAGATGTTTTGGAGTTATGGTTCCCAGTTATTGGGGAACGCTTGCAACAGCATCATCGAAATTATTCAGAGAGCCCAATCGAAAATCTTGAGAAACATCACCGGGACACAGTGGTATGTTCGGAACAGAACATTCATGAAGACTTAAGCATCCCAACAGTCAAGGGGGAAATAGCGGAAGAAAAAGTAAAATTCTTAAGCAAGCTCTTATCGCACCCTAATTATCTCGCAAGTGGTCTTACAAGGCTGCGCAGCCGATCCCGTCTTCGTCGTAATGACCTACCAACCCAGCGATGAATTTTAGGGACGCGCACTCAGATTATAGTCAAAATGTACTGTTAGCTAAGATATATAAATAAGATTTGTATATTTAGGTAATTTTAGCTGTTGAATTGTGGGAAATACGTGTTTTTATTCATTTCACCTCGATGTGTATTGACTTGCTATCAATTTCCCGATCCTCCAGTGGTCGTAGCGCTCCTATATTGACACTGAACGACGCAGACAGGGACCAAGATATTGATAAGTTCCAAGCCTTTAGTTCCACGAAACGCGCGCATATTCGGACAGACAGCATGACGGACATTGTACAAAAAGGAAATACTCTTTACCTTTGGTATAAGCAGCATTTTCGATTCAAAAAAGAGGATGTTCTGACACAAAATATATAACAAGCTGTTTCCCAATCATTTTAATTCTGCGATCAGTCTCCATTATAAAGGCAAGCTTTAATGCTTTCTTACTACTAGGGTTATATACTTTTTAGCCGTATTTTTATTTACTTAACTTTAACGCAAAAATGGTTCTTGTTTTTTTCTACAAAAATTACTATAATTCCATATATCAAATCTCAAGGGAACATGAAAAAACTTAGATATATAGAACGGGTTTTTCATTGAACCAAACTGCATTGTATTAGAAATAAATTCGTTATAACTTCCATATAACGCACTTCATGGGGGCAAGAAAAAACTTCGTTATATAGACACATTTGTTCTCCCAAAAACAAATTTCACTGACGCCGGCTGCCGCAACTAAAATTTGTATAGCGAAGATAAAAAATAAGCAAAGAGCACAAAAACAAAAGGGATATTGAAAAAAAAAAAAAATGTATCGTCTTGTTTTCTGCTTTGAATGCTTTTTTGAATTATAAGAAACAATAATCAAGACGAAAATTTGTTAGAGGGAGATCTAAATAGCACGTTCGAGCTAAGGCCTAAAAAAAAGGTCGCTACAGGGAAATTCTTTGCATCGAGAGCAAAACACACTGAAAATCTAACCAAAATACAGTGTTTTCGAAATAAATTCGTTACATAGAAAAGTTCCTTACATGGAGGTTCGTTATATGGAAGTTCAACTGTATATATGGGCATTTCCACCGCGACGAAAAAATTAAAGGTTGATAAACAAATGTTTTTTTTTTATGTTGTTAAATAAATAGGTGAATTGAAAAAATTGAAAACTACATTAATTAAGTACGGTTTAAAAGTATTTTCTTCCAAATTACTTACCATATTTCGCAAACTTTTACATTTGTTTTCTATAAATAATACGAAAACGGCAAGTCTTCAAAGCTTGTCTTTTACCATAAAACTAGTGTTGATAAAACGCATTAAACACGTGAGAAAATATTTTTGAATTTTCGCGATCCTGGAAATGCCCATACATAAATAAGTCTTTCGTAGAGAACGTACAAAAACTTAGTGGCGGTTAATTGAATCTATTTTTGAGACTGAACATATAAGGGTAACGCATAAGTTGTATTATAATTAATTGCAAACGTTTGTCAAAAATACGTTAGTAAACATGCGCATATCATGTTAGATTTAGTTCGTTTTACTCATCAAGTGTTTGCCTGTGTCCAAGCAACTATCGCGTTGTTGCCTAGCGCTATAGATAGACACACACGCAGACGATATTAAATCGCGCAACCACTAACACACTAAAATGATCTTCATCGAAAGCCAGCTAGCGACCGGCCACGGATTGAGCATCGAACAGCGACCACTACTAAAATCGCTGCACAAACGAGGCAAACAGAAATATGTGCAAACTACTAGCGCCAACAATAAGCCAAAAGCGGCAAACAAGTCAGGAGTAAAAGCAAAAGTTAAAGTGTTGGCACACCTACCTAAACTCGCTCTCTCTCTCTTCATCATCTCTGACGCATGCACACATGATTATAATATTCATATACACAGATACACAAGTTAAGCCAAACACGTGTTCGCATGCGGGAGAGGGTAAATTTAAATGCGTCGAAAAAGCAACAACGCATTGCGAAGTGATTATCTACAATATATATAAATAGAGAGAGAGAAAGAGTAAAGATCATATGAGAACGATCTTATTGAGAACCAGAAATAAAGTAAATGAGTAAAATATTCGTCGTCGCTAACACACACACATGTGGATTGAGTAGAAAAAAATATTTGTGTACGCATTTTAGTTACCACACATAAGAACTTAATCATAGATAACGCCGCAATAGAATATAGGCTTTACGCAACATGTGCATATGGCATCCTTTTAACATTACAGTCAATACTTAAAATGTAAGATTTTTTAATTTGTCGGCTTGGTCTGTGCTTAGTTTATACATCTTCTGGCACAAAAAATAATCTATTTATTGTTGTAACCTGACGGTAAACGGAAGAAAAAAAAAAACATTTGAATCAGGAACATCTTTCACACGCATAAATAACTGCTGATAAAATTAGGTTTTTATACCCTTAACCCATAAAAAGGGTAAATAAGGGTATAATGGTTTTGTGCAAAAGTATGTAACAGGCAGAAGGAAGCATCTCCGACCCCATAAAGTATATATATTCTTGATCAGCATCAACAGCCGAGACGATATAGCCATGTCCGTCTGTTCGTCCGTCTGTCTGTCTGTCCGTCTGTGTGAACGCTTGGATCTCAGAGACTACAAGAGCTAGAGACTTCAGATTTTGTATTTAAGTTTTCCTATACCATGAACGAACAAGTTTGCTTCAAATTATCGATAGCTATTCTGGTTTCCGATATACACATAATATCGATAACAATAAAATATCGAATTTGGAAAATCTAAAAATGAGGGTTGAAATAATGGGTAACGATAGAAATTTTTCTGAAAATGTCGTCCAAATCGGTTGAGAAACACCGGAGATATGAACTTAATCGATTGAAGCTAAGTCAGTACACCAAAGTCTTACATAAATTTAATTTATTTGTTGCAACTGGGTTCAGGGTATCTTCTAGTCGGGCTCTCCCGACTAGAGCCTTCTTACTTGTTTACATTGCCTGCTTGCAAATGGTGAGTACGGGGATGTCGGGGGTTACTGGGTTAGGCGATGTGTTCAACGATAGTCTGAAGCACATTTTGGGGAATATCGCCAACTAACTTGCCACCAACCTTGGTTACTCTAGCTTAAAAAATGTGGAAGATATGGGGATTTCGGTTTTTAAAGGCGAGTGGTAGGTGTGGGCTTGGAATTCACAGATTTCCCCCAGTAGGAGTGGCAACCCACTCCCCCATAGACAAGGATGGTTGCAAAGTTTCAATTTTCAAGTTCCAAGGTGTCGAAAAAATATGCGTTCACATAGACAGAAAGACAGCATGACGGACATTGTAGAGTATAAGCAGTTCGCAAACATCTCAGGGAAAAGCAAGTACAAACGTCGGACGCAACCGATATTCGTTACCAGTTTTAAAACCGATAAAAAGAAGCCTGATTGCAAAGGGGTATGGATGCGGCAGGGGTGTACGCTGCCTTAAAGATTCTCCGATCTAGATGGGGATCCCACCAGCTGTCTTCCTTCCAAATTTGGTGACTCTAGCTTGGGGCGGTATGGGTGGGTGTGGCATCCAAAGCTTTGATGCAGATCTTTGTGGAATGTCAATTGCTATCTTCATACTAAATTTGGTGACTCTATCTCTAAGTTTGTAAAAGGTGGGGAAAGGGGGCGGAATGGGTGGGCGTGACTCCAAAACTTTGATGCAGATTTTTGGGGGTCGTTGCTATCTTCCAACCAAATTTGTGGGCTCCAGCTCCACAACTCTGGTACATACACGCATTCCCGTTTTTGACGAAGCGTTGGGGCATCTGGGAGCGGCTGGGGCGGTATTGGTGAGCGTGGCATCCAAACTTTTGATGCAGTTTTTGGGGGGTCATCATCACCTATCTTGGCACCAAATTTGGTGGCTATAGCTCAAAAACTGTGGGAGATATAGGTGTTCCTGATTTTAAAATGCGTGGAGGCTGGGGCGGGAAGAGTGGGCGTGGCTCCAAAATTTTTGATGCAGTTTTTTGGGGGTTGCTAGTGGCTATCTGCTCACCAAATTTGGAATTTCTAGCTTTAAGGATGTGCGAAATATGTGGATTCATCGGTTTTGATTTATCGAATTTATCGATTTGCCAGTCCCCCAGTTATCGTAGAACCCCAATCTTGACACTTTAATTTACTATCCCATAGATTAAGAGAATTGGAAAGTTTCAAGTATCTAGCTTGAAGGGTGTGGAAAAAACTTGCAACCATACGGACAGACGGACGGATACCATGACAGACATTTCACAAACCCAATATACTCTTTACCTTCGGTAACGGGTATAAAAATTAAAAGCCGGGAGCCTTTGGAGAAGCCAACTTTTAAAATTCTACACGTTAAAATCAATAAGTAACGATCGCAAAAAGTTGACATAAAACTGTCAACTGTACCACTATTCATGTTATTTTAACTTTTTGTTAACTATTTTCTACAATGATGTAGGTCGATACTACACTTACCAGATGAAAAACCTGTAGATGACGCAGACTCATCTTTTGGGGAGACGATAGGAATTCTGCAATCGAGAAGAGAGATTCTGTTAGTCATAACGATGTTGTTTTTTATTTTTTGTATAATTACATACTTTTTACTCTTGGTCTTCTGGGGTGTCGGTAATATTTCTACTGATGGAGCGTCCGACATTGCCGAAACCACTGGGGTAGTAAATATTCCCCTATCTAGGCTTGAGGTTATTTTATCTACATATGAATATATGGATGTGATCAGCGGATTTCAAATCATTTTCTTGAGAATTACCTACCTAAACCTAATTTGTGCAGAACAAATGCCCCTGAATCATTTAAAATAATCGTTACTCCTCCTTGCTCTTGGGGTCCGTCGTTTTCCACGTTCGAATTACTCTATACAAAAAAAAAAAAATTGATTTAATATACCATGTAATATTAATATAATTTATAGGATTCCACATTACCTTATCAAGATCATCAAGAATATTTTTCTTGGTTGCTGGATCTATAATTTGCAATCGATGCTGATGTCGACGCCTACTTGACGGCTGCATTTGAACCGGCTGGGGTGCCACATTTGGAGGCATCACACCGACCATTGGCCCTACACTAACTTGCCCGCTACCGTTACCACCAACACCAATCACCGTACTTGCGGCTGGTTGAACAGCGCCCGTAAGAAGCTGCAGTTGGGAGGACGAGGTCCCAGGACCAGTCAACGGTCCATTTGGGCCCCCCGGCTGCACCGGCATTGTGTTGCCAATGTTAACGCTAGTGTTAACAGCAACACCACTGCGTGAATGTGGAGGCTGTTGTTGCAGTGACGGAAGATATTGGTAGGGATAGTACGGAATGGGTGTGTGTGCATATTGAATATGTGGCGTTTGGAAAGTGGGTTGTCGTTGACCAAATTGCGAGTACGGCTGTATAACTAAGTTCGGGTACATTGCTGGCATGTGTAAGTGGCGGGGTCCCCCTGCTCCACTAGAGCCACGAGGAGCATTCGATGATAGTGACGGTCCACGAAAGATTCCACTTTGTTGATTTGATCGGGTGTTGCCAGAACTGTTGTTTCCCGAAGATACATACTAGAAAATTTAGAATCGTATTTTTGGTTTTAGTTTTACAGCTTTTTTGGATCGCGCAATTACTGTGAATAAGCCGATCCTTACCAATGTTTAACCTAGGTCTTGATTTTGTATATCCTTGCAGAGTACGTTAGTTCTGTTGCAACTATTAAGTTAATAAATCTTTTGTTTTGTATATTTAAAAAAAAATCAACTTCGATTTAAGCAGTTGGACTTCTTGTGCAAGGGTATATATTATTCGGCATATGCATAAGATAACCGCTAGCTATTTTATTATAGCCTGGCTACATCAAGTCGTTCAACCCAAATAATCTAAATGTGTACATTTCGCTTTATCACATATCCTTTAAGCGATTAAAATCTAAATTTTATGAAAATTTATTTAGACTATAAAATTAAACATATTACGTTATTTTTTTGGCACGTAATAATACAGTCGAACTTCCCTATATTAAATCTCAGGGGAATAAGAAAAGAAATTCGTTATAGAGAAATTCGATATGCATAGTATGTGTTTTTTATTGAACCAAATTGCAGTGTTCTAGAAATGATTTCGTAATATACAAAACTTCGTTATATGAACACTCGACTGTGGAACACTTAAGAACAGTATGGTAAGAACTTCATTAAAATATATTAATAAGAAAGGCAGCAGACCGATTTTACGTAAGTCATTTCCGATATAAGCAAGCGGTGGGCTGAGGGAGCGGCAGGGCTGGATGAGGTATCGAATTTTATATGCAAATCTTAGAAGATCTTTACCTGCCATCTTGCCTTCTATATTGTTTAGTCTAATAACTGAAATTACTGTGATAAATCGTGGAATCGACATGCTATCGATTTCTTCCTGTGTTTTGTCAACAAACAAGTATATGAGAGAGATAAATATTCTTAAGTGGAAGTCCGCTTGACAACACTGGTGCTAAGCTAGCATCCTTCAAAGAAAACACGTGTGTAATATTTTGCCATCGGACTGTAATGGATTTGGGAAACACCAAATACCAAGCCGGTCTGAAATCATCATCAATGTAACTCTTGGCAGATATGCAAAAATAATCTATCTGTGCGTGTGTGGGAGAGCTACCAATGAGTTTATTTATTTTTTTGCCTACCTCTTGGGCTTGTTGGAAGCTACTGTGTTGTGGCAGCAGATTATTATTTTTATAATCGTATTTCCGGCTATCGACACAACTGACGCCTAAAAGGCTCTTGTCGTGAATAAAAGACGTACTGCTGGACGAGCCCAAGGTGATGCCAAGTGTACTGCCAATTTGCGTATTTGACAGCGATATGAGGCTTTGATTGCTTCCGATAACACTGCTGGCATTGCTACTGCTGCCGCTGGCGTTGGCATTTGATACTGTAACATTTCCAGCGCTTCCCCCTTTCGACATCTCTGATACCACCGCTGGTATGCTGCCTATAAAACGACAATTGGTGTCGACGGTTCCTCCACTGCTTCCACCACCAGGCAAGTGTGACCTGTGCTGCCCAGTTAGATTATAGATCGCAGCTGAGTTTAGTTCGGCTGTATTCAGTTGACAGCTGCTATTTACTGTCATTATATTACCGCCGCTACAAATGACTGTGGACTGCTGCTGCTGGGATCCAGCTGAGATTCCCGGCGCTATCGTTGGTCTGTTCACAACGTTCGCATAGCTCTGTGCCTGATGTGGCGACTGCGATTGGTGTGCCGCCATGTGATTTGTTGTCGTTGTCTGCTGCTGCTGAGCACTTGTCGTTGACGTTTTAAGTATAGAGACTACGTTGTAAGCCTTGTTAATCTGAAACTGCGGCTGGGTCGTACTGTGTTGTTGTGAAAGGGTCGGCTTGATAATAGGCGCCGCTTGCGAAGCATACTTTTTTGCCTTTTTATTTGAAGGCAATATCTACAAACAGATTGCAAAACAGTTTGATATTTTTGGGGCTATATTAATTATAGCACTGATTTTTAACATAGCCTTCGGGCCAGTAGTTTATTAAATTGTGAAAACAATAAAAGGGCCAACGAAATAGACAACTAAATCAAATAACAAATATATCTTACACTATTAACCCGATATAAATTATTTAAATCATAAGACACTAATTTACAAAATCTGAACAAGACACATCAAATCAAAATATATTAACATCTGCAGTTCGTTTGCGCACGTCTAACAAGTTTTAAGTCCAATTTTTGTTTGGATCAAGGATATACCTACACAAGTATATGAATTACTAAGTAGCTCAGATTATTAAAGTGGTTGATAAAAAAGGCAGCAACCTAATGTTAATGGCAAAGATGAGTGGCCAAACGGCGTCAAAGCAAAGCAGTTTAGCTGCCACAGTTTAAAAATTTAGTGTGACTTTTTAGTATAAGCCGACAAATAACCGTATTTATTGTTATTAATTAATCGATAAACAGCAAATAACGTAATTATAAAAATGATTTTTATTATACTCATACAGATCGTTTGGGGACAAATGTATATAGACAAACCGCAAGTGGAGAGACAGCATAACTGAGAAATTTTGGTTTTTAAGAAAAATTTGGCAGTGTGGCAAACCACCTTTTAATACCACACAGCGCTCATTATAGAAAATGTGAGTGTGAAATATACAGCTGATCAATGATACATCCAACTTTAAGCTATAACTTAAATTGAAAACAGAAACAGAAACAAAGGAATATCTTAAAGGAACTTGTGCTGAAGCATCTTATAACCATTTTAACAAATAAAGAAAGGAAAATAAAACAATAATACATCAACTTAATTATTTTGACTTTTGAAAATGCAGTCCTTTTAAAAAAATTTTACCTTTGTATAGTGTATATGAAATTAAAATAATAATAAAAAAAAATTTCATATTCGATTCATGTTATCTTCGCTTTTAGCTGTTTCAAGTATATTACGCACGTGTAGGGGGTTTATAATAGGATAAAAGGTCACGTACCAAATTTTGAGGCTGCATGATTGTTGTAGCGATGTCAGCTTGTGTTGATAGTGGTGAAGCAGCTGGTTGCATTACGAAAAGTCTAGTCCGTTTAATAAGCGTTTGGCGTCAAACGGATATGCGTTTCCCGTTTGATTGACCGATATCCAGGGCGATTTTTTAACCGCTTTCAATTCGTCACACAACCATCTGTGTTTTTTCTTCTGTAAATCACAAGATATTTGCAAATGTCGCCTGTTTAAGATTTTAGAGTTTTTGCTCACCTGCAAATATATAATTCTATTGTATACAAAATATTTATGTTTAGCAATTCTTTAAATTTGTGAACAAACAAGATAGATCTAAAAGTAAACAAATATTGGTTATAAGACAACTAATTTTTTGTAAAGTTTATAGTTTTAAAAATAATAATTACATTTATTAAGCATTTCTTTATCATAATTATATTATCATATATTAACAATATATAACATATTTACTTTTAATTATTTTAAAGTTGTTAAGTTAAGTTAAGTTGCTCTTTTCATAATCATGCTTTCTTCACCCGTTTGCCATTTGCCGACGTTGACGTCGTACATGCGAGTGAGTGAGAAGCACAGGAGGGGGTCGAGAGATTCACCGAACGGCTCTTTCACAAAGAAAAATGTCAATTTTAATCTGCCTGAATTTATATTAACGTGGACGTGCACAAAGCTTTCGATTGTCAATTGACAGAATTGTAAATGAAAGGTGAACGAATATGTATACGAATTATACGCAATGAAAAGCAACGTCAACGAGTAGTTGCATTGTAGTAGAAAATGTCATCATGTAATTTTCTTTAGCTCCGTTTTCATTCTCAAAACTATTTTACCTGGACCGTTCGTCACCAATATATCAAGCACTTATATACAATAACAAAAACAGTTTCGGCACTGTAATAAAATAAGTTTTACTTGACTTTGTGTTTATTTCCAAAAACAAATTTTCTATTAATTTCATTCCACATGCAATGTGCTGCTCAGGGATGGTAATCGATATAGATCGATATATTATTTAAGAAACAATTAAATCACATTGTTGATGCTTTGTTTGATCGATTTGTCAATCGACATATATTGTCGATTGACAGCGTAGAGTAATTATGTATTATTTTTTGACAATATAAATAAAACTAAACTACATTATAAGGATATAACTACACGGAGTAAAGATCATATTTATAAGTGCTTTATTATGTAGTACAAAAAATTTAAGGCGGCGCCATCTACTGGCTTCTTGACTTGTAAATGAGAGTAAGGATATTTGCGTAGCGTGAAGTTGGCTGGCTACTCTGCACACGTGAGCTTTTGTCAGTGAGCAATATTGTTCATGCATATAACATTATTGCCATACACTCATAGACGAATAATGTAATTTGTTAATTTGTCGATGGCTGGTGCCAAGTCGGTCATCGTTGTTTAGCTTTTTATTGTGAACGCAAAGCGAAGCGTATGCCGCACTTCATTTGCTGTTGTCACAAAATTTTAAATATGTTAGTTGGTCAATGTCATTGTCCTTAGCCTAGGACTAATAAACCTTAAAATATTTATTCGTCGATTATCCTTAGCGCAATGGCGTAGCTACCGCCGTATTTGCTGTCTCAATCATAAGAGGCCCCGCGCCACGAGGGCCACCAACGTGCGTAAGCAAAAACCTTTACCCTTCCTCAGAGCCATAAGAGATGACAACTGAAAGCAGTTTAGTGGCAGTTGCGTTAAAGTAAAGACGGTCACACTCAACTTTATTAAAAACTTTAAGCGCAATTTTATAAATCTATTTATATCTATAAAAATGTATAGTTTAGCCAGCATTAAAGTTAGTGACTGATGTATTTACGTTTTATACCATATATTTTTTTTTTTAACAAAATCTGTTTTAATGTTACGCTAAAACAAGTCGGGTGTGTCTGAATTCAATTTCGTCCTGCATCGCCCCTTGTGCTGTACAGTTAGTCAGGCTTAATAGTTTTGTGTATATAGATACTAATATGTGCACGTAACTGTAACGTTTCTCTTAAACCAATGCTATAAGAAAAACAAGTCCCATTACGTCTCTTGCAAAAATCGGGAGAGCTAAAGCTTAAAGACGAGCTTTTTCATCTCTTATGAATGCTTCAGAACAAACTGTAGGAGGCATGGTGTATTTGGTAAGAGTTGTGTGCAGGGAATATTCTTTTATTGGTACGTGTGTTTTTTTAGGTGCTTGTTTAATGTTGCCATTTTCTCTTTTGAATCCATTGCGGCTGCTGCAGTGGTGTTGGTCCTGCCGAAATGGCCATTCGAGGAGAGATGCCCAGTTAGATGGCTGCCGTGAGTGTTGTTGTTGCTGCGTTTCCTGTTGTTGTTTCTATGCTGCCATTGCTCATCGGCTTGATGTTGTTGTAATGCTGCCGTGGTCGCTGCTGCTACAAGAACTGCTTGTGCTTATCATGTGTAAATCAGTTTATCTACAGTTAATACTATGGACAGATGTGCGCGTTACTCGCTCTTGTCGCAATCATAATTTTTAATTAAAAATAATAACGTGAATACTTGCAAATGATTATTAAAAGCATATATTGAAATATTTATTCATTAACATGAATGAAAACCAAAAGGAGAGCTAAACTATGGTATGTACACACTAACTTATTTGTTATCCTTAAATTAACAAACTACACAGTATGTACTTACATAAATACATACAGTAATATACATAGGTTTGTATGTGCAACGTTACTTGATGTGGTTGAACTTGTGAAAGATGTTTATTTGTTAACGAATTTCCACTTCTGCAGAGTACAATTGAAATCAAAAAGTTAGAGTATGAATGCCACAGTGTTTGTACGTATTAAAATGTACTTAAACGCTAACTTTTAAAGTTAAACCGAGTTGCAAAGCATTTATCTACATATAAGTACTATAAATTTCTAGTCATATCGAATTTCACATATTGAACAAGTCTTTTGTACCTACACTTATACTCGTTAATGTATACCACATACATGTGTATGTATATGATAAATATTTATGTATATTCGGTGTATGTTGTAAGAGCAAGTGTTCATCTATATGTAAGTACGTATGCTGGTGCTAATTTTGCTCATGTGCGCATTGCCATCATCAACGGTACCATTCTTGTTGGTACTTCTGGTAATGTTCTTGCATGGAAGCTTTTTCTGGGTCGCCATTGTAACTCTCCACACGCACACACTCATACAAATACATTAGTGTATAGAAAGGACGTGCATTGCATGAACACAAAGCTTCGGAAACATGTTCTGTTTTTTTTTTTTGTTTTTTTTTTTTGTGTGTAAAAAGCATCCCCAACTGTGATTCTCTTTTGAGTGCTTGAAATTGTCTTTCCTCAATTTCTCTCTTTCTCTTAACACAAGTGATTCCAAAGGTGAGCGCAAGCATACTTTCCAACTTAAGACATTTTTAACCATCTTAAGATACATATGTATGTGGCATAGATAATTTAAATGGTTAGTCAAAATGAACCGGATAACAAGGAAAAGTTAAATAAAATAAAGTAAAATATAGCTTTGATAAAATTTAAATTTTAAATATTAAAATCAGTTAAGTTAATTAATTTTAAACAAAAATAATTCATATGTTTTATTTCACGGTGCACTAGGGAATAATGACAAACTTACCTAAATTTCCTTTAGCTCTTATTTATTTCTAACGTATAAAATCATATACAGATTTCTAACTATTTCTATAATTATTATCTCGGCTACTTTTCTAATAGGTATTCAAATATGGTGGATATCATTAACATAAATGAATGAATGTATGTGAGTACATTACTTGCATAGGGATGCTTATGTATATTCCATTAATCAAACAGATGGTAAATGTGCTTTTAACGAATTGACAAACATGTCGGAAGCATTAAAAATCAACTGCGGTGCAAACAATATTCAAGTTAGCATGATGGCCATAGTGCTGACTTGCTGCTTACGACTTCTACCACTACCACATCTGGCAGGTGCTGGATCATCGCAGGCTCATGACACAGTGTCTGTATCCTTGCCAGGTGATATAATACTTGGCGGCTTGTTTCCCGTTCACGAGAAAGGCGAGGGAGCACCGCCATGCGGTCCCAAGGTCTACAATCGTGGAGTTCAGCGTTTGGAGGCCATGCTTTATGCCATCGATCGTGTAAACAATGACACAAACCTCCTACCGGGAATAACGATAGGCGTACACATATTGGATACATGTTCTCGCGATACGTATGCTTTGAATCAGTCCCTACAGTTTGTACGTGCCTCGCTTAACAACTTGGATACATCGGTGTTCGAATGCTTAGACACATCGACACCACAGATACGAAAGAATGCAACGTCGGGTCCTGTGTTTGGTGTTATTGGTGGATCGTATAGTTCAGTATCGTTACAAGTGGCAAATCTATTAAGGCTCTTTCACATACCGCAAATATCACCAGCATCGACGGCAAAAACGCTTTCGGATAAGTCACGATTTGATTTGTTTGCACGCACCGTTCCACCAGATACATTTCAATCCGTCGCATTAGTAGACATCATCAAGAACTTAAACTGGTCCTACGTATCCACAATTCATTCGGAAGGCTCCTACGGTGAGTACGGAATTGAGGCCTTTCATAAAGAGGCAACGGAGCGACATGTCTGCATAGCCGCCGCTGAAAAAGTGCCAAGTGCAGCGGATGATAAAATTTTCGATTCAATCATAAGCAAACTATTAAAAAAGCCAAACGCACGCGGCGTCATTCTGTTTACGCGCGCCGAAGATGCCCGTCGCATACTGCTAGCAGCAAAGCGTGCAAATCTTTCTCAACCATTTCATTGGGTGGCCAGCGATGGGTGGGGCAAGCAACAAAAACTTCTTGAGGGCTTGGAGGATATTGCTGAAGGTGCTATAACCGTTGAGCTGCAATCGGAAATAATTGAAGATTTTGATCGATACATGATGCAACTAACGCCACGCTCCAATCAGCGTAACCCATGGTTTGCCGAATACTGGGAGGCTACTTTTAATTGTGTATTATCTGGTGGATCTAATGCTGCTAAGTTTGTAAATGATGACCATAAACGCAACGAAAAGGAAAAGAGCATTTGCGATGATCGTTTAAGACTCTCCGAGAAAGTTGGGTTCGTGTTTTTTTATAAATACAGTCGAACTACCATACAACGAACTTCCGTGCAATGAAGTTTTCTATAATATGAATTTATTTGCAGCACCCTGCAAATTACTTTAATCAAGAACCCATTCTATTTCACGAATTTTCTCTATAACGAAGTTTTTTCTTGGCCCCTTGAGATTCGTTTTATGGAAGTTCGACAGTACAATATTATTAAGTATATACAGTACGACCTCGGTTAACGCAACCTATTAAAATTTGGCCAGTTGCGAAAACTGAGGTGGTTGCGAAAACTGAGGTGCAATTTTCTGGTGGCCACGCGACCTTTTTAAATAAAAGATGCCTTCGCTTACCTTTAAAATTAAATTTTATCGAATAAGACTTTGTTTAAAGCAAGAATTTCATATTGTTTTACCTATTTTTTAAAAAATTGAGAAATTCGGGTCTGTACTTTTTTACAATTTCTTTAGAAATGGGAAAATTACGCTCTCTTTGTTTTAGAAACCACGCGTACAATGATTTCTCCATATTATCATTTTCGCAAGCATGTAAAAAAAAACAAAAAGAGAACGAAAGAAAAGTGGTAAAACCGAACTAAAACATACTTTTCCTTAGGAAGTTGCGTTAAATAAGGTAATTTTTTTTTTAAAGTTGCGTTAACAGAGTCAACAATGTTAAGAATTCGGGTGTTGCAATAATCGAGGAGTTGCGTGTAACGAGGGTTGCGTTAACCGAGGTCGTACTGTATATATTAATTAATTAATTAAAAATATATATTTATACATTTATTTTAATTGTATTTAGATATGAGCAAGAATCAAAAACGCAATTCGTTGTGGACGCTGTGTACGCCTTTGCACATGCACTACATAATTTGCACAACGATTTGTGCACACAAAACGATCAGAACATGGGGCAGCAAAAGCATCATCAGCAGCACAGCGAATCTGTATGGTATCGAAAGCCCGTCGATAGCCATTCACAGGCATGTCCCGACATGGCCAGCTATGATGGCAAGGACTTTTACAACAACTACTTGTTAAACGTGTCATTTGTAGGTACAGTACAAAACGCATAACATTTTCTTTTGTGGTTTTATTTATTTTTATTTTTAAAGTATATGTATTTGTTTTATTTTTAACGTAAATATCACAAGAAGCTGAGTATAACATTTGCGTTCATTGAATTAAATTATTTTAGATTTAGCTGGCAGTGAGGTGAAGTTTGATCGACAAGGTGATGGCTTGGCCAGATATGATATTTTGAACTATCAACGTCTAGACAACTCCTCTGGATACCAGTACAAGGTAAATATTATATTATATTACATATATTTATATATATGTATGTAATTTAAATACAAAACTATAAGCATTTAACCATAAACCGCATACGAATTACGATTTTAGGTCATCGGAAAATGGTTTAATTACCTCGAACTTAATTTGGAAACTGTTGTGTGGAACAAGGAACAAGAAATGCCGACATCTGCATGCTCACTACCATGCGAGGCAGGGATGATAAAAAAACAGCAGGTAATATTTTAATTATTATTTTTATTTCTGCATTATCAAATATCAGTATAATTGACTAAATAATAAATATTTATAGGGGGACACTTGTTGCTGGATATGTGACAGCTGCGAGTCTTATGAATATGTCTATGACGAATTTACTTGTAGGGATTGTGGTCCGGGGCTTTGGCCATATCCAGATAAGCTCTCCTGCTTTGCACTTAATGTACAGTACATGCGCTGGAATTCGCTTTTCGCTCTTGTGCCTCTGGCGATTGCAATATTTGGAATTACAATGACTATCGGAGTTATTGTGCTGTTTGCCAAAAACCATGATACGCCTCTGGTCCGCGCATCCGGTCGAGAACTAAGCTATACTCTCCTATTTGGTATTTTGGTTTGTTACTGCAACACATTTGCCCTTATCGCAAAACCAACGATCGGTTCCTGTGTCCTGCAAAGGTTCGGCATCGGCGTTGGCTTCTCAATTATTTACAGCGCGCTTCTTACAAAAACAAATCGAATATCAAGAATATTTCACTCGGCATCCAAATCGGCACAACGTCTCAAGTACATCAGTCCGCAGTCTCAGGTTGTGATAACAACGTCCCTTATCGGTACGTAATATATTCATGTAAACCTTAATATAACAATAAAAACATACTATGTGTGTGTATGCATGTTTATCTCTTAGCTATACAAGTTTTAATTACAATGATTTGGATGATTGTGGAGCCACCAGGTACCCGTTTTTATTACCCGGATCGCACCGAAGTAATTTTAAAATGCAAGATACAGGACATGTCATTTCTCTTCTCCCAGTTGTACAACATGATACTTATTACAATTTGTACAGTTTACGCTATAAAAACACGCAAAATTCCCGAAAATTTTAACGAATCCAAGTTTATTGGATTTACGATGTACACAACATGTATTATTTGGCTAGCATTTGTGCCAATTTACTTTGGTACAGGAAACTCATATGAGGTAAGTGCTGATCAGAATTTTTACCAATATGTACTTTTTTTTGGCCAATATAAAATTTTCCCCCCAGAAGCCAGATTTACTTTAATTTTCATTTGTTTTTATACTCGATACTGAAGGTAAAGAGTTAATTGGGTTTCTGCAATGTCCGTCATGCTGTCGGTCCGTCTGTATGAGCGCGTGTTTCTTGTACACCCTTAAAGCTTGTGTAGTAGAATAAGTACACACATTATACATATGTATACAAGACACTTATACATGGTCTTCTGTAGTTGTCAACTACAAGTTGATAAAGTAATAAAGATATATTAGCTTCTACACTTGGGACTTGAACTTTTTAAATATCTTTGTTTGGGAAATCAATAACAAAACGATATAGCTCGAGTTTCCAGCTGATATAACACACATATTTCCAACATGTCAACTTACATCCCCCTCAGTTCTGCATCACAAGTTTGGATGCCATGCTCAGATATGCAACAAACTGTCTTTTAACGCTGCGCCCACCCCTGGAGCCCCCACTTCATTTTTTTGTTTGGCTGCTGTATTTCTATAGATTCTTATTGCTTGGACCATTAATATTCTTACTGAATTTTGAAGAACGTTTATGTCAACGTTCAAGACTTTGTTTACCTTAATTTTAATTTTTTTTGTGATTTATGTATAATTTAATATTTTAATATAAGTTTAACATTTACTATATTTTAAATTAAATTAATTTTTATTTTATGTCGGCTGTCCGTGGTTTTATTTTTAATTCAGATTCAAATAACAACGTTGTGCATCTCCATTAGCTTAAGTGCTTCAGTGGCATTGGTTTGCCTTTACTCGCCCAAGATGTACATATTGGTCTTTCATCCTGATAAAAATGTTCGTAAGCTGACAATGAACAGCACAGTATATCGACGTTCTGCAACAACCGGAGCGGGAGCTCAGGGTGTGCCAACAAGCTCCGGATATAGCCGCACACCAGTTGGATTGAATGCACCGGACGCAAGCATAGGAGGGATTGGAGTCGCTGCTACTATAGGAACGCCATGCGATCAACCATCCCAAAAAGAGAGCCAAAACAGCCCTAGCTCCGAGGTGGACCAAAATCAAACAGTTATTATTCATAAGAATGAAGAAAGCTTTAACGGTGCTCCCACATAAGACAAATGCGGTTGCTGGATGGTGGAAACTGTTAAGACAGCTTGCGTTGATGATTGATTGGATTGATTAGAACAATAAGAGGCAGGATAATATCAAAAAGTTAAGCTAAGGTTATAAAAACTACATGGTCTGAATGAGTATCTAAAAAGTATCCACAAAATAACGCATTTGTATATTTCGTCAAATTATCGAGCTGCTTGATCGCGTGACAGGTAGTATTTGAATGATATGATATAAAAAACATAGGTATGTTCTTATAATATATATGTATATGACTATACTAACATCTGAAGCTTTTCGCTTTTAAAACGTCAACTAACCATGATATATAACGACCTGTGTATTTAATTAGCTTAGATACCACATTGCTCAATATGCGCACCCAATCAAGTCATTTATGTTTGTGGAGTTATTAAATTGTTAAATTATTTTGAAACCTTTAATTATTGGGTATAGCAAAGATTTTAATAAGGACAGCCTATTAAATGTGTATTGCAAAAATTAACATAAACTTAAAACGCTGTCAGTTCTAAACGTGCACATAAACCTTATATAAACATGTGAACTAACAATGAAAGTTATAATAAAAGATATACATCATTTCCTATAGGTAGTAAATACATACTTTAAAATAAGTTTTTATTATTATAAATTTACTACATTGAACATTTGCCTTGAGCATTATAGTTTGGCAATAAATAGTGAGAAATCTAATGTTTTTATTGACAGTCAAATTGTAAGCTCATTAATTTAGTCTATCTGGTAGACTGTAGACTCATACATATGTGTTTGCGCAGCAGAAACCACAAGAGCGTACATACAAACGTACATATGTATCGAATGCTCGATGCTGTAAACAAAATAAGAGTACAAATCGCGGTTGTCAGTTTTAAGGAAAAATGTGAAAATACTAGAGTGCATATGACGGCAGAATGTAGAAAACACCAAGAAACAAAAATGGCGGACCAGGCGCAACCTGCTGCTGACTTCTGTTCGCCTGGTACTTTAGCTAAAATTGCGAATGGCTTTCACCCATTTTACCACGCTCGGACACACAGGCGCGCACACCCTTGAGTGGGTCTGTTTGCTGCCAGATTGACCAGATTTTCCACTATAGTCAGTATGTCAATACCCGAATTAATTAATAAATATTTTTCGTTGTAATTGTTTTTAATTAACTTGTTTATGTACAGAAAAGTTTTTTGTTTTACATTAAAATCTACGGTTAATTATTATTTTTAATGAGTTTTTTTTTAATGTGATACGCAACTATCAGATAATATAAGAATCGAAGCAAAATTGAACAGAAATATATTAAAATATATAGGTGTTCAATTAAATTTTTTTTAAATAATTTCAAAATAAACTGCAGGAAAGCTTTTGTAAAATAATACACCATTCACTTCAACTTTTTAATTGAATTAAAGTATCCTTTTTTTAGTACATTCGTTCTTATTCTTTAATTGAGCACTGCGGCTGAGGAATGTTGCATGCTTCGTTCGAATTCTTCCAAGCTAAGCGCTTGGTTCATGTTTAAAAGAGGTAATTTACCAGCAGATGCTCTGGCAAGCAATTCTGGCGAGAACCATTGTGCCAATTGATTTGTTGTAGGCGATAAGCGTTCATCTCGGTTGCAGATCATAGGACCGAGGTTATTGCTTTTTATAAAATTAGCCGACTCGGAATCATCGGTAACACCTATTTGTTAAGAAGCATTTAGCAATGGTAACTTTACTTTACTTATTAAAATGTCATCAAAATTAATTACCTGTCATATGTGCTGATGACTGCATCTGTAAATTTGTTTGTCGATGCATGTCACCATGCAAAATTCGATGTCTAGGCTGCGGCCGTTGCTGCTGCATAAAATGATGATGCATTTGAGCTACTCCGTCGGTATATGGAACATTCTGAATCGGGGGTGGGGGTCCACCGTGAAGGTTATCGTTATTAATTGTTTCTTTTGATTGTACGGATTTAAGTCTTTGCTGGTGTATTTGGAGTACTTCATTATTTAATGGTAATGCTACTGGAAGCATTTGTTGAGAGCACGAGCTCAGATTTCCTTTTAAAATTGGTCGACCTGTAAAATTTCAGAGATATTGATTACAGTGATATAATTCTTATGAGCAGCAAATATTCTTATTACTTACCAAATGACTTGGCTCCGTGTGAGGATTGCATGTTTCCAGGAGGCCATTTGTTCTGCTGACTCCGCGGTTGAGACACCTGTGGCAGCTGTTTGGGTGACATTTGTGGGCTATTGGCAATTATTTGATGCTGCATAGCGTAGTTTCCACCTAAAATCATTCTTGGTTGCAGTTGGTTAACAGCAGGTATTACTAGTGACTCATTTATTATATTGTGTGCAACTGTTGGTTTCGGATACTGCGAGGATAATTGATATTGATGATATTGCTGATTGATGGAACTGTTATTCTGCGACGGTGTTGCTTCTTTATCAGCAGTCATTTTTCTTAACACAGATGTTGGAGTAAAAGCCAAAGGTGTGGGCGAATTACTGTGCCTAATATGTTGGTTTAAGCTTGGAACTTGAGTATTTTGACTAAAAAACTCTGAAAGCAACGAAGAAAATTATTCAAATTCGATAAGGTTCTGATCAAGATATCAAAAAATGTCTTCAAAGAAATATTTTAATATTTAAATAAATAAGATTAGGTTACGTACCTTCGGAAACATTTGAGACCATATTCTTGTTAAAGAATTGAGTATTTTTTACAGAATTATTTAAATCACTCGAATGCAATAGTTTTTGTTGCACAGTATTCCGACATTCGTAAAGTACAGCTGAAATAATCTCCCTCGACTGAGCTGTTGTGTTAGGATTGTTTATTTCCTTTTCCAAAACTTCAAGAGATATATCACCCCGAAGAATGCCTAAAAATAATAAATGAAAAATAATTTTTACTGTCCGTCATGATGTATATACCTCAGTGCAATAAGTATACATATGTGCAAATATGTTTTCGTTTCGCTCTTCCTTAATAGTAACGGCACATAAGTTCCGGGTATGCATGATTTAGGAATTAAGTATGTGTGCAAAAACCAATTTGTGTGTATTTTTTGGTCGGTGATAAACAAATTGGATGTGTTTTGATGAGGAAAGTTAGATAATAAGAAGATAAGAGTAAATTAAGCATTTGTTGCAGAAACAACGCTTAAGAATTTAAATTTTTCCTTAAATGCCGCGTGGAGCACATTTATCAGCGGACGAATCAAAGAATTGATCGAAGGTAGGGTTACCATCACAGAAATAGGTTCCAGAGTGTCCCGACACAGAAATACGATTGCTAAGTTTTAAAAAAATCCAAGTTCCTATGCTCAGATCACGCGCAGTGGCAGACCGAGCAACATCGAGGATAGGTGAAAGCGCGAAATTAAGCGCCTACATCAAATTTTAAGTGAAAGTTTTAACCTTAGACATAGTTCCCGGGAGGCTGTACCGATACTACTGCCACGCCACCTTAAGGCACGTTTAGCGTTTTTTGAATGGTACAAATATTGGACCGAGGAATTCCGAAACGTTATGTTCGCGGATAAAAACAAGTTCAATTTGGATGGTCCTGATGGCTGTCATAAGTATTATTAGACAAAAACGAAAAACTCGCCATAAGAGGAATCACAGCTTTGGATCACTGATGATTAGGGCGTGTTTCGGATATGCAGGAAGGTCTCGCCTATGTTCTATTCTAACAAAAACAAACTCAGAAATCTAAATTCAAATGCTGTATAGTGAATTAATAGATTTTGCCGGCGACCTTTACGAAGATAAATTGATTTTTCAACAGGACAACGCTCCAATCAACACATCAAAGGCCACAAAGGCTTATTTTTCTTCAAGAAAAATACCCTTACTGCAGTTGCCGGCGATCAGTCATGACTTGAACCCGATTGAGGACCTCTGGGGTATTTTCTCAGGAAGGATTTACGAAGGTAGAAGGCAGTTCGATTTAATTAAGCATTTAAAGTACGCTTTGCTTGCAGAATGGGAGCTAATAAGCAATGAAACTCTCCCAAATCTTGCAGATTCCATGCTAAATCGTTTTTTAAAAGTTTAAGAGGCAAAAGGAAAACACAATAATCTATACTAATATTATAAGGAGGAAAGATTTGATTTTTTGTTTGTTAGTATAAAATTAATAGGTTCCTAACCTACTGAACCGATTTAAAAAATTCTTTCACCGTTGGCAAGGTACACTATTCCCGAGTGAAATAGGCTATGTTTAATTTTCAAAACAAATTAGGGTTGCTTACTAAAAGTTGTCCAAAAATAAGCAAAAAACTTCCTTCAATCGCGTGCGCTGCGAAAACAATTAATGATAGAACAAACTTCCGTATAACGAATTTTCTATACAACGAAGTCAGAAACCAGAACCCTACAATTTGATTCAGTCAAAAACCCATTTATATAACGAGCTTTGACTGCTGGGATTATGTATTCTTATGCAGCTGCGTATAAAATGTAGTACACACTGGTGCCTAAAATATTTATAGCACTTGGCAATAAATAATAAAAAAACGCATATGTTAGTTTGTTAAATGTGCCAAAGGTGGTTAGTTGCAGAGATGCAGCCGACTAAGACGGTTCTGCTGCTTATGTTATGCCCACAAACAACCACAAAAAAAGGTGCAGGGTTTCTGGGTTGGCAATTATAAATGTATTTAGATATAATAAAGAATAATGGGTTGGCAATAGTTAAATTTAGCTATAATAAAAAGTGTGAGTTTGTGTGCATTCACAAAAGAAGCAAAACAGAAATGCACCAGACGAATGATGAATGTTGGATAAACTTATAAAATATAAGTGCTATTGTGGATATGTACTTATATAATATATTTGCAATAATTGCATATTTTGATTAGCAAAGTTTGGCGTTGGAACACAATTGAAAAATAACTTAAAACAGTTTGATAACATATTGTAGCAATAACTAGCATGTAAGACTGCACTGTACCAAATAGATATAAGCATCCCATTGTACATAATATAATATAACTGTAAAATATCGAAGGCTTCGTTAAGTCGAGCATTGAAAAAAGCAGAAACTGATCGAAGTCAGTCTAAAGGCCCAACTAAACGATGCATTCGTGCATGCAGAGCCGTTGCAAAAATGAACGAAATGCTTGCTCATGCATTAGGCATCAACGTCTATAGCCATACGTTGCATAAGTGCATTGTCTCTTCTTCTTCTTTATTTTTGCCAACCATTGTTACCACATGTTTGATTTTTATTCCATTAAAAAATACATGTTAACATTATATGTAATATTAAGTTAATAATAAAGACAACACATGTTTCATATAACTAGTATATTATATCAATGTGTTTATAAACAATAAAATGAAGATTTAACAATTTTTTTTTAAATATTTTCCATACAATAAAAAGACTGCGACAACTCTATGCCCAATGCATTGCTGCATGGTTTCAATTCAGTGAAACCATGCATGCGGCATTCATGCATTCGTTAAAAAAAAAAACTGAACGAACCCTTGCATAAGCATCGTTTGGGCGTTTGGTTGGGCCTTTGGACTACTAACGCAAGGTACAAAGGCGTCATTAAGGCCTATTTACTTTTGACTTAACTTAACTTAAGGAATGTTTGCGTTTACTCTCAACTTAACTTAAAATCAGTGTGTCAGTGCTGTAGAATTATGTAAGCAGTGCTGTACAGTGCTTTTTTTTTTTTTTTTTTTTTAAGTTAAGTCAAGAGTAAATAGGCCTTTAGTTGCTCAGTTGTGCAGTGCATTGCCGTCAACTTGTGCTAAGAAATTCATAGTAAGAATGTGTATCCAGCAAACAACGACAACATCAATAACGTCGCTGCCGACGCGCTGGCCGGCGATAAAGATAACGGCACTTCTTGCATCGACCCAATACACAACAACGACGCGCTCAACGAACGTAGTGGCAACGCCTTAAACTATGGTAGCGCTTTCGATCTAGATGGCGCTATATGCGATATTCTACATATCGACGAAAGCGACCGCGCCTTAAACGATCTTCGTGCTATTGATACCAACAACCACAACATACTCGAAATGGAAAAACAAATGCATGCAGTTACCAACACTGCAAATTAAAATGTAAACAATGCAAACAATAGCGCCAAGAAAGTTGATGAAATCGAACGAATGATGTGGAGTCTGCAGTGCGAAAATGCGGAGTTGCGCAATCAAACGTCTACAACCAATTTAAACACTGCTAAGGAACTTTTGCTAGAATTCAATGGGAACAAAGACATAAACGAATGACTAGTGCTGGTGCAAAATGTTCGAGCTGTGTTCAATTTAAACGAGGATGTCATGCGCCCACTTATTTGCAGCCGTCTTAAGGGAGATGCAATTGTTTGGCTATTATATCAGCCACTGTTGCTCTCTGCACCGATCGACAACATTCTCGCGCAGCTGAAAATAAGGTTCGGCACTGTGGAAACATTTTGAACGACCGACGCAAGTTTGAAAAACGCAAATGGCAACAGGACGAAAAGTTTGCCAAATATTATTTCGACAAATTAGCTTTGGCAAATGCATTAAAGATGGACGATGCCGAAGCAGTGCAGTATATACTCGGCGGGATTGGAAACGTGCAGCTAAAAAACCAGGCCAAGTTACAACGCTTCACATCACTGACTCAAATGTTAGACGCATTGCAAAACATCGACCTGCCTAATCGTCATATTCTGAAAAATTCAGAGCGCAAACCAGGCAATACACCGTCTACAGAAAAGCAGAGCCAAAAATACTATAATTGCAATAGTATGGGACACCTGGCTGACACATGTCGTAAACCAAAGCGCGCTGATGGAGCCTGCTATGCGTGCGGTGACTTTGGAAATCTAGCCAGAGAATGCAGTCAATATAAGAAAAAGATGACCAATGACTATGTAAGATTTTTTTATATCACATGTTACGGTATGCAAGGTAATTATAATATTTCTGTTCCCATAGAATGTTTAATAGGTTCTGTAAGCCCTATTACATTTCTGAGGGAATCAGCTGTTCCAAAACATATTAAAATAAATCATGAAGATTTGAAAACTAATTATTTTGGCATTAATGGAAGCAAATTAAAAATAATTGGAAAAATAAATATTGTTGTTAAAAACTTGAATAAAACAAGTGGAAACGTTGCAGTCGGACGCAACCGACTGTGGCATACTCGATACCAGTATTAAAACAGGTAAAAAGAGGCCTGATTGCAAAGGGGTAGGGATGGGGCAGGGGTGTACGCTGCCTTAAAGATTCTCCGATGCAGATGGGGATGCCACCAACTATCTTCCTTCCAAATTTGGTGACTCTAGCTGAAAGTTTGTAAGAGCTGTTGAAAGGGGGACTGGGGGCGGTATGGGTGGGTGTGGCATCTAAATTTTGACTGCAGATTTTTGCGAAATATCAATTGCTATCTTCGTACCCAATTTGGTGACTCTAGCTCGAAGTTTGTAAAAGGTGGGGAAAGAGGGGCTGGGGGCGGTATGAGTGGGTGTGGCATCCAAATTTTTAATGCAGATCTTTGTGAAATGTCAATTGCTATCTTCATACCAAATTTGGTGACTCCAGCTCAAAGTTTGTGAAAAGTGGGGAAAGGGGGGCTGGGGGCAGTATGGCTGGGCGTGGCATCCAAATTTTTGATGCAGATCTTTGTGGAATTTCAATTGCTATCTTCATACCGAATTTGGTGACTCAAGCTCGAATATTGTAAAAAGTGGGGAAAGGGGGGCTGGGGGAGGTATGGGTAGGCGTGGCATCCAAAGTTTTGACGCAGATCTGTGTGGAATGTCAATTGCTATCTTCATACCAAATTTGGTGACTCTAGCTCGAAAATTTTAAAAAGTGGGAAAGGGGGGCTGGGGGCGGTATGGGTGGGCGTGGCATCCCAATTTTTGATGCAGATCTTTGTGAAATGTCAATTGCTATTTTCATACCAAATTTGGTGACTCTAGCTCGAAAATTGTAAAAAGTGGGGAAAGGGGGGCGAAATGGGTGGGCGTGGCTCCAAAACTTTGATGCGGATTTTTGGGGGTCGTTACCAGCTATCTTCCCACCAAATTTGGAGGCTCTAGCTCCACAACTCTGGAAGATACACGCATTCCCGTTTTTGACGAAGCGTTGGGGTGGATGGGGGCGGCTAGGGCAGTATTGGTGGGCGTGGCATCCAAACTTTTGATGCAGTTTTTAGGGGGTCATTATCACTTATCTTGGCACCAAATTTGGTGGCTCTAGCTCAAAAACTATGGGAGATATAGCCATTTCTGATTTCAAAATGTGGGGGGGCTGGGGGCGTAATGGGTGGGCGTGGCTCCAAAACTTTGATGCAGTTTTTTGGGGGTCGTTACCAGCTATCTTCCTACCAAATTCGCTGGCTCTAGCTCCACAACTCTGGAAGATACACGCATTCCCGTTTTTGACGAAGCGTTGGAGCGGATGGGGGTGGCTAGGGCAGTATTGGTGGGCGTGGCATCCAAACTTTTGATGCAGTTTTTGGGGGGTCCTCATCACCTATCTTGGCACCAAATTTGGTGGCTATAGCTCAAAAACTGTGGGAGATATAGGCGTTTTTGACTTTAAAATGCCGTGGGGCTGGGGGCGGAATGGGGGGCGTGGCTCCAAAATTTTTGATGCAGTTTTTTGGGGGTTGCTAGTAGCTATCTTCTTACCAAATTTGGTAGTTCTAGCTGTAAGGATGTGCGAAATATGTGGATTTATCGGTTTTGAGTTATCGAATTTATCGATTTGCCAGCCCCCCAGTTATCGTAGAACCCCCATCTTGACACTTTAATTTACTATCCCATAGATGAAGAGAATTGGAAAGTTTCAAGTCTCTAGCTTGAAGGGTGTGGAAAAAACTTGCAACCATACGGACGGACAGACGGACAGACACCATGACGGACATTGAATGTATCGAGTATAAATATTAAAATTTAATCTTTTGTGGTTAACAATGAATCTATTTTACATTCTATGGTGTTAGGTAGAGACTTTTTTAACTTAAAAGATTATAAATTAGTCGAAGTTAATAATGCATTGAAAAAAAGTGAATATAATAAACCAATTGTAGCATATATTAATAAAGAAAAAGACAAAGAAATAATATGTGAAAAAAATTGAAAAAGTAGAGTTAAATTAAAAGAAAAAAAAGTAGCGATAAATGAAAATAAAGAAAAAGTAGAGTTAAATGAAAATAAAGAAAAAGTATCGAAAAATGAAAATAAAGAAAAAGTAGCGATTAATGAAAATAAGAACAATAAAGTAGTGGTCTATGAAAAAAGAAATAAACAAGTAGGGAACAATGAAGATAGCGGAACAGAATTTATCAATGATTTCGAATCACACATACTATCAATTGACATAGCATGCACAGACAAAGAAACTTATAAAATAGGATATGAAATTAATGCAATGAACTTAGAAAAATTTGAAAAGCTTTTCAAGGAGTTGACCTGTTGAACCAAAATCAAAAACATGCATGAAAATATTAATAGAAAGCGAAAAACCTTTTCGATGTTCTCCCCGAAGACTATCTCATGAAGAAAAGTTAAAAGTACATAAAATATTAGATGAAAGCCTAGCGTGTGGATACATACGACCAAGCAAATCAGAGTATACGTCACCGATAGTACTGGTTAAGAAAAAGACAGGTAGATTATGAATGTGTGTAGACTATCGTCGTTTGAACAAAATCACCCTAAAAGACAACTATCCTATTCCGTTTATAGACGATTTGTTTGATAGGTTAATAAATAAAATTTTTCTTCAAAGTTAGACTTGAAAAACTGTTTTTCCTATTTATTTTTGGACGAAGAGTCAGTGAAGTACACATCATTGACCACTCCTCTGGGGCATTTCGAGTATCTCAGAATGCCATTCGGATTAACGAATGCACCTTCTACTTTTCAAAGATATATCAATGAAATTTTTTCAGATATGGTTAGAAAAGAAAAAGTAGTGTTATATTTAGATGACATATATGTATATAGTTTGTATGAGCATTTCGAGATTTTAAAATAAGTTTTTAAACGCTTGGTAGATAACAAATTAGAGCTTAGGCTAGATAAATGTGAATTTTTAAAATCCTCAGTAGAATATTTGGGATACCTAGTTTCAGGAAATAGCATAAAAGCGAACGAAACATGTCTAGAAGCTATAAGATCCTTTCCAGTGCCCACAAAGACGCACGAAGTACAACGTTTTTTAGGAATGTGTTCGTATTTCAGAAGATTCATTCAAGATTATTTATTGATAGCAAAGCCGCTATATGATTTAACAAAGAAAGATAGGGCATTCCAATTCAAAGAATAACAGTTAAATGCTTTCAATATACTGAAAAACAAGTTAATAGAAGCTCCAATATCCTAGAGATGAAACGGAGTTGCACTGTGATGCAAGTTCTTTGGGTTACGGAGCAATATTGTTTCAAAGAAAAAGTGATGGAAAACTTCACCCTGTTTTCTATCTTTCGAAACGTACAACAGATGTAGAGTCAAGGTATCATAGCTTCGAGCATTTAATTAAGAGTTTATGTACAAGGCATAATGTTTAAACTAGTAACCGACTGCAACTCGTTAACATTAACGTTAAATAAAAAAGAATTAAACCCACGTATTGCTAGATGGGCTCTTGAGTTGCAAAACTGTGATTATGAACTCGAACATAGATCGGGAAAACGTATGCAACATGTAGATGCATTAAGCCGGAGTAATACTATATTAAAAATTGAAAAAAATACGTTCGAAAAAAATTTAATTATTTGCCAAGGAAAAGATGAAAAGATAAAAAAGGTAAAAGATATGCTATCAGTGCAGGAAAACGAATACTATGAAATGCGAAATGGGGTTGTTTATAAAAAAAAGGAAAATATGATTTTGTTTTATGATCCAGAATCAATGGAAGACAATGTTATATACAAATATCATTAAGAAATGGAACATGTAGGTATAGACAAAGCTATTGGTTCCCAAAGATACGGGAAAAGGTCGATAGACACATTAAAAATTGCTTAAAATGTTTTGCTTTTTCGAACAAATCGGGAAAACTGAGGGTTTTCTACACTCAATCCCAAAAGGTATTTATCCATTCGAGGTTATACATATTGATCATTATGGTCCAATTAACAGCAAAGACTCAAAAAAGAAACATATACTAGTAATAATAGATGGTTGTACAAAGATTGTGAGATTATACCCAACAAAAACGACGAGTTCAAAAGAGTCGATTGACGCATTACGTGATTACTTTAGATCTTACAGTAGACCCAAAATTATAATATCAGACAGGGGAAGCTGTTTTACATCAAAAGAGTTTGAAACATTTGTTGAAAAAACTAATGTTAGAGATTTAGGCCCCATGTTAGCAAAAATAATAGACGCAGAAAAGAATGAAACGTGGTATAAAGTTATAGATAAAGGCCTCTACGCAGATGCTAGTACATCGCCCGTACCGTAGAAACTTCATATAAAAAAAACAGTCTCGTACATCACCCGTACCGTATTACGAAACTCTGGTATGCAGCTCTGTTAGTTACAAGCAGTAGCTTAGTGTTGAACAATGAAAATGTTAAATAAAAGCTGTGCTGTTGTTACTGATGGAATCAATGTTCAGCAATTGTTTACGGGCCTTAAAAGTGAAACAAGATGTCGGCAAACAAAAGTAGATTCAAAAATTTTAATAGGGATTCGGAGAAAACTGCTCTGTGGGGCATTACGAGCAGTTTGCACTTTAATAACGTAATCGTCCAATGCGCGTGGGAGGAAATTGGAAATTGTCGGGCTAGAGCTGGCATATAAATTTTTCGGAAAATTTTAACAAAGTTGCCCTAGTTCAGGCTACAATAGAGCCATGCTTATTGTTTTAGCAGTCAATGCTGCGCAAGAAGTATTTAATAAAAATATATTAACTAATTAATAAGATACAATTTAAATAACATATAAACTAGATTGTACTGGCACTGATCTATTATAGGGTATAGATCAGTAAGGTGAATTTGCTTTGAGTCTTTTGAGTGGTTTCAGTTATGTATGGTAATCTCAGCTCTGCCCATCAAATATGGGTTCACTAAAATGATTTTTGGTTTTGCAGCCTGCCTTTTTTTAACAACCGCCAGCAGCAGGGCGTTAGCTGCACCAATAAGTATATAGTTATTGGTTGTACTCAATCACAAAAGTAGCGCGCTTTGGAAGTGAATCATTATTTTGAATTTAAGTGCACAAAACACAGTTGCACTTGCGATTAGTTTAGAAAAAGTTATCAACCAACCGCCACAATATGTGCATTTTTTAGCACTGCTCGTTAAGGTCCGTAAAACTCATGTATACGGTACGGGAGCTGTACGGGGCTCATGCGTACAGGCCTTAAAGTAGAGTATACAATAAATAATACAAAAACCGAAGCATAAATAAGTACCCAAGCATTACGCTTTTCGGAGTTAAACAAAGAGGAACGACAAAAGTTGGTTGGAAGGAAAACGTTATAGACGAAAATCAGAATATAGAAATTAGAGATGTAAATGACATAAGACAAAAAGCCCACTCAAATCAAGAAAAAATACAGCTATGCAACAAATACTATGTACATAGATGCAAGACGTCAAAAGCCAAATGTATTTTCAGTAGGAGACTATGTAATGGTACGAAATTTTAATTCATAACAAGGAGTATCAAGTAAGTTAATTCCGAAATACAAGGGACCTTACGTTGTATCAAAAGTATTAGATAATGACAGATATTTTTTCGAAGGTGTAGAAAATTTTCAACAAACGCAATTGCCATATTCAGGAATATGGGCTGTACATAATATGAAACCTTGGCTTAAGAATAACGAAAAAAATACTTGTGATCAAGAATCTGGTGTTGAACATAACTCAAATGAGTGTGCAGAAGACATTAAAGAAGATAATGTAAACGTTGACATAAATGTAGAAAATGAAGAAAATCAAAGTCAAATTTGAAAATAATAATAAGTATGGTCAAATTAATATGGTTACAAGGAGTATGTCAGCGAGTATGAGGAGATCCTCAATGTCAGGGCGGCCGAATTGTAGCAATAACTAGCACGTAAGACTCCACTGTACCAAATAGATATAAGTATCCCATTGTACATAATATAATATAACTGTAACATATCGAAGGCTTCGTTAAGAACGCAATATGTGCAAGACGAGCGAAGCAGTCGAGCATTGAATAAAGGAGAAACTGATCGAAGTCAGTCTAAAGGCCCAACCAAACGATGCTTGCTTGCTTCGCGTCTCAGAGAAAGACTGAACGAACAGCATTGAGCATGAAATTCTATGACCATACGTTGCTTAAGCGCTTTGTCTCTTCTTCTTGTTTCTTTTTGCCAACCATTGTTGCCACATGTTCTTTTTTTATTCCATTAAAAAATAAATGGTAACATTTTATGTAATATTATGTTAAAAATAAAGATAACACAAGGTTTATAGAAATAGTATATTATATCAATATGTTTCTAAGCAATAAAATGAAGATCTAACAATCATTTTAAATATTTTCCATATAATAAAATAACAGCGACTGCTCTAGAGCACAAAGCATCGAAGCATGTTTTCAATGATTGAACTTATGCTTAGGCGCTTAAGCATTCGTTAAAAAAACAAAACTCAACGAAACCGTGCGTAAGCATCGTTTGGGCAGATACACGACGTAGCATATGTTGAAACTTTGCCAACTTCGATGCTTTACGCAAGCAAGCATCGTTTGGTTGGGCCTTAAGTGCGACAGCGAACAAAAACGGTTGAGTTGTTTCAGTTCTACAATATGTATCATCTTCCAACATTTATCATTCGTCTAGTGCAATTCTGTATTGACTCGTTTGTGAATACACACACACACAAACACTTAAAGACTAACATAGCGGACTTCATCAATAAGATAATGAACTGACGAATGATGAACCCAAAGTCAAAAAGTAAACCCGAATTTAATAATATTATATTATTGTTCCAGAAAACTTGCTCATAGCAATAATAAAGGTACCAACACACATAAAAACGAGCTCGGCGAAAGTAATGCAACGATAAACCTTAACTTTGACAGTAAGTCCTACCTAGCTTGATAAAACAATAAAAAAAAAAAAATTGTTTTTCGATTTTATGATTATTAACTAAACACATAATACACATTTACACTTTAATGCTTTGGTTAAAGGGGACGGGTATGGGATAACAGATTAAAAAATATCTTTTTATTTTATTTGTTTTTATATATAAGTAAAGCATTTTAAAAGTATTCCAAAATGTTGACTAAAACTTGCAAATATATGGAACAAAACTGACATGTCCGCTCCGATTGTCGTTGATTTAATTTTTTTTTTTTTTGAGGTTTAATTATTTCTGCTTCAGAACGATTTAACATTTTTAAATGTAGTCAATTTTTATAAAAAAAACATAGTGGCGCATAGTTAATTTTGGCTATGTCAAGACTATGATACCCTTCACACAGCCAAATCAATACTCCCCCCTCTTATGTTTCTGTGCAGTTGTTGGTAATTTTTCGCTAATATTTTTTGTTTGAGTGAGAGAAAAACAACATATTGACATGTAGGTACTTGAAAGTGCACGACAGAGACAACAATTGATAGTACGATATGGTAAATTTGTATGGTGGCTAAGTCGTAGAATGCTCCGATCGAAATGAAATTTCATAGTGAACAAACCCGACATGATCTAAGCAATCTGTGAAAGTTTCATCAAGATCGGTTCAGCAGTTTGGCCGGAAATCGTATTGATATGGTAAATTTATATGGTGGCTATATCGTAGAATGCTCCAATCGGGATGAAATTTTATAGTGAACAAACCCGACATGATCTAAGCAATCTGAAAAAGTTTCATCAAGATCGGTTCAGCAGTTTGCCGGAAATCGTGTTGAAACAGACAGACGGACAGACGGAAATCAATTCCTGAGCTCGTCCTGATCATTTTGATATGTAGTTTATGGGGTCTCCCATCATTCCTTTAAGGCGTTACAGATTCATGACAAAGTCAATATACCCTGTTTCACATGTGAAGGGTATAAAAAGATGTTAACACATCGCCCGTGAGTTCCAACACTCCATTTTTTCATTCATGCAGTATTTGAAGAGCTTAAAATTATTGGCCGGAATGTAAGCTAAATAATAAGTTTTCAATTGACAAAAGTATTATATATACTTTTCTTTAAAGCACGAAAACCTTTATTTTTTTTTAAGAGATAACAAGTTGAATCTTTTACGAAACTTGTCTTATGTGCTGAAAGTGAGCACTAAGAAAGGGTTTTGGAAAATTACAGCGCATAAGGAAACTAATTTTAACATCGCCTTATCTGGTTGAAACTCAACTTGACAGTTAAGAAAGTAATTCGACACCTTTTCGCTTTGTTTTTTAGTTTTATGGAAGCTAGACATTAACTTTTTTTGGATAGACTAATTTAATGGCGGCGTAGCAAAGCCCGCCGAGTACCATGCTAGTTATTAGTATATAAAACACAGCTTGAACATTACACAAGATTTTAAGAAATTTATTTCCTAAGAATGGAATAAATTTGTTAAATGATAAATTTTTTGTTAATAAATAAAGTGCCGTAAGGCTTTTCTTATTTACTAGCTGTAGAGCTATAAGTAAACAAGTGGAAACGTTGCAGTCGGACGCAACCGACTGCGGCATACTCGATACCAGTATTAAAACCGGTAAAAAGAGGCCTGATTGCAAAGGGGTACGAATGCGGCAGGAGTGTACGCTGCCTTAAAGATTCTCCGATGCAGATGGGGATGCCACCAGCTATCTTCATACCAAATTTGGTGACTCTAGCTCGAAGTATGTAAAAAGTGGGGCTGGGGGCGGTATGGGTGGGTGTGGCTTCCAAATTTTAGATGCAGATCTTTGTGAAATGTCAATTTCTATTTTCATACCAAATTTGGTGACTCTAGCTCGGAGTTGTAAAAGGTGGGGAAAGGGGGCTGGGGGCGGTATAGGTGGGCATGGCATATACATTTTTGATGCAGATCTATGTGGAATGTTAATTGCTATCTTCATACCAAATTTGGTGACTCTAGCTCAAAGTTTGTAAAAGATGGGGAAAGGGGGGCAAAATGGGTGGGCGTGGCTACAAATCTTTGATGCAGATTTTTGGTGGTCGTTACCAGCTACCTTCATACCAAATTTGGTGGCTCTAGCTCTGAAGGATACACGCATTCCCGTTTTTGACGAAACGTTGGGGCGGCTATGGCATTATAAGTGAGCGTGGTATCCAAACTTTTGATGCAGTTTTTGGGGGGTCGTCATCACCTATCTTGGCACTAATTTGGTGGCTATAGCTCAAAAACTGTGGGAGATAAAGGCTTTTTTACTTTAAATTTGGGGGGGGGGGGCTGGGCGGAATGGGTGGGCGTGGCTCCAAAATTTGTTATGCAAATTTTTGGGGGTTGCTAGTAGCTATATGCCCACCAAATTTGGTAGTTCTAGCTGTAAGGATGTGCGAAATATTTGGATTTGTCGGTTTTGATTTATCGAATTTATCGATTTGCCAGCCCCCCAGTTATCGTAGAACCCCAATCTTGACACTTTAATTTACTATCCCATAGATTAAGAGAATTGGAAAGTTTCAAGTTTCTAGCGGACGGACAGAAGGGTATAGACAGACCTTCGGTAACGAGTATAAAAATGTGAATGCACATATACTTATTCCACTGAGGTACAATGGGATAATTCTTTATATGGATTTAAATTTCACCTCAGTCGAAAATATATTTGTTAGTTTGAAAGACTCACCCTGAAGTAAATGTTGAATCTCCATTCGTGTTTGTGTTTGCAAAGATATGTTTAGATCATGAACTCTCGTCGTAAATGATGGATGCAAAGGATTTTGGGAGGCCACTTCGACATGCCCATGTTGGAAAGAGTCATCTTTTTTATTTCGCTGATGATAAAGTTGCAAATCATCTCTGATTTTGGAGTCCTGACTCCGAGCTACTTGCTGATGGCGGTCATGAGGATAAGGATTTTGATGATGTTCACCACGTACCGCTGGTAGATTCGATATTGATGGGTATGATTCAGTGGGTTGATGCGAATTACTTTGAGAACCCAGCTGTTGCAAAATTCTTTTAAAGTCTTCAGTATCTCTGGTAACAGATGTCTCCTCTCTTTGATCGGTTTTACTTGACTGGCGTACATTTTTTATTGTGTTTATTATTTCATATTCAGGTCGCAGATCTACTTTTTTCATTTGTGCTTCCAAATCCTTAACACTAGGAATTTCTAAAGGCAAACACAATTACTTGATTATAATTAATGAATTTTTGATGGTTTTGTACATAAAACGCCGAAATTAAAAATAAAACGCACCACTTTAAAACAAACATCTTGAAAAGTACCTTAACATTCGGCCAACATATTTGTGCGATTTGTAAAATAATATTTATTTTATGTTGTATTTTATGAGAATTTGTGGAACAGAACTTTTTAACAAACATATTCGAAGCTTACCTTGCTTTTCCACTGTAGAATTTTCATAAGATACTTCATCGTTACCACATGTTGGCTCTTTAGATGCGAACCATCGGCTGAAACGCGAAGTTCCTTTGACCTCACCATGCACCTCGCTATCATTACCCTGGAAAAATTTTGTTTTTATTTAATTATATCTTTTATAATTTAATTAACAAACAGACTTGGGATTCAAATTAAGCGGACCAAAACACATTAGGAGCAATTCGCTTATTACTGCATCATTATCTCAAACATCGCGTTTTTCGTAAATGAAGAAGTTAAATTTTTTAAACTGATTTAAGGTGTTAAAATACTTACCATAGGATCCATGTTGAGAAATGCGTCAAAATTAAACTCAACTTCAGGTTTTGAAATTTCACTAACGTTATTATTTCGATTACTTAGCAGAGAGATTGATTTAGTTGTGTCAGAAGAGTCATTGTTATTACAATTTTTTTCGGATACGTTAAGACTTGCAATGCTACTACTTCTTGATGTCGGTGTTTCCACTTTATTGGCATCCTTAACAATTTTTAAATCGGAAGAGCCTTCGTACTCAATGTCTTCAAATCCATGCAAGTCAATAGTTTCATGTTGGGATGTTGGTCCAGCGCTGAACCATTCTGGTTCATGCCTGTCATGCGTTTGATACATATTCATGCGCTTGCCTCGACCTTGCACACAATTATCACCAAAATGAAATTTATCTTTATTGGATGCCCGACGTCCGCTTGGAACACTTTTTTTTACATCATTTATGTCGCGAAAATCGGCCCCCCTTCGATCATTAATGCGGCGATCTCGATCACGATCTGGCAAATTATCGTTGGACCGCTCGGTTTGTTGCTTGTTCGAACATGTTCGCTGACGCTGCTGAACGGCGTTGCTACCATTTTGGGGTTTGTCCTTTTCAGCATTTATTAATGAATCAGCATCCTTGTTTTTAAATTCCCAGTTGTCATTTCGTGGCAAGAGTCTTCCACTGCCAATACGTCTTTCCTGAACATTAATACTTGATCCCGGCTTTCCAGGCAAAAGAGTTGGCGATAATGCAAGTGATGATTGTTCATCATCTTGCTGAAGACTTAAATGTTTCTCATTACGTTCCCATTCAGCAACTGATGCAGCGCTCCTGCGCATTGGAGAGCTCAACGAATTAATAGTGGGGAGTGCATGATTTTTCAGATCGGCATTGCCTTGACAAGACATAGACGCGCCTTCTTTTGCATGCGACAGACCTTCTTCATAATTTGAAGAGGCATTCGACTTTTCATTTTGGGATTCAGTAGGATCAATACTTTCTCCTAATGCTAGTACAAAGCGGCGTTTTGCAAATGCTGGCATTAAATGCGATGAGGAAATGCTCCGATGATCAATGTTTGGCGACTTATATGATACACTGCAGAGAGTACCAGTTGTTGAAGCTAAACTCGCCTGTGCGTCTTCGCCAATCTGATCGCCTGAAGAAAACCGTTGATAATAATTGTGAGCTCGTTCTCGATTTCTTAAGGCCCGCCTTGAACTAAGTAGCCCATTAGAACTGGTAAGAGATACATTTTCTCTTTCAGGAGATAGGCCAGATTTGTTGCTGTAGGTGGTGTTGCAGCTAGTGGGGTTGCTTAAATTTAAAGGAAGTCCGTTTATTTTCCAAAAATTTAAAGTCTGCAACGCAACTCGGTTTGCACAACTAGGACGTAGTCGTGAACTATCTTCATAACGAAGCGCTAGCAAATCCGCGCGTGAGTACCTAAGGATACAAACCAGTCGAGAATATAGAATATTAATTTGTATGTGTTTGCTGTAAGCACACAAACATGCATTCATACATTTATTAAGACCCAGATAATACTGGTGAAAGTTTCATCACATTTATTTAATTTAAGCAACAATAAGAAGCAAATGCAAAAATGTATGAATGCTTTTCAATTTCTTAATACAAATATACAAAGTAAACGGAAAAAAATAATTTATACCTTGAGTTTTGTTCAGTCATGTCCATTTTGTAGTTCTTTGCTCTGTTGTCCTCGATTTATTTGCTAAACTTTTAATAAACAGATTTTGATCTATGTTTGTGTAAATTGGCATACACACATTTACAGTTTTTATAATGCTGCAACTTTTATATGCACATATATATGACTTTAAATACATATACATACATAAGCGTGTTTTTCTTATTATATTCACAAATGCTTGAACAATTGAATTATAAATTTCATACTGACCAATCCAAGCCTATTAGATTAAAAAGTTTAAATATGGTACAAGTTGTATGTTTTTTAAAGCGTTCTTTCGATGCTGTTGTGACACTTCAATATACCAACACACGTAAATATGCATATATGTATGTAGGTAATAGTGTATGTGTGTATCGAAAAATAACACAAATTGTTCTGGTGACTTAAATTACTTATAGACTTCACCAAAATTTCTTAAATGTCTATTACCATTAAATGATATATATTTTTTAATTATTAGCTTTATATAGTGGCTTTAATAATCATTTTTATAAATTATTATCTTTAATGATGCATAAGTATTCACAATGAACTAGATCAACTAGATGAACTGATAACTGCAATAGGCATGCAAGCTATTATATATCGATGTATAACAAATCGATAAATAAAAAATATGTTAGCTATACACTTCATACCAAGGCATGGTTGAATATACCAATTCCCAATGAATAATTTCATTATACAGCAATTCATTAAGCATTTCTTTGTAACATTAAGTTTGGTCACTCTTTTGTGTTACTTGTTGTAAGCAGTCTTCTGTAGCTCCCGAGCGAGTGAACCAAGAAGAGTTGTTCAATAAAAGAACGAGTGAAGATGCACAGTAGTTCTCATGTTCATTTGGTCATTGTTCCCTGTTAATTTGTTTACTACTAACGATTATTAAAAAGCTTTTGAACAATTTTTTATTCTAATTAAGTCATTTTATTTATCCGTCAACTCTAGTGCGGGAATAAATGTGTTATTTGCAACTTTACAGACAACTTTAGTTTGCATATTATAAGATTATTTATTTAGTCAACGCTGTTTCCATAAGTTCTTGCTGTTTTATCAATGCAATATAGCTCGGGCTTGGTTGTCTGCGATGTCGTTGACGAAAAGAATTTAGGTGGGTCTTTAAAAAAACGGGAAACGAAACTCGCTGCTGAATATGTACGCTAGGTTGTGTAGAAAAAAATGAATCGTTATCAAGCTTGGATCCGTTTCTTTTCAAGCACTGACGATGCTTTTGTTGAGTTAAGCACTTTCGCCGAGAAAACCCTTTTAATCCGTTAGCATCCTGGAAAAAGTATTTGAAAAAAATTAATATTTGATATATATTTGTAATCCCACTTAACACTTAAAAGTTGTTAATTCAATTTATTTAAAAACGCCAGGTTTCTTATATTAATAATGTCATTATTATTTGAATGCCTTTTTAAATAAACAATTAAGAAGGTTCTAGTCAGGAAAGCCCGACTAGAAAGTACCCTGAACCCAGTTGCAGTAAATATATGAAATTAATTAAAGACTTTCCTATACTGACTTAATTTCAATCGATTAAATTCGATATCTTCGGTGTTTCTTAACCGATTTGGACGAAATTTTCAGAAAAGTTCTATCGTTGCCCATTATTTAACCCCCATTTTTACATTTTCCAAATTCAATATTTTGTTGTAATCGATTGCATGTGTATATCGGAAACCAGAATAGTTATCGATAATTTGAAACAAATTTGTTCAGTTTATGGTATACAACTTATATTCATAATCTGAAGTCTCTAGCTCGTGAAGTCCCTAAGATCGACGCGTTCAAACAGACGGACAAACAGGCAGACGGACGGACAGACGGACATGGCTATATCGACTCGGCTGTTGATGATGATCAAGAATACATATACTTTATGGGGTCGGAGATGCTTCCTTCTGCCTGTTACATACTTTTGCACAAAACCATTATACCATTTTTACCCATTTAATGGGTTCAGGGTATAAAAATAGAACTTCCATGTAACGAATGTCAAGGGGATAAGAACAGTTATTAAACTTAATACAGTTATGTACGTTAGGTATGCTTTGCTTTGAACGGAAGGTGCCCACGAAAAATAACGGAGTTAGCCCGACAACAACATCTACGTCTTAAATCTATTGATAGAGGCACAAAACTATCACTAAGTCCCTGTACACTACAAAATACGACATTTCAATTTCCCAACGCAACATTCACTAATTTTTGTATAGACAAATTTGCTTTAAGTGTACATGTACAACACAGCCTGTATGTTTTGTTTTTCAATAATCTGCTTGTGCGTCTAACCAGCGACTGAACGTATGTGCGCAACGATCAAAATAAACCGGCAGTGCTTGTATGGCGCATTGGTTATGTTTTAGGTGCTGACTTAAAAACAAACCAACAACAAATTTAAATGACGCAGACTGTCAACAACAACAAATTGACCCAGAGTCGTATCGACCGATAAGTCTATTGCTTTCTTTATCGAAGGTATAGGAAAGGCAAATTGTTGCTCGGATTGTAAGGCTAATGGATAATTTGGCCATTCTTCCTGACCACCAATTTGGGTTCAGGAGGGGACATAGTGCAATTGAACAAGTTCACAGGGTGGTTAACCATATACTCAAGGCGTACGACGATAAAGACTCCTGCTATGGTATTTTTGTCAATGTCCAGCAGGCAAAATAAAAATGCGCCTTCCTGCTACTTTCTTCATCCTTATGCAGTCCTTCCTAATGGAACGCAGGTTCGAAGTCAAGGTGCGGGCAGCCCTCTCTACTACACGGGTAATGAGGGCGGGCGTACCTCAAGGCAGCGTACTGGGCCCGTTCTTATATAATCTGTACACGGCAGACATACCCACTCCCAATGATCTTGAGGATCTCGCTGCATTGGGTAAATTTCTCATTGCCACATTTGCAGACCACGTGGCAGTTTTCCACTCCACCCCTTGCGAGTATGAGGCTGCTGAAGGTGCCCAGGAGTATATTCACCTCCTTGAGAGCTGTGCTCGAAAATGGAGCATTAAGCTCAACGCCTCGAAAAGCCAGGCAGTCAACTTTACTCTGAGACGTGGATGCACCAGCAGTCTGGCTTGATGGGAGTCCCCCTTGGGCAAAAGACTTTGCTTTTGTGCCCACATCGATGGACTTCTTAAACTCTGTCGCCACAAGCTAGCAAAGGTTAACTGGTTGGTTAACGCTAATAGCGCATTGGCGCTGCGCTGCAAACGCGCGTTGTTTAACACTTTAGTTGCTCCTTGGAGATATGGTATTCAGATTTGGGGCATTGCGTGTCGGACAAGTCGACGACGTATCCAGACACACCAGAATTTGGCCTCGCGCCGAATAACTGGAGCTGGGTGGTACGTACGAAATTCAACCTTGCAAAATGACCTCAAACTGAACACCATAGACAGCCAAGTCAAAGCATATTCCATCAGATATAACGCGCGTTTGCAGCGACACCGTAGCCGGCTGGCTTGTGAGCTTGTTGGGAGAAATGTTATCAGAAGACTTAAGCGCAGAACATTTAGGAACTTGATTGAGTAGTAAGGAGACCCCACGAAGTCAATCATTCAGGTCAAAAACAGCGCCTGGACTCAGGCTTGCAAAATTATTAAAATAGATGACTGTGTTGTTATTAAAACATTAGAGTTTTTGATTAAACACATTAAATTTCCCGAAAAAAACCGCCCTGAAAGTATGATTTAAAATAATAGCCGGCCTGAAACATACTGAAAATTGAACCAAAATGCCGTGTACTCAATATATGTAAGTTCGTTATATGGAAAAGTTCGTTATTTATTTATTAATTCGTTCGTTATATGGAAGCATATAGGTTTAAAATTGTAAGTATCTTCAAAGTTATCGTGGCTTTCTTACATACCGACTGATAGACAGACAGACACAGGGGACAACATTAATGGTGTATACAAACAAATTGTATAACTTTGGCTTTAAAAATCAATGTGTTAAAAAACATAATAAATTAAATTTTCATGAAAAAATTATATTTTTTTAATCTTAATTTTGATGCAACTTCCTATCTTCTAGCACCTAAGCCTTGCATAATTAAAAAAAAAAAAAAAAAAACGCCACAAAACACCGTGCCCACAATTAAATGCTTCCATATTATTAAATACCATATGCATTCACCACCTCAATCCTCTAATTTCAATCCAAATCAGCAATACCTGTGGAATCTCCTGGAGTGCAGGATTTTACTATAAACCATTGCGTCTAAGGATATGTTAAAAAATTTCGTTATTGGAGCTAAATAACGGCAAAGGATATCAAGAAATTGGTCCAATGCTAAATGCTGAATAAAGCTCATAAAATGTACTTCTTTTCATGAAAATTTGATTTTTTATATGTTTCCTAACATATTTTTTAACCCCAAAATTAAACACAATATGTGTGTACGCATACTTTTTCTGGCAGCGTATATTCACACTTACCTCAAAAAAAAATTTTTTTTTTTCTTTATGTTCCTCTTCAGCAGCATTCAAAGATATTTTTTCTTTATCATTGTTGTAAATCTTAAAATTTGAGCGAGTTATGTTAATATCATATGAGCAAATATTTGATTTCAAATCATATTGGTCTTCGGTATCTGTTGTTAAGCCGTCGACATCGATATCATCGTTTGGGCTCTCAGATAGTGAATGGCTTGCACTAAGAGACGATATATCAGCTGTTGAATGGGGGCATATATCATCTTCTGTCGTTTCAATGTCGACAACTTCGTCATCATCATCTTCATTGCGACAATTGATCGAGCTAGTTATATATATTGGATCTGACAATCGTGAATTGTCCGCTTTGTCAGTATTCATCAAACTTGATGATAGTTGGTTATAACCATCAACTAGTGTAGAGTCAGACTGTTCACTTTCTGGACACAGTTGCTGGATTGAATCTAACAACGGAGGAAACGAGCTCGTGGATGAATTAAATATTGTTTCCGAGGCGGCTAGCCTGTGTGTGGCCGCTGTCGTAATGCTGTTGTGGGTAAATACTGTAGTAGTAGTTGTTCTTGTGGGATGTGTGCGTGGACTTATGTAAACATTGCTATTTGAATCATTCGAGCGCGTTGCATGTAAAGATGTTGAGACAATGGCTGCAGCCGAAGCGACAACAGGCTTAAACGCCGATGAACTAAGTATCGATGGAATATTGAAATCCGAAAGATTCGTACTTGCCGTATCGGGGATCTTTCGACTTTTTAAAATACCACAAATGGACGTATTTGATTCGCTTTTAATTATATTCAATGGTTGATGCTCCATGAGACGAACTGCATTTCCTGATGCCGATGACACATTAATTTCTGGTCGAACCCATGGTATCGGACACGTTTCAAATCCGTTCACCGTCTCGCTTTCATATGTTTTTTTGTTTGTATGCTGGTTATTATTAATTTGTTGTTGTTGCCACATCGTATAGTCCACTACAAAATTTCTGGAAAGTGGCATAAGTGACAAATCATGTTCGTTTCGCAGTGATTGAAGTGGCGACAATACCGAGGATCGTTGTAAGTTAAAGGGTACGCCAACAGTAGCTGCTACTGCTGTGACTCCAACCACAGCAGTGCTGGCTGCTACTGTATTATAATTGTATGACGGATCTATTGATCTTTTCAAGCATCCAGATGACTCTTCACGCAGGGCTATCGTTTTGATATCGCTCTCGCAATTGACTGGGGAAATGCACGCGTTTTCCACAACGGCATTTGTACTTGGTAATGCCGTCGTTGCTCCAGTATTAATATTACGATTTCGATTGCTGCTGTTGTGATTATTGCAGCCAACCAGACGCTTTCTTGTGCCGCCATTGAACATAGCCTTGACATCTTCCCATGCATGAATTATTTTCTCGTCTTGCGCGTGGCCACTTAGTGTCATATGCCGACGCCACGAATTGAAATTGGCTGCATCAGGCTGAATATATCTGTCGTTTGTCGTTATACGATGAGAGTGAAAAATAAATTTATTTGGTGAAAAAAACATGCCGCAGTAGGAACACTTGATGCATTTAGCACGAGATGAATTGTAACGGGATGGTAAAAATGATCCACGGCAACCCCATGCGCATTTGTGTTGCACATTAAATGCAAAATCGTCTGGCAATCTAGGTGGCGTATTATCTGCCAAAAAACTCTTGCACAGCCGCTCAGCTTCTCTTCGTGTTATCATTCCACATCGTCGCGAACTCACTGGCATCGCACCAGCTCTTCGTAATATTTCCAACTGAACGGGTGTGCATTGCACACAGGTTATTCCAAGAGCTACGCGTCTATTGTGTATCTCGTTATAGCTAAACTGTTTTAGAAGTGTATTTGAGATTTGAGCTAAGCATAGCCGCTCCTGCCCTTCGATAAACAATGACACAATAGGTATGCCATATAATAACACAGAGCTGACCTAGGAAATATACAAAAATATGTTATATTGGTTTTTAAAATAGCCATTCAAGTGTTTTATGTTTAAATCCTATGACGAACAAGTTTTAATGCTCGACTAGGATACACCTGACTCTCAAGTAAACACAAATAATTATTGTTCGTTAATGGCAAAAAAGTTTTTATTGTCCTTTGACAGTTTGCTCGGAATCTTTTTGTTTTGCCTTATCAAAGAACCAAAGCACGTATAATAATATACCTCAAGGGAAACATTTGTCTATTTTAGATTTATTGTGTGTGTGTGTATGTTATTTAGAAAACACACCCTTAACATACTATGCTTATCTATTTTATTTTTTTAAGTCAAGCATGCAGTAGTGCAGGCAATTTCTGTGTGTACGGTTAACAAACACATGCAAACATACAAACAATGATTGTACGCGAAATGGCTAATTTTCAGGATATCTCCTGGTCAAGATTTGACTAAAGCTATTATTTATTATTATTATTTATTTATTATATATATTATATTATTTTTAAAGTCTGATTATTTTGTAAAATTAATTTAAAGTCTATTATTTAAAAAAAAAAATTTTGAGTTCTCATATTTACTAAGCATATAAGCTTGTTTTTTGTTTTTAAGGCAACGCACGTGATTTGTTTTTGGCGACATAGATATTTGACTGTTTTCCATTTCATTAGTTTGCGTTGATGGCCGACCAGATCTTTGAATAGACTCAGGGAACGAGAGTTGATGCTTTCTCTGAAAAATATTAAAAAAACATCAAATGTAGTCTTCGTTAATTAGTAAATTAATTGATGTTTTCAACAGACAGCTTAAACCAAAATTATAAAAACAAGAAAAAAACTTTGTAGTCGGACACAACCGACAGTGAAATACTCTGATACCAGCATAAAAACCGATAATAAAGAGTCTGGTTGCTTTTAGACCGTATGACAAACTAAAAATTTACTTGTTAACTCATAGAGGAAAAGAACCATTCTTAGAAAAAATAATATTAATAAGCTAGCTGGTCGAATTTTGACCAACGGTTGAACCTAGTTTACATAAAAATAATTTTTTTTCCCGACTGACTGCAGTGCTTTGACATGATTTAATTGGTTACCCATTAAAATTCTTAATTAATTAAATTAATTAGCAATGTGGTTTGCACGGATTTTTAGAATTATCGAAACAAAAAACATGTAAGAAGGCTCTTGTCGGGAGAGCCCGACTAGAAGATATCCTGAACCCAGTTGCAATAAATATATTAAATTTATAAAACACTTTGGTATACTGACTTAACTTCAATCGATTTAATTCGATATCTCCGGTGATTCTAAACCGATTTGGACGAAATTTTCAAAAAAGTTCTATCGCCACCCATTATTTCAACCCTCATTTTTACATTTTCCAAATTCGATATTTTTTGTTACCGATTCCATGTGTATATCGGAAACCAGAATAGTTATCGATAATTTGAAACAAATTTGTTCTGTTTATGGTATAGGAGAACTTATATTCAAAATCTGAAGTCTCTAGCTCTTGTAGTCTCTAAGATCGACGCGTTTAAGTAGACGGACAGACATACATACGGTCAGAAGGACGGACAGACGGACATGGCTATATCGACTCGGCAGTTGATTCTGATCAAGAATATATGTACTTTATGGGGTCGGAGATGCTTCCTTCTGCCTGTTACATACTTTTGCATTTTATGGGTTAAGGGTATTATAAAGCCAAACAAGTGGAAACATTGCAGTCGGACGCAACCAACTACGGTATACTAGATACCTGTATTAAAACCGGTAAAAAGAAGCCTGATTGCAACGGGGTACGGATGCGGGAGGGGTTTACGCTGTCTTAAAGATTGTCTGATGCAGATTGGGATGCCACCAGCTACCTTCCTTCCAAAATTAGTGACTCGTGCTCAAAGTTTGTGGAGGAAGGTAGGCTGGGGGTGGCGTGAACATTTTAGGAGTTGTTATCAAATTTGGTAGCTCTAGCTCAAAAACTGTATTACATACACGCGTTCCCGTTTTTTCTTCTTCTATCTTGGCATTTATTTGGTGGCGCTAGCCCATTTTCTTGACACTTTATCTGTCCCGGCCATAGATTAAGATATTTGAAAAGTTTCAAGTCACTAGCTTGAAGGGTGTCGAAAACAAATTGTGTTCATACAGACGGACATTGTACAAGCCCAATATACTCGTTACCTTTTCAAATTTTTAGTTTTCTCTTTATTGGTCCAGAATAGAATATATACAATTAAATCGGAATACACATATTAGTCTTGGTGCAAAATTTATTCAATCTGATAAAATTTGCCCCTTATGCCACCCACATTCAATTATATTATGCGTGTGAATGGCATAATTGAAAAGAAGATTGTCCCTGGAGACAATTCGTTAAAGATAATAAGGTTACAAAATGTTACAAAGCACAATTGTTAAGCCTAATGCCACTGTGTTCCATACCTTTGCTACAGACACAATACAAACCAAAAGCGAAACAAATGATTACGAGACTTCTTAGCTTACAAAGGGAGGAAATCACCAGAGGGTTGAACGAATTACAAACCAGTGAGGTAAATAATGACAAAATTATGTTAGTATTTAGAAAAACAGCAGATTGTTAACAATCTGCCAGATGCACTTAGTTAGTCAGTAAAAAAAAAATAATATAATCGGGGATGTTTGCCTAATGTTAGCAAATTTAAAACGGGGTTGTTTCTCACGAAGAAATTTTTATAGCAATCACTACGTTATATTTGACACTATTTTTTTCATGCTATTTTATTATTTTTGACACGAAAGTATTTCAAAGCGAAAAGTTTTAGATTTAGTGTCTTTAAACTAATTAAAACTCCATTAATAGTTGTCTTTCGACTGTTCCTATTGAAGCAATTAATTAGCAAGAAAGCCCTAGTGTACCTTAATAGTAACAAGTATACCACTGTATAAATAACTGCAAACTGTTAAATTATTTTTCAATAATTGAAAGTGAATGGCTTATAATTTTAGCATTTTTACACCCTTGCCATAATGTTACTAAAACTATTCGGCTAACTATTTTTAACACGCTTATATTAGCTTCACTTGTATGTTTGTATGTATGTAACTCTCCTTTGGACTAAAAGCAAGTGGCTTATTACTGTCAGTATATCCCACAAACTCAAGTTCGTTCGTTGGCCGAGCGGTCGTTCGCTCCCGGACTCACCGATCGTGGGTTCTAATCCCGTCCACGGCCGAAAAAAAATTGTGTTTTTTTTTAAAAGTCTGCACCATGTTCATGTTCACTAGAACTAACAAATTTTTTTATTGTAAAAATAAGCGTGGGGCGCTTTGTCCATATTTCTCGTACATCGAGCGCCCAACGCTTTTTTTACAATAATGCTAGTATTTATCATTTATTATTGTTTTAAACTTATTTGAAAAATTATTTTTAACTTTTTAGTTTGATATGCTCTAAAAGCGTGTTTTTTAGTTTTTTTAAACTATATTTATTTTTAAAACGCATATATTAGTTTTACTTGTATGTTTGTAACTATCAGAAAAGCGAAAATTATTATAAAGCTTTTAAAGAACATCAAACTAAAAAGTTTGAATAAATATAGTTTAAAACAGCAAAATCAAAAAAAATTTTGAAGACGTGCTTTTATACGCTTTCTTGCATACATATGTAATCGATAGTTTAAAAAAGTTTATATAATAAAAAAAAAACATAAAAAGTTTAAACAATAAAAAAAAAAAACAGCATTTCTCGGTCGGAGTACGAGCCCACGACCTTTGGCCTGAGAAGCGGCAGTCTTCCATCCATGCCACCAGGGCCAGTCAAATTAGTAAGTTAAGCAAAAGGGAAAATTGTTTTTCGTGGTTTTTACATGATACTACTTATTTTATCGTCGCAAAACTTTAAAAACATGTAGTGTCATCTGAAACACATCTTTGATGAAAATTTGATTACAAGAATCGGATACAAACAAACAGACAGACAAGTCAAGTTAAATAAAAGCATATAAAAACAAGTAAGAAGGCTCTAGTCGGGCGAGCCTAGGTATACTTACTTAGGTATACGAACTTAGGTATACTTACTTAACTTCAAACGATTAAGTTCGATATCTCCGGTGTTTCTTAACCGATTTGGGCGAAATTTTCAGAAAAGTTCTACCATTACCCATTATTTCAACCCTCATTTTTACATTTTTCAAATTCGATATTTTATTGTAATCGATATCAATTGTATATCGGAAACCAGAATAGTTATCGATAATTTGAAACAAACTTGATCTGCTCATGGTATAGGAGAACTTATATACAAAATCTGAAGTCTCTAGCTCTTGTAGTCTCTGAGATCCACGCGTTCATACAGACAGACAGACAGACAGACAGACGGACAGACGGACATGGCTATATCGTCTCGCCTGTTGATGCTGATCAAGAATATATATACTTTATGGGGTCGGAGATGCTTCCTTCTGCCTGTTACATACTTTTCCACAAAACCATCATACCCTTTTTTACCCATTTTATGGGTTAAGGGTATAAAAATCAATGAGTGTTGGAACTCACGGGCGATGTGTTAACACCTGTTTGTTGGTGTGTTTTTAAATGTATTATTGCTATAAGCACGTTTTCTGGAACAAAAATAATATTTTATTCAGTTCATTATCTTATTCAAGAAGTCCGATATGTTTCAATTGTGTGCTAACGCCAACCTTTGCTAATCATCATAATCAAAATATGTAATCATTGCAAATATATTATATAACTACATATCCACAATATCACTTATATTTTATTAGGCTATCCAACATCTTCATTCGTCTAGTGCATTTCTGTTTTGCTTGTGAATGCACACAAACTCACACTTTTTATTATTATTAAATTTAATTATTGCCAACCCATTATTCTCTATTATAATTAAGTACATTTATAATTGCTAACCTAGAAACCCTGCACCTACACATAAATAAGCTTGTACGTAATAGTATTTTCTTTTGTGGTTGTTTGTGGGCATAACATAAACAGCAGAGTCGCGTGACTCGACCGTCTCAGTCGGCTGCATCTCTGCAACTAACCACAAATAAAACAAAGCGAATGCAAAGCAACAGACATGGCGTTCGATAATTCACGAGCGAGACTACGTCTTTTACGGCCACTTTTCTCTCCCGCAACACCAATACCATCATATTCGTTTACAAGCAGAGAGAATTGTTGTACAACCACCACATACTATTTCAATTTTTGACTGCCTTTCTGTGTAAGTTACGGCATCGAGTTACAGCAGCAAGCTATGCATGTGAGTTACGGCAGAGAAGTTGGATAGTATGTGACTTTTAATAGTCACACTACTGCGAGTATAGATGTTAACACATCAATAACTAAAAAACACGCTTTTAAAGAACATCGAACTAAAAATATAAAAAAATAATTTTTATGAGCTTGAAACAATAATGATCGAAAAATTATAGTTTCATTGTGAAAAGTGCTTTGTGCTATATTTTTTGAAAATAGAGCGCTCCACGCTTTAAGTTTTAGTTTTTTTAAGCGATATATATTTATCTCATATCCTCAACCCAATAATATGTAGTATGTAATATGAACGTGTATGTAACAGGCTTCTGCCTGCATCTCGGTCCCTGTACTGTGTATATATTCTTGATCAGCAACATCACTCGTGTCGATTAGACCATGTTTGTTTGTCTGTCTGCATATACTTTAGATTCTGAATTTAAGCGCTCCTATATCATAGGCAGTACAAGTTTGTTTTAAATTATCAATTCCGTTTCCGATATACACTTGTTATTGATAACAATAGCAATCGAGTTTTAAAACGTTGAAACATGTTTTCAAAACTTATAAAACAAAATGGTTGCGCAGAAATGCAGCTAATTTCTGTATATTCACATACAAATAATGACTGGGATTAGGGTATCTTCTTACTTCCTCCCTTATTATAGCCTTAGCCCATGAAATGGTTAAAAAGGGCATAAAACTTTGATGCTAATGTATGTAATATGCAGTAGTTAGCACCTCCGGCCCCATACAATACAATATATATTCTTGATCAACATCAACGGCCGAGTCGATAAAGCCAAGCCCCGATCTCAGAGCCTATAAAAAACTATAAATTTAAAATTTAAGTTCTCGTATACACGGTGCAGAACAAATTTTTTTTTTCAAATTATCGGCATCTCTTCTTATTTCCGATATACACATGCAATCGATAATAAAAATTTCTTGTCAACAAATATAAAATTCACTTGCTTATATATATATCTGTTTTTTTAATGGTATTGTTTAATTAATTTATGGACGCGACAGTTAACAGGTTTACAATGCGAATGCAATTACCTAAAATTAATTTGAGTGCTTTGTTTATATAAGGCGTTTTGTTCAGTATATATACTCCTGTTGCTTACTCAGGTCTCATATTTCTTTAAAAAAAAAAAAAGGAAAGCATGGCACGAACATGTTCATTTCAATATAAATACACTTACACATCTATATAAAGAGACATGTATACACGGTAGGCAATTGAAATTGAAAACGATTACAGTAGGACAATGCGGTCCCGAGGGTGGTTGAAATTTGAAAGCATATGTCTTTTGACTAATGTGGGGTACAGAGGCAGATAAAGACTAAAATACCCACTGATGAGTTGGCAATAATTCGGTTGAGTGGTTACTGTCAACAGGCAAATAATAGTAGGTGTTTCATTTGGGGGCGGGTAAACATTATTACACTGATGCCGTTGATGGTCTTTTGTTTACACGTAAAACATCATGCATACTTAATTGGGTTAAATTGCTAAGCGATTTACATTTACAAATGAAAAGCGCGGATAATTGAGTTTACTTTGTCTAATTACAAGTGTTTTTCTCCACAAGTAAGTGCTAGGTAGCTATAGAAAAGCCAAATTAAAAAGCTAAATACTATAAGGCATATATAGTTAAGCTTATTTAGCTATAATGGTTAACTTTTAAGCACATTGAAGTCATAACGACAGCAGATCCTGGAACTTTGACACAGAAACAGAGCTGAAGACGTATTGGCCAATAAAAGCACTCGAAAACCTCTCCAATTATTTAAAAACTGTCAATTAAACTTATTAAATAAATTTTTCTTAGTTTAATCATTACAAGCAAAGCAAGCAAATATTAATATGTCTTTCGCAATACATAGCTTAATATAAATATTTTAAAATAATATACTACTACTCTGAACTCATAAAATGTATAAAACAGGCAGAGAAGGAAGTTTATCCGATCGTATGAAGATCAGCTTTAACAACAGTCGATCTGTCTGTTCGTCTGTTTCATACACACGTTCAGTTCGTATGTTGATGCTGATCAAGAATATTTATTGCATACATTCATGGATTCAGACTATATCGGAAGTAAGATATTATTTCATACACCTTTTTTTTTACCAGTAACATGTCAAACTTTATAGCTGGGTATCTTTAGTACCAGTGTTGGGAACATATATAGAAAAACGTTCAGCTTTTTTATACCCTTAACCCATAAAATGGGTAAATAAGGGTATAATGGTTTTGTGCAAAAGTATGTAACTGGCAGAAGGAAGCATCTCCGACCCTATAAAGTATATATATTCTTGATCAGCATCAACAGCCGAGACGATATAGCCATGTCCGTCTGTCCGTCTGTCTGTCCGTCTGTCCGTCTGTCTGTCTGTATGAACGCGTGGATCTCAGAGACTACAAGAGCTAGAGACTTCTGATTTTGTATTTAAGTTCTCCTATACCATGAGCAGAACAAGTTTGCTTCAAATTATCGATAACTATTCTGGTTTCCGATATACACATAATATCGATAACAATAAAATATCGAATTTGGAAAATCTAAAAATGAGGGTTGAAGAAATGGATAATGATAACACTTTTCTGAAAATTTCGTCCAAATCGGTTGAGAAACACCGGAGATATTGAACTTAATCGATGGAAGCTAAGCCAGTATACCAAAGTCTTATATAAATTAAATATATTTATTGCAACTGGGTTCAGGGTATCTTCTAGTCGGGCTCTCCCGACTAGAGCCTTCTTACTTGTTTAAAATAACAAAAGTATGTTAGTCGCAGGCCTTTGGACTTTACCAACTACCACCTCTCGAAAGCAGAATCTTTTCCACCTGTTTTTAGACAGTTTATTATTGACATCACTAATTTTTTGCATTTGGTAAGGTAACGTTTTCAATTGATTTGTTTTAAATTTTCTTTTTTTTAAATAAAGTTAAATTTTGATGCAACCAGATAGAGCCCGATGTTGCATTACATGTTATATTTTGGCTCGGTGCCAGTACAATTATAATATATTAATGTGTTTAACTTTATCCTTATTTATATTAAAAACATTAAATTTTTTTCATTGCACGAGATTTTTTTTATTATAATATGCACTTCATTTTTAGGTTTTTATTGAACTGTCTTGGAAACAATCTTTAACAAACATCAAATTTGCGAAGAAGTCAGAAAATCTCGCGTCACGATATTGCTATGAAGACTAAATAGGAAAAGCTTTTAAATTGCCTTTCGTCCGACTTCTTTTGGCGTCGCCATTTCAAATATTGCAATGAGACTGTCCAATAAATGAACAGCAGAAAGAAACATCAACCAATAAGAGTATACATCGGCGAAAGTTTCTTATATCTGGCATGTTGCTCGCCAATTAGAGCCAAATTTGAAGCATGGGCGTTTCCAATATTCATTCGACACGCATGCGCCCTTTGTTGTGACAACCCTAAGCAACACACACATTAAATTCCAATACTCACCCTTACCTTTTCGCAGCTCAACCCATCATTTACCAATAACGCGTGTTTTATATTTTGAAATCAACGAACTGTGAATATTGCTTTTAATTAAATTAACTTTTTCAGCAAAATTGTGGCATGAAAATTGAGTTAATCTATTAGACAAGCGATTTGGAAGTATGTATATGTAAATAAAAGTGCTTAAAAATATTGAAAATTGTTTTCGTCCCAAAAAACGCATTTATAGTTTTGACAGGCGACTTCATGCGGATGCAACACCACAAAAACAAATTGAATCTAGTTTAAAAAAAAGTTTGCAACCTATCATTTTCGTAAGTTCTAGTAAGTTTAAAAAATTTGAAATAAAAAATAATTTTTTTCAATTTCTTCAGTTACCCCTTTATAACGCTTCGTTTTTTTTAAATTAATCAAACACAGTAGATTTCAGATTATACTATGGCATAAGCAGCATAATTTGCGATTCCACACAAGTTAATACCCTTGCGTATTCTCATAAATCCGGATTCACCCCATAACTCTCCCCACCAGTTCTTAAGAATCCAAAAGTCTTTGTCAAATCCAATCAAAAGCATAGCATGATTTACAGAAGTTGAAGTACAGGATACGTCGTCGTAAATTCCAGCACTATGAAATTTAAAATAAAATTAATAAATATGTATGTATTCACTTATGTATATCATCTAGTACAGGATAGCTTACACTCATATGAAAAACCTTCTCTTTTATAATAAATAATTCCCTAAATACTATTCTACCAAGTGAAAACTATTAAAGATGCAAGCACTCCCATTTTTAAACAGGCGGTAGGGCGTAGTTTTGAGTCGTAGCAGGGGGTAAAGCACCAACTATCTTCCTACAAAAATTTGTCACTCTAGCTCAAAAAGAAGAAATACGCTTACTAACTTTTAAATGTGGGCGGGGGCTAGGTGCGTCAGGAGTGGGCGTGGCATTTAATCTATTGATGCAGATCTTTGGGGGAAGCTGCCAGCTGTTTTCCCACAAAATTTGGTGACTCAAGCAGTTAAATGGTGGGAAATATGAGTGTTTTTATCGATTTCCGCCTCCAGGTGAATCGGCATGTTATCGATTTCCTAGCCCTGATGCAGACATGTATCAAGATATTTGTGATGTTCTTAGTCTCTAGCTTTTACGGTGTCCAAGAAACCCATAGACAGCCAGACGGATAGACAGCACGAAGGACAATGCACAAAACCAATGTGCTTACCTTCGGTATCGCAGTATAAAAATTTGCAACTTCATGCTCGATGACTTTACTAAGATTTGCTAAACAGTGGAAGTTGCTTTAGAGGTAAACATGCAGATCGTTAAAAAAAATAATATTGTTACCATGCTTTTCATAACTTTTGGTTGAGAATATTGACATAAAGGTGCATTTAATAAAGTCTCGCAACAAAACAAAGGCGCTCTAAAATAAATTGTATGTGTCACGTCATGAATACAGGTTTGATGATAATATAAAGTTGCAAGAGGTTGCTGCCTGTTAGATAAGTTTGCAAAACTAAATAACTATGATTTATCTCTTTTTTTTTTTGAATAGTTACAAGCAGCATACATTTAGCATTACCTGTATAGTTGGAATGTTTTTGGAGATGCGTTGATAGAAACGGCCACTGGTCCAATATGCGCAACAGCTGCTTGCATTGCGTTTTCATCATTTATTGGTAAAATCGCCCATGAGGTGACATTGACAACAGCCAGTTCCTTAACAAATTGGCACTCTCCTTTCTGAAAAAAGATAGTAATTTTAATCGATAACAAATTAAAAATACATTTCGCTTGCGGTTTTATCCATATCTATGTATATATGTAAAACATATGTACTAAATGGATGCAATTTATTTTTACCTTTGACGCATATTTGTAATCATGCGATCTCATGAGACCACCGGTAGCTTGTAGATATCTTAGTGTGTTTCGCAACGAGCCGCCTGTACAACCATGATTACCATAGGATACACTACAATCGACAATTTGTTGCTGACTTAGTCCCATTACTTTTCCAGTACGCTTGAATATTTGTCCTTCTATACTTTGAGCTATACTAAACGCATAACAGGAGCCGCAGCTTTGTTGATTATACGACGGGGTATTAAATCCTTTTTTACGCCAGTCAAAACTCTCAGGAACATTGTTTATCGCCGATGATCCCACAATATCCGAAAAATTATCTAAATTTGAATTTGGTTGGCTTCGCATTAAACGTAAGAAGCTTTTCAGGTATGAATCGGTGCTCTGTATTCAAAGTGGTTTTTAATGATAGTAAAAGCTTTTAGTGAATTGATCCATCCAGACTTAGAGTACAAGAATAGTGTTAAAACAGGTACAAATGTTGCGGTCGGATGCAACCGACTGCGTTATACTCGATACTTGTTTAAAAACGGGTCATTAAAGCCCTAAGATATACGCATGCCAGTTTTTAAAAGGTGCGGGGCTGGGGGCGGTATGGGTGGGCGTGGCAGCCAAAGTTTTGATGTCGTTTTTTGAGGGACTTCCCCAAATTTTGTGGCTCTTGTTCAAAAACTTAGGGACATTTAAGCGATTCTACTTTCTAATTGTGGGGGAGGGGGGCTGTGGGCGGAAGGGGTGGGCGCAGCTCCAAAATTTTTAATGCAGTTTGTTTTGGGGGACGACGGCAGCTATATCTTTACCAAACTCTAGCTGTGCGAAATTTGTAGTTATCGAGTTTTAGTTATCGAATTTATCGATTTCTTAGCTACCCAGTAGGCGTAGAAACATACTTTTGATGCTTTATGTGTCCCGGCCATAGAAAAGCTTTACAGGTATCGAAAAAATTTGCATTCATACAGACGGAAAGACACCATGACGTACATTGTGCAAACCCTATATAATCTTTACCAACGGTATCGAGAATGAAAACATGTATACCATATCAGCCATTATGTTTGTAGACAATTTAAAGTTGCTCATTCCATTTTCGTAAAGATTATTGTGTTCGTTGACAACTTTTAAATTTTCTTCATATGCTTTGTAGCTGCGAATTTCATCATACAAGCGAATATAGGTTTTGTTGTTGATTTTCTGCAAAAAAAAGTTATTAATTATTTGAAATTATTTATGCCTGTGTAAGATGTATAAACCTTAAAGCTTTTAAACTGTTCATTGTTTGTAAGGCTCAATTCGATTCGCTGGCCTTTCGTCAAAATAACATTTATTAAATAACAATATAGTATTACACCGCTCTGCATCGCGGTTATTTAAGAACTAAATTTTAATACGCGTACGCAGCCCAGAACTGTAAGTTCATTTATCTGCAAATTCAGCTCATTTATGTACTCTCTCAATAGGTTGATTTTTATGCTTTGACAAGCAGTTACAGTCTTTTCGCATATAATATTATTTGTATGCCGTCATTCCATGTAATGGACAAAAGGCTATAATGGTTTTGTGCACTTGTTCGTCTGTGTGAGCGCTTCGATCTCGGAGACTATAAGAGTAAGAAACTTAAGACTTTGGATTTAAGTTTGTGAATGCTACGCGCAGATCAAGTTCATCTAAAAACTGTAGACAAAATACATGCACATTTATTGCAATTTCTGTATACGGGTGCACCAGACGCAAATAATGAATTTAGGCGTGTCGTCTATGGTTCAGGGAATCTCCTTGTCGAGCTTCTCGAATAGAGCCTTTTTGATGGCTTACACGTATTTTACGAAGGCAATTAGACTTAAGAGACTTAAATACATACATTGGTTTGAAATTGTCCCCTAACTTCAAACGTTCTTTTTTATATTATTAATATTGTTATTGTAACCAATGTTTCATGTTCTAATATTTTATGTTTGGAGTTCATTCACGTTTTTCTGCAATTTGTTTCTAAAACACTTTAATTCTTAGGTTATAATGTTGCAATAAGGGGGGGTGATGCTTATAAAGTTAATGCTCAACAGACGACCAAAGATATATTTAATAACCAATTAATGATACTTATAACCACAGGCAATTAACGTTCATGTTCTATGCAACTTAAAGCAAGCATACCAGAATCAAATGAACTACCCCAGTAGTCCATATTCTTTTCATGAGGATTTAGTTGTCATGCATACTTTATCGAGACCAAAAATCACTTTAATGCTTTTTGCTGCCTATTACATAAGTTTTTACAGAACCCTTAGACTTTTAAACTAAAGTATTTGCAATTATTCTATTTAATTAATTCAAAGTTGTTTAAAATCGTTTTTTAATGCTTGTAACACATTGAAATAAATATTGCAGTCGAATTTCCGTTTAGTGAATCTCAAGGGGACAAAAGTAACTTCGTTATGGAGAAAATTCGTAATATATAATGGTTTTTTAATTGAACCAAATTGCAGCAATTTCGTTATATAAACAAGTAAGAAGGCTCTAGTCGGGAGAGCCCGACTAGGAGATGCCCTGAACCCAGTTGCAATAAATAAATTAAATTTATAATTGACTTTGGTATAAGGACTTAGCTTCAATCGATTAAACTCGATATCTCCTGTGTTTCTTAACCGATTTGAACGAAATTTTCAGAAAAGTTCTATCATTACCAATTACTTCAACCCTCATTTTAAGATTTTCCAAATTCAATATTTTTTGTTATCGATATTTATTTATTTATTTATTAATTTAAATTAAAAATAGTTAAAATAATTAAATTAAGTAAAATGTAGAATAATATATAAATCTGAAAATATAATGAAAAGTTAACGTTAAAGCTCTGGGAAATTCAATAAAAAATTGAGTAGTCCAACATTTGTTGCGAGGATTGGGAAAAACCCAGAAAAACCCAATCAGACCAGCGTTAGATTAGTAATATCAATTGTGTATCGGGAATCAGAATAGTTATCGATAATTTGAAGCAAACTTGTTCTGCTCATGGTATAGGAGGACTTATACACAAAATCTGAAGTCTCTAGCTCTTGTAGTCTCTGAGATCCACGCGTTCATACAGACAGACAGACGGACAGACGGATGGACGGACATCGTCGCGGCTGTTGATGCTGATCAAGAATATATATACCTTATGGGTCGGAGATGCTTCCTTCTGCCTGTTACATACTTTTGCACAAAACCATTATACCCTTTTTACCCATTTTACCCATTTTATGGGTTAAGGGTATAAAAATTCTTTGAACGGAAATTCGTTATCTATGCATATTTATTTTTGCTGGCGCGCCCTCTCTTACCATAGCAGTGCTGCCGCACTGACATACCCTGCAGTACGATTATTTGGTGGAGAAACGGTGAAAGAGTCGATTCTACTTCACCATCCTCAATTGCCGACTTGATAACTGCCCATGTAAAAAAGTGAAATTAGCATTGGCATGTCATTGGAAGGATTCATCCATTTAAGAATCGATCCTCAGAATTAATAAAGAGTCAGTTCTTTCCAATTTTAATTCATCAATTCATTAATCAATTTAATAAACATTTTGTAAATCTTACACAATTCATATAACGAACTAGTTTTCTATATTAGAAAAATACTTCTATATTTCGAATTTTCTTTATACCAAAGTTTTTTTTGACCAATTGAGATTTGTTTTATGGAAGTAAGACTGTATTTTAAAAATATTTTTAAATAAGGTAAGATTAACATATTTTATAGTTTTTGACATTAAAAAAAAGTTGGCCTTGTTAACTTAATGTTTTTGTAGTTGCATGGCATTACCAGTATTAAAAATTTTGATGCCCATCCATGTGGGATGTCAATTGCTATCTTCATACCAAATTTGGTGACTCTAGCTCGAAGTTTGTATAAAGTGGGGAAAGGGGGGCTGGGGGCGGTATGGTTGGGCGTGGCATTCAAATTTTTGCGCAGATCTATGTGGGATGTCAATTGCTATCTTCATACCGAATTTGTTGACTCTAGCTCGAAGTTTGTATAAAGTGGGGAAAGGGGGGCTGGGGGCGGTATGGTTGGGCGTGGCATCCAAATTTTTGCTGCAGATCCTTGTGGAATGTCAAATGCTACCTTCATACCAAATTTGGTGACTCTAGCTCAAAGTTTGTATAAAGTGGGGAAAGGGGGGCTGGGGGCGGTATGGTTGGGCGTGGCATCCAAATTTTTGCTGCAGATCCTTGTGGAATGTCAAATGCTACCTTCATACCAAATTTGGTGACTCTAGCTCAAAGTTTGTATAAAGTGGGGAAAGGGGGGCTGGGGGCGGTATGGTTGGGCGTGGCATCCAAATTTTGCTGCAGATCCTTGTGGAATGTCAAATGCTACCTTCATACCAAATTTGGTGACTCTAGCTCAAAGTTTGTATAAGGTGGGGTTAGGAGGGCTATGGGGCTTGGGGCGGTATGGGTGGGCGTGGCATTCAAATTTTTGCTGCCGATCCATGAGGAATGTCAATTGCTATCTTCATACCAAATTTGGTGACTCTAGCTCGAAGTTTGTAAAAAGTGAGAAAAGGGGGGGGGGGGGCTGGGGGCGTTATGGGTAGGCATGGCATCCAAATTTTTGATGCAGATCTTTGTGGAATGTCAATTGCTATCCTCATACCAAATTTGGTGACTCTAGCTGAAAGTTTGTAAATGGTGGGGAAAGGGGGGCGGAATGGGTGGGCTTGGCTCCAAAACTTTGATGCAGATTTTTGGGGATCGCTACTAGCTATCTTCCCACCAAATTTGGTGGCTCTAGCTCCACAACTCTGGAAGATACACGCATTCCCGTTTTTGACGAAGCGTTGGGGTGGATGGGGGCGGCTAGGGTAGGATCGGTGGGCGTGGCATCCAAACTTTTGATGCAGTTTTTAGGGGGTCATCATCACCTATCTTGGCACCAAATTTGGTGGCTCTAGCTCAAAAACTTTGGGAGATAGATCCATTTCTGATTTCAAAATGCGGGGGGGCTGGGGGCGGAATGGGTGGGCGCGGCTCCAAAACTTTGATGCAGTTTTTTGGGGATCGCTACTAGCTATCTTCCCACCAAATTTGGAAGCTCTAGCTCCACAACTCTGGAAGATACACGCATTCCCGTTTTTGACGAAGCGTTGGGGTGGATGGGGGTAGCTAGGGCAGTGTCGGTGGGCGTGGCATCCAAACTTTTGATGCAGTTTTTAGGGGGTCATCATCACCTATCTTGGCACCAAATTTGGTGGCTATAGCTCAAAAACTGAGGGAGATATATGCTTTTTTGACTTTAAAATTCGGGGGGGCTGGGGGCGGAATGGGGGGCGTGGCTCCAAAATTATTGATGCAGTTTTTTGGGGGTTGCTAGTAGCTATCTTCTTACCAAATTTGGTAGTTCTAGCTGTAAGGATGTGCGAAATATGTGGACTTATCGGTTTTGAGTTATCGAATTTATCGATTTGCCAGCCCCCCAGTTATCGTAGAACCCCCATCTTGACACTTTAATTTACTATCCCATAGATAAAGAGAATTGGAAAGTTTCAAGTCTCTAGCTTGAAGGGTGTGGAAAAAACTTGCATACATACGGACGGACAGACGGACAGACACCATGACGGACATTGCACAAAACCAATATACTAGTTACCTTCGGTATCGAGTATAATTATATTCGTTCAAATGCTACAACAAACAAGCAATGACAACAAGAAACAAGCTATGCGTATGGGGAAGCGCAAGCACTGCGCGTACAAAAGAACTAAGATGCATTCCCTTCTGCAATCTTTGGAATATATTGTTCAATCCAACACAAACAAAAACAAGTGGAAACGTTGCAGTCGGACGCAACCGACTGCGGTTTACTCGATACCAGTATTAAAACCGGTAAAAACAGGCCTGATTGCAAAAGGGGTACGGATGCGGCAGGGGTGTATGCTACCTTAAAGATTCTCCGATGCAGATGGGGATCCCACCAGCTTTCTTCGTTCAAATTTGGTGACTCTAGCTTAAAATTTGTAAAGGGTGGGGAAAGGGGGGCTGGGGGCGTTATGGAAGGGTGTGGCATCCAAATTTTTGATGCAGATCTTTGTAAAATGTCAATTGCTATCTTTATACCAAATTGGTGACTCTAGCTCGAAAATTGTAAAAAGTGGGGAAAGGGGACTGGGGGTGGTATGGGTGGGCGTGGCATCCAAATTTGTGATGCAGATCTATGTGGAATGTCAATTGCTATCTTCATACCAAATTTGGTGACTCTAGCTCAAAGTTTGTAAAAGATGGGGAAAGGGGGGCGAAATGGGTGGGCGTGGCTGCAAAACTTTGATGCAGATTTTTGGGGGTCGTTGCCAGCTATCTTCCTACCAAATTTGGTAGCTTCACAACTCTGGAAGATAAACGCACTCCCGTTTTTGACGAAGCGTACGGGTAGATGGTGGTGGCTAGGGTGGTATTGGTGGGCGTGGCATCCAAACTTTTGATGCATTTTTTGGGGGGTGATAAACACCTATCTTGGCACTAAATTTGGTGGCTATAGCTCAAAAACTGTGGGAGATATGGGCTTTTCTGTTTTCAAAATGCGGGGGGCTGGGGCGGAATGGGTGGGCGTGGCTCCAAAATTTTTGATGCAGTTTTTTGGGGGTTGTTAGTAGCTATCTTCTTACCAAATTTGGTAGTTCTAGCTGTAAGGATGTGCAAAATATGTGGATTTGTCGGTTTTGATTTATCGAATTTATCGATTTGGCAGCCACCCAGCTATCGTAGAACCTCCATCTTGACACTTTAATTTACTATCCCATAGATAAAAAGAATTGGAAAGTTTCAAGTCTCTAGCTTTACCTTCGGTATCGAAGGACAATTTAACACACGAAGATCTTTTGAAATAGTAAGTGGGAGCCACACCAACAAGACCACGGTGAAATAATGCGGGCACAGAACTCAGCAACTGCGATGGCTCATTAATAGAAGGAGCACCTTGCCGCTGCTACACTTAATAAATAAATAAACAAAAGTAAGTTGGAGCCACACCAACAACAAATTCCACTGACGCTGGCTTTCGCAACAAAAAATTGTGGAGCAAAGGCCGGAAATGAGCAATCATCACGAAAAATCAAAGTTATTGCAAAAAAAATTTTTGTTGCTGTCTTTGCGTTTTGAAAAGGGCTTATGATGGTTCGGAGTGAATCCTACAACATAGGACTGAGAGCACCAATGGTGTAGATCCAGAGACTCGTGTCTGCGGTGTTGCACACCATTGTACAAGCAAATTGTTTTCGAATAATAAAAGTTTTTATTTCCGGTAAGATTGGCGTAGCGCCATCTATAATTGAACAACATAAGTGTCTATTACATTTTATTACCAAATCAAAACAAATCTTTTTTGACAGCAGCACCTAGCGGATAAAATATTCTTAATGACGTAGTCTCAAACCTACTTAAAATTAATAGAAAAAATGAATGGCTTGCGCACGCCACCTATTGTTAAAATTTACAATTTTCAAAAACACCTTTTTATGCCATCAAGCTTTTGTCAGCAGCTGTTGGTTTATTTTAAACTTACGCTATTTTTGTGTCGTAGATAATGTTTTCCCAACTTATATTTGTTATTGTTCGGTTTTTGTCCAAGAAAAGCTTCGTCAAGTGTAGACACAGTCTTACGTCATTTTGAATACTTAAAATGGGTGAATTTAAGTTGTGCAATTTTATAAAAAGCGGAAGATGAAAACATCCGACCACATAAAGTAAATTATTATTCTACAAAAATACTTTAGATTTGGAATAAAGCTCATGCCCGTTGTATTTCGTATGAATGTACAGATATTTATACTACTCTAATGAGTCAGCTTCGTTTATAAATGTTTTGGAACTAAAAATGATTATTTAAATAGGGTTATGCATAAATAAATGCAGGGACCGCAAATAATAGTTATGAGTTGAAAAAATTCAAGACCATAATAGCTTCCACGATGAGTGTGAAATTGACAAATATGTTATTTTTGTATGGCATATTCGGAAACACGATGAGCTTTTCTTTTCCAGTTTGTTTATTTTTTAAGTAAATTTAATTATTAAATTTAACTTTTACTATAAAAATGCAAAATAATTACTATATTTTGATTTTTATATTATTATTAAGCCATAACTTTTATTTATAAATTTTATATTAAAAAACGAAAATACGAATTACTTTTAAATTTTTATTATAAAAATTTAATTCATAAATAATCTACGCATCAATACCATTTAGTTGATGTATGACATGCATGTTTACACAATAGTCTGCTTATACACTTGCTTAGACCGCGGCTCATGCGTAAGCGAATAAAAGTTAATGAAGAAGAGTAAGCAAGAGACAATACAGACAATACAATACAGAAGTATCCAAAAGTATATTTACATATTTGGCTTTGTTTAAAAGAAGCTGCAATAATATTAGATTTTTTATAAGAACTGCAAACAAAAATTTATTGCAAAATATTCATAAAATATAACGTGTGTTTATACGTTTATTAACCTCTGTACACTGAATAATGTTTTGCTTTCAAATTGCTTACAAAGCAAATTTTTCACGGGCTAGACTTGAGTCCGATAACATGACGGAGTCAGAAACATACATATGAGTGTGAAATGTGCATATTAAAGAATTGGATTAAAGGTAAGGTCACTAAAAATCGACATATCTTCCCGACATTCTAAAAGCATACTGGGTGTTAACGTTCAGTACTACCGCAATCATTCCATTGAGGTGAAGACGTTGGGTGTAATTGAGCTGCATCAGAAACACACAGGGCTCAATTCGAGCAAGGAAATTTAAAATATTTTGACAGATTTTTCTATTTCTGAGCAGCAAAGCGAAGATCCCGAAAGTCTGCTCAATTCTGATCTCGAAAACGAGGAGCTGATGATTGATGATTCTTCAATCTCGTCAATTCCCTGTGCTGCTCACTCCATGCCTTTGCCGTAAAAGACTTTTTGAATGATGATGCACGGAATGAAATTGTTGCAAGGGCGTGAACAGTAAGTAATAGTTAAAACATTGTGAACTCCGACGTTCAGGTAAGGACACAAAATAAGGAATATTGGCACAACAAGGTGGCGCTCCAAATATGAATTGCTGAAAAGCGTTTCCCATAAGAGGAGTTCGTCCCGGAACACCTTCCTGCAAATTTGCGGTTGACGGAAAAATAATGGTCTGAGATTAAATTGTTGCTGTCAGTGCTCTAGCAGATTTTTCCAGCCATCACAGATTTGTAAAGCGAACTGCTTTATTTTGGTGACTTACAAGCTTTGGTTATCTTTTTTTACATGCTTTTATTTAACTTGACTTGTCTGTCTGTCTGTCTGTTTGTTTTTTTGTTTGTTTGTTTGTTTGTACTGGATTCTTGTAATCAAATTTTCACCAAGTTCCCGACTAGCTAGAGCTCTGATATTTTCACCAAATATGTGTTTCAGATGACAATACGTATTTTTAAAGTTTTTGGCACGATAAAATATTTAACACCATGCCAAAACCACGAAAACCTGTTTTCCCTTTTGATTAAGTTACTAATTTGACTAGCAAAATCGACGAGCTTTGGTGGTATAGAGAGAAGACTGCTTCTTCACAGTCCAAAGATCGTGGGTTCGATCTTTCCTTTTTTTTATGTTTTTTTTTTTTACAAACTTTATTAAACTTACGGTTACATATGTATGCAAGGAAGCGTATAAAAGCATGTCTTCAAAATTTTTTTTGATTTACTTGTTTATACCCTTAAGTTAAGGGCCTTAACCCATCAAATGGGTAAATAAGGGCATAATGGTTTTGTGCAAAAGTATGTAACAGGCAGAAGGAAGCATCTCCGACCCCATAAAGTATATATATTCTTGATCAGCATCAACAGCCGAGACGATATAGCCATGTCCGTCTGTCCGTCTGTCTGTCTGTCTGTCTGTCTGTCTGTTTGTCTGTCTGTCTGTCTGTCCGTCTGTTTGAACGCGTGGATCTCAGAGACTACAAGAGCTAGAGACTTCAGATTTTGTGTATAAGTCCTCCTATACCATGAGCAGAACAAGTTTGCTTCAAATTATCGATAACTATTCTGGTTTCCGATATACACATGGAATCGATAACGAAAAATATTGAATTTGGAAAATGTAAAAATTAGGATTGAAGTAATAGGTAACGATAGAACTTTTCTGAAAATTTCGTCCAAATCGGTTAAGAAACACCGGAGATATCGAATTTTATCGCTTGAAGCTAAGTCAGCTTACCAAAGTCTTACATAAATTTAATTTATTTATTGCAACTGGGTTCAGGTCTGTTCTAGTCGGGCTCTCCCGACTAGAGTCTTCTTACTTGTTTTTTTAAAATATTATTATTAAATTAAGCGTTGAGCCGGTACAAAGTAGTAATAGTATCATAATAACGCAGGTAGTCGCTTGGGGACTTACAAAGGGACTCATATTGCGAAAGGGTCTTTAGAGGTGTCCAAGTGTTTTGGAAACACCCCTTCTTTTTAATTGCCTTACGGTCCTGGCGGGGAGCAAGCGTCTTGCAAGCGTACTTTGGTAACTTCCTATTCGATCACTATATATGCTTGAGTGCCTTCCAATCTGCTCCTCCACTGTATACAGAATCAAGTCACGATGATGGCACGATTTTGCAGTTCCTGTATGCATTTATAATTGGATTTTGCAGCTATCCCCCAAGTCTTCACTCCGTAAAGAGGTAGTTGCTTTAAAAGGAATAGCATTTGTTTAGCTGAGTTGCAAAGCCATTGATAATAAATATGTTATCCTAATCCTTTACCTTTAAAAATTCCGTTATCGCTATGTTGCTGAAATTCAAATAAGGTTAAGGGAAACAACGACAAATACATATAAACATTGGGCGTTGTAGAGAGGGTATTGAGATTTATCTCAAAAATTCCTATCGCATGTCAATTTAGTTCCACTTGATGGGCTGATGTCGAGCGCAAAGCGTAAAGCCAAGCGGGATCAGCTGTTATTTTTCACGTTGCGGTTCGTTCGACTCGAAAATTAATGACACACAAATGAAATGTGGAAAGTGATGCTGTCAACAACACTTGTTGGATTATAGACATTAGCAACGTTGCGACCCTAGGAATAATGAATTTCAACAAGCCCAACAAAATCTAACCATTTTCGTTTTGCTAGTTATAGAACTCTTTTTTTTAAACTATAAGCCAATCTTATTAAAGGCCACCCAACCACCCCAGGTGCCCTCGCAAGCAGACTCTTTACCCAAAGCTTTCTTTTTACTGGTATTAGAATATTTTGAAGCCAGTTGCGTCCGACTGCAACTTTTGCATGCTCTATTATTTTCACAATATCATCTAATAGGTAAAAACTCAAACAACGCTTCATAAGTTTGGTGAATTATAAATACTTTATTCGGTCTGACATATGTACAAGTAGGAAATTAGCGGAGAAGCATTCTCAACCAAAAACTAAGGAAGGTCTGGACCATTTCTAAAAACTCATTTCAACTCGAGGTGCAAATCGAAAACAAAAAACCCATTTGTCCCAAATTTCAACAGCTAGAGTCAGAAAATTTGGTGGGAAGAAAGTAAGTTTCCCCTCTTGTTGTCCGCTTTCGAAACAGGAAATGTATATGAGCTGGAGTTTGCAAACTTGGTAAGATGATAGCTCTTGACATTTAAGAAAGATGTGGAAATGCCTATATTATCCACAGCTTTTAAGCAAGAGTCACGAAATTTGATGGGAAAATAGCTGGTGAAGTCCTTTAAAGATATGCTTCAAACAATTTTTTGAAGGAAGGTAACAGATCATTTCACAGTCGGATGCACCCGACTTCATCGTTCTCACTTCTTTTTTTTAAGCTATGGTACTATATTTTAACTTTTACCGTGCGACGGCATTGGGACTTTCAGAGTAGGACCTGCTTTTATACCTGATCTGATCTTTTAGGTTTATTTTCTTTACTTTTTGTTTCATTGGTGTCGCATTTAATTAAAAACTTGAATTTCCATTTCAAACTGGTAAGTTCAACATATTATTATTTGCAAATATTTGACGCGATAAAGCCCATTACTTCTGCTTGACTTGTTGATAATCTCAATAAACCAAGCGTATATAAAAAAACCCCTTAATAAATACGAACTACTATACTTTCATATTCGTATTCTATAAAAAAAAGACGTTTATCTAATTAACTGCAACGTATTCAATTTATTAATATTATTTTTCCCTTATACTATATAAGGAGTTAAATTTATTTCTTACTAGCCTCTCGCTAATGTCAGACAACATCGGTTAAAGTATTTATAAATACACTATACTTAAAAGATGCCCCAAATAAAATAACATCCCAACTCAAGGAATATAAAATGTACTTCGTAAAATCGTTGGGCCGTTGCAATCCGAATCTGCCACTATGTCTGCCAATTATCAGAGCGAAATACCAGGAGCGAGTGCGTTTTGCCTGAAATGCCCGACATTAGGGCTAGGGTGCAGAATTAACAAAATGTACTTTAAGCAGCAGCTTTGTGATGCTGTTGGTGAAGCTCCCTTTTTCCTTTTCCAAGCCAATGGTTAATTGCCCAGTCAACTGGCAGCTTCCAGCTATGAATGAGAGAGAGCGAGTTGCACTGGAGTTGTGGTATAGAGGACTGTGAGCCCCGGTGATGACGGCCATCCACCACAGTCGCGACCAAATCCTCATAGTAATTGTCGTCATAGCCCATCGTCATTTTTATCCACAGTCTAGGCTCATCGCATTGTTATATAAATGATTGCTCTGTTGTGTTCATTATTACGTTCTAAAAAAAAAAAAAACAAACCAAAAAAAAAAACACAACAGCAAGAATGGAACGAATTATTGTTAGCTTAAAATGTATCTAAAATGTGTATATATATACAATATATACATATTTATATTAACATATTAATACACAAAAAATAGGGATAATACAAGCGTAGAATGTGTTCGGCCGCTACTTTTAACTTCATCAGCAGAAAATTACGCCTTCTTCTTTATTAACATTAGTGTGTTTAAAGAACAGGAATTTGTGTGGCTCACCAACAAACACGCACGCGTGCACAGACACACCCCAGACAGGGGCAGGATCAGGACCATCTGCGGTGGTGGGCCGGCCAGTCGGCACTAAACACCTCCTTCGTGTTGAATGCTCAGCATTTTCCGCCCTTTAAAAGACCTTAAAAAACTTGCATTTGGAGTGGGTATTCCTTTGATTGTTTTTGGGATTTTCATTATTTCATCTCAATGGTTTTGAATTCATGAAAATTGCCGTAACATTTGTTGAACAATAATTTAATTTTTTTTTTTTTTGCTTTCTCCGAGTCACTGAGATAGGCTTACGTTATACACTTTTGTTTTTATGTATGTATGTGTGTATGCAGATCTATAAAGTAATGCAGCCTTTATTATGATCGTCAAAATAGTTGACACGTTAAGCTGAGAATATGTATGCTTAGATTAATCTTAAAATAAGTTTGCAACACACAGCAAAATCAATTACATATCTCCACCTTACTTGCTCGGCACATTATTCATTTTAACAAATGCTGAAATATTTTTACGTTAAAAAATCAAAGACTCTTCGAAAATAAAATATGGTCAACAATTGAGGTAAATTATTAATTTATTCCTGTGTGTCAGTTCACCTGCTGCTTTACCACTACCAATAGATAATTTATAACACTAAAATGGAAAAAAACAAAAAAATTGATAAACTAAAAAACAATGTGCCCAAAAATTATTTTTATCATAGCAACTATTCACTTTTGACACTTCAGCTGATTGTTATCACAATGCAAAATGATTGAGTGGAAACATGAAAATGATATCGCTAGCTAGTAAATACGGCTGGGAATGGTCTGTCATGTGTGAGCAACTTATTTATCGAACCTTTTATAAACAATGGCTTTTTGTATTCAAACAGATATGTTTTTACAAAGAACGCTAGAAAAACTGCATGCTCGTATAAATTATCATAAACAGGTGAAAAAACTTTCTACTTATTTTGGGAATCTGTAATACATATAAGTAATAATTTACTCCAGAAAAATTGTGGAAGGAAAGTTTCCACGAACATCATTAGCAACATTTATTAAAATTATTTTTTTTGAGGAGTACACACAGGCAATTAAAAGAACATGCTTAATCCCTAATATTATGTCCAGCCACAGCTTAGCTAAGGTAAAACCACCATCTAATTTCTTGTACACATACATGATTGTAGCACTTTATTTAAATGTGTGTCAAATTAAAAACAAACAGATGTACTAGTTGCTTTTAGCATGTACAATTTTACGTTGCTCATAATTGTGAAAAGCTTAAAAACTAATGTTTGTGCAATTATTACAAATAATAAATTTGGTAGGCTTCATATATATGATTTGAGCCTTATCTGCGATTCTTTATCTTGCTTCCTTTTGCCGAAGTCCGATCCGTACGCGCCACTACGCCTTACAAGAATGTAGAATATGTCTGATTAACACAATTGGTGCTTGTCTGCTCTGGCACTTGATAATTGGCAGCCAGGCGACCACCGATCGATAACAATAAAATTGTTAAAAGCGCAAAATGCTGCAAAGTGTGTAATTTGTCGAGGACATGGACAAGCAACCCGACAAGGCCATACACAGCAAGAGCAATTCACGCAACCCTGGCAACTCAGGCACTGAGCGGCAACAACTCTATTTGAATTCATCAACGGCGTGTTTAAGCAGTTTGTCAGCGACACGTGGCCGAACGAGCGGCTGTTCTTTCTAGTTCGCTGGCAACAGCAGGCCGTTGATTATGATATTGGAGTGGGGGGGGAGTTGGGGAGCATCGACCGATTGTGCCGGTGACGTAAAGTCTCAGTAACAGCAGTATCATCATAAGAGCAGAAAAAAACATATTACAAACATATCAACCCCCTCACACAACAGTGCTTCCATCGAGGTGCACTAAATAGAGATTTAAACACGCCCGTGCAGGCTGAAAGTGGTCCATTCTGCTTGCGGTTGTCATCGCGATGGTTGACGATAAAATGTAATGACACAATCTGAATTTATTTATACAAATTGGCTTCAATGCAATGAACTTTTTGTTCATTTTTTTACCGGTAAACTGCCAGAAACGTATGTCTCTTTAATTTCTCCTCGGAGAATTGTAATTTATTTTTAAGCTCAACCCTTTGAGAGGACGAGATCCACCTCCCGGTGTTTGAGCGTGCGTTAGATGGTTGCACATCCGTTTTTTGCACAGTTGGATAGCACTTTCTCTGCTTATTATCACAATTTTGTGAGAAAATGAAAAATAAAGAACAATTTACATTTTATTTTAACTCTTTAACGATTTCAGGACTGTTGGAAGATGAGTTGTTTTCATTTGATTTGCATTTGTTATTGTTCAACTGCTTATCTAGTAGTTGGGTGCAACGAAAAGGTACAACGGGTTAAAAATTCTCTGTTAGTAGTAGCAAAGAGTATTGAATCTAGTTTATATACTCTTTGGTAGTAATAACATTCGATAGAGATGTTGGCAGAATCTCCAGCTTCTGCAATAGCATTTGTGATAGCATAGGAATATTATAATATAGTATATATCTATGTTTTTTTAAAAGAAAGTCGTGTTAGTTACACTATTTATCACTTAAGAACGGCTGAACTGATTTGGCTGAAAATTGGTGTGGAGGTAGCTTAGAACCAGGAGAAACACATAGGATACAATTTATAAAGATAAACGCGAAAAAATTTGCCACGCCAACCTTCTACGCCCGCTTTGTCAAATCTGTCAAGATATTTTCGTAATGAGTTTAATAAAATAGAATTTTGTAAATAAAGCTAAACAATAAAGTATATTTTTTGGAAGTGTAGAAACAGAATAGAATTATGCCGCGAAAGCGTAAGTCAAATCTTTTCCAAAGCTCCAATTAAGCTCGAACTATGAAAGTAGCTAGACATAACGAGACGTTTCCACAAGCCGTACTGCGAAGCCTTGAACAGGCAGAGCGTGAGGCAAAGTACTGCCGAGATACTAGACAAGTCCCAAGCTCGGCTTCGACAGCATGCTGAATATATGACATCTCAACGGGCTATGGAGACACCCGAACAGTCTAAAGCTCGACGTGAACAGAACGCTGAATATGTGGCATATCAACGGGCTTCTCAAGCTTGGCGTCTTCAGCAGACGATTTACATGGCGTCCCACAATTGTATTTTGTGTTCTATTCTAATATGTGTTTCATTTACAGAGAAAAACATCAAAAAGCACCACAGCGACGCGTGATCGGCGTCCACTAATTAATAGCTTTTTATAAGCTTCACTTGAGGCGGAGTGAGTGAGTAACTCCAAAAATGTATGAATTAGGTTATAAATGCACTCTGAGCATCACACACATATGGCCTTGTGGTAAGGATACCCGACTCATAAGCGGGAGGTTCAGTTTCGAATACAGGTGCGGAAATATAGATGATTTAAATTTTTTGTCAGACTTAGTTTTTTTTAATAGCTTCACTTGTGATTTTAGTGTCCGACTCTTAACTGGGAGGTCCGGGTTCGAATACCAGTGTAGAAAAATTGATAATTTTCGTTTTTTAACTAAAATTTGTTTTATTTACCAGGAGGTCCGGGCTCAAATCCCAGAAAGGGATATGAATGATTTTAATCTTTTGTCAGATTTAGTTTTTTTCCTTGATTTTTATTTTTTTATAGCTCATATTAAGCTATAATTATAGTTATAATAAATATATTTAGAAAAAACTAAAAAATACCCTTTTTTAAAATTTAAACTAAAAAGTAAAAGCTATAGTTTAAAAAAACTAAAAAGCGTTTGGCGCTCGATATACGAAAAATATAGCACATAGCGCCCACGTTTTTTCACAATAATACAAGAACTTTTCGATCATTATTGTTGTAAGCTTGCTTTTAGAAATTATTGTTTAGATTTTTAGTTCAATGTTTTTAAAAAGCGTTTTTTTTTAGTTTTTTTTTCAAACTATATTTATTTTAACATGCTTTTATTTAACTTGACTTTGTTTGTTTGTTTGTAGCGGATTCTTGTAATCCCGACTAGCTAGAGCTCTGAAATTTTCACCAAAGATGTGAGTCGAAATAGATTTACTGCTAGTATAATATATAGTATGTTAACTTCATTTTTATCTAAAAACATACGAAAGAAACACATAAAATAAAAATACCCCACAAATAGTTATTATATTAATCAGGAGCTACGAAGTGAGCCGTGCCAGCTATGACGCTAGCTTCTATGGTATAAGATAGCACTTAAGTAGTGGCAAAAAGAGTTCTTTTAAGCCATAAGAAGAGAAGCAAGTTTCGAAATGAAAAACACATAACAATAATGAGGTGTAGGGCCTGTTGTATGATTAAAATGCCAACACGTGGCTTTGATTAAATTTCAGTAAACATTTAAGTGTATAATCGACCAACATAAAGCACCATTCCAACAAGGGTGTTTTTTTTTAAAGTATATGGATTTTATTACATAGTTTATTGGTAACATATGTATATGTACTGAAAGACTAAAGAAAGTGGGAACATGGCAGTCGGACATTACCAAGTGCGAAAAGAAGAAGACCAAATATAAACAGTAGACAAAAAACCACCTGATCTGGTAAGATGTGTTTAGACTCTAAAATAACGAACTTCTATAAAAATATCTCAAGCAAACTAACTCAACCTCGGCTTCAACATTGTGAACAAATAAGAATTAAAACAACGGTATAAATCCTAGCAATAAATTAATATATTATGGTAGCTTTTAGTAAGCAAATATTACGAATCAGATTCGGCACGCTTCTTTGTTAATTTCCCGTGCACACGCACTCGCCCAACCCTCAAATACACTTCACAAGCACAAAACCAGTTAAGGACCTATTCGATGAATCTGACAACAGTGTGCACCATTCCTCTTTGAAACTGGCCTGCAGGACGTCTGGCCTCTATGATTGTGCGCAGATATTTTAAATAATATTTCCGTATCCGGAAAGTAATACGCGACGCGTGCTGAAGACTGACACTTTCTAGAGTTAGAAGTTTTGACCATGCTAACTGTCTCGCTTGCCAATGTCTATCATTGTTCATTGTTCAGACCTGGATCAGTAACGAAAACTTTTATTTAAACACGGTAAGCAATAGAATACTTTAATTAAGTGTATAAGGAGCTGCTTGTAGAAATAATCAATAATATATTTAATAAGCATGTAAACTGACTGACTAAGCCCAAACCGTAAAAAATATTTGTCCTTCAAGGGGTCTTCGATTCCGCCTTGCATCGAAGTGTAAGAGAGACGAATGAAAATTATTTCAATTTGTTAGCGGCCTAGGAGGCTGCTGTTGCCTTAGCCCCATATACCGCTATTAATAAACAATAATAACAATAAAAGCAACAGTAGTATGCATTAGTTTTTTTTTTTTGTTTTTTTGTTAAACCAAAATCCACACACAATGCATCATTTCAGTTAATTGTTTACTTCAAGGGTAGGCTTGGCTTGGCTCAGTCTAAAGCACCCCTAATAAGTAGAGGCAGAGGCTGTCAAAGCGAATGTGTCCCTCTACATCTGTCTAACAAACCCCGACAAACTGCATCACTCAGAGTACTCGTATCTGTATCTGTATTTCTATCTTCTATTAAGAACGCAGTGTAACTACTTTGACCTCTATTGTTATTAGCTATTGTACAAGGTTCTACCTTTCCATCACCATCAGTTTTTGTTGTCTGTCAGCGTAAGCTGCGGTTTTTTGGTCCTCGTCTTTGTTGTCTAAGCAAGGTTATGCGCTCTTGATCTCCTCTCCTCTGCAGATTCCAATCACAGTCTCGGGATATGGCTTTTTCAATACATATTTTGTTTTGGTAAGCCTTCGACTGACGTTGACTGCAACTGCGGCTGAGTCTGTGGCTTATGTTTCAGCATGGGCTAGGAGAGCGCAGTCTGCCTTTCGGATCGGGGTCGGTATTCCGATATTTGGTTTTAGCTAATGTTGCGCCTATTACCTTTTGTTTATTCCCTTCCCAAGTACAATACAAGAAACAATATGAAAAAAAAACCAAACAGAGCACTGTTTTATTGAAACTCGTGTCCATCGCCACCTCTGGATCATCAATGATTTGTTGACAGAAGTAATCAATAGGCCAGCCCTCTTATGCATGCCCTTACCCGTGCCGCCACGGAAGACAGCCGACAGTCGACTCATGGCTTTCGGGCTCCCATTAAAGGGACAAGTGTAATACGGTAGTGAGCATATCCTATAGTCGGAAAAAACTTTTCAATAAGGTTTATAAATATAAAACGTAGTCAATTTTTATATAAAGCATGTTTATTCAATTATAAACATAGTTAAACAGAAATTAAATTACAGTACATGGCAAATTAAAATAACTATATAATTATTAATTTTAACGTTGAATCATACTTAATCCAAGTATCTACGCATATTCAATTCAATTCAATACCACCATATTGTATTCTACATTTGATTAAAACTATCTGCCTACGAAATATGTTTGACAACAGCGCAATGGTTAAGGTATCCGGTAAGTGGACGAGAGTTCTCAACTTCAAATTCCGTCGCAGGCCATCCTTTTTATACTCGATACCGAAGGTAAAGAGTATATTGGTTTTGTGCAATGTCCGTCATGGTGTCTCTCCGTCTGTCCGTCTGTCCGTCCGTATGTGTGCAAGTTTTTTCCACACCCTTCAAGCTAGAGACTTGAAACTTTCCAATTCTCTTTATCTATGGGATAGTATATTAAAGTGTCAAGATTGGGGTTCTACGATAACTGGGGGGCTGGCAAATCGATAAATTCGATAACTCAAAAACGATAAATCCGCATATTTCACACACCCTTACAGCTAGAACTACCAAACTTGGTAAGAAGATAGCTACTAGCAACCCCCAAAAAACTGCATCAAAAATTTTGGAGCCACGCCCCCCATTCCGCCCCCAGACCCCCCGCATTTTAAAGTCAAAAAAGCCTATATCTCCCACAGTTTTTGAGCTAGAGCCACCAAATTTGGTGCCAATTTAGCTGATGATGACCCCCCAACAACTGCACTAAAAGTTTGGATGCCACGCCCACCAATACCGCCCTAGCCGCCCCCAGATGCCCCAACGCTTTGTAAAAAGCGGGAATGCGTGTATCTTCCAGAGTAGTGGAGCTAGAGCCACCAAATTTGGTAGGAAGATAGCTGGTAACGACCCCAAAAGAACTGCATCAAAGTTTTGGAGCCACGCCCACCCATCCCGCTCCCAGCCCCCCCCGCATTTAGAAATCACAAAAGCCTATATCTCCCACAGTTTTTTAGCTAGAGTCACCAAATTTGGTGCCAAGATAGATGATGATGACCCCCCAAAAACTGCATCAAAAGTTTGGATGCCACGCCCACCAATACCGCCCTAGCCACCCCCATCTGCCCCAACGCTTCGTCAAAAACGGGAATGCGTGTATATTCCAGAGTAGTGGAGCTAGAGCCACCAAATTTGGTAGGAAGATAGCTGGTAACGACCCCAAAAGAACTGCATCAAAGTTTTGGAGCCACGCCCACCCATCCCGCTCCCAGCCCCCCCCGCATTTAGAAATCACAAAAGCCTATATCTCCCACAGTTTTTTAGCTAGAGTCACCAAATTTGGTGCCAAGATAGATGATGATGACCCCCCAAAAACTGCATCAAAAGTTTGGATGCCACGCCCGCCAATACCGCCCTAGCCACCCCCATCTGCCCCAACGCTTCGTCAAAAACGGGAATGCGTGTATATTCCAGAGTAGTGGAGCTAGATCCACCAAATTTGGTAGGAAGATAGCTGGGAACGACCCCCAACAATCTGCATCAAAGTTTTGGAGCCTAGCCCATCCATTCCGCCCCCCTTTCCCCACCTTATACAAACTTTGAGCTAGAGTCACCAAATTTGGTATGAAGGTAGCATTTGACATTCCACAAGGATCTGCAGCAAAAATTTGGATACCACGCCCAACCATACAGCCCCCAGCCCCCCTTTCCCCACTTTATACAAACTTCGAGCTAGAGTCACCAAATTTGGTATGAAGGTAGCAATTGACATCCCACATGGATCGGCAGAAAAAATTTGGATGCCACGCCCAACCATACCGCCCCCAGCCCCCCTTTCCCCACTTTATACAAACTTTGAGCTAGAGTCACCAAATTTGGTATGAAGGTAGCATTTGACATTCCACAAGGATCTGCAGCAAAAATTTGAATGCCACGCCCAACCATACCGCCTCCAGCCCCCCTTTCCCCACTTTTACAAACTTTGAGCTAGAGTCACCAAATTTGTTATGAAGATAGCAATTGACATTCCACAAAGATCTGCATCAAAAATTTGGATGATATTCCACCCATACCGCCCCCAGCCCCCCTTTCCCCACTTTATACAAACTTCGAGCTAGAGTCACCAAATTTAGTATGAAGATAGCAATTGACATCCCACATGGATGGGCATCAAAATTTTAAATACTGGTATCGAGTATACCGCAGTCGGTTGCGTCCGACTGCAACGTTTCCACTTGTTTGTATTCTGTAGTCAATTAAATTTCGTTTTATTTCTAGCATTTAAATAACCTAAATCAAAACATTTCTAGAAGACACAAGCGAGTGAATAAAATATCTTGAATGTCATACTTAGTTTTAAGGTATCCGAAATGTTCAGGTAAGAAAATTTGTATAAAAATCTAATTGAATAATATTTTATTCATATTTTTTTATGCATAAATATTAATACGTCGACACTTTAAATTGAATATGAATAAAGTCAATTTTACTTTATCGTGGGAATGCTGTATTAAACAGGGGCACATTGCAAGTAAAGCTAATTCGATACAGGAATAGTTGAATTAAACATCAATATGTATAAAATAAATAATTTCTCCGAGTGTGTGCAACTGTACTGTTAGAACCTCCTGGGAATAAGATAAAATTCTGAAAAAGGAGAGGGATTTAGCAGTATACTTTTTTATTTTTAGAAAAAAAATTTGTTTGCTATTTAAGAAAATTCTAAAATAATTAAAAAAAAAAAACTTGTTGGATAAATTTTAAATGCTTGATCGACTGGTATTTGCGCACAAACTTTAAGACTAGGTTTTGGGATTTCGTCTCCAACTAAATATATTTGTACCAGTTTTATTTATTTTTGTAGAGGTCTCAATAAAATTTAGAAAAGAAATAAATTAAAATTGTTCACACATTCCAAAAAATTCTGATTCGTCACCATCAACATTTTTGAAGAAATTTTCACCACACTCAAGGGCTGCGTCAGTAATTTCGCTTTGAAGAAACCCTCGACTCTTTTTTTTTTACTGGTTTATTGCTGACTGTGTGGGTGTGCGACCGTTGATGCGTGTGACTTCAAAAATCCCAAAAACGTGTCGGGCCGCATGTTAAATTTTACGTTCTCTTGGCCCCAGTTGTAGCTGCCGCCGATTTACGATGAGTGTGTATTGCGAGAGATTTTGACTAAGGCTACCACAAGAATAAATGGGGTTGGGGTCTGAATTGTGCGATGTGGACGCATTCGCAATCGTTTGAGGGTGGAAATTGCTTGTAATAGAGCAAAACATTAAGGTTTTAACTCAGTATATTTTGTTTTGTAGTGTGTTCTCTATGACTTACTTTTAATTTAAATTATATATCTATTTATGAATGTCTATATTCGTAAATATATATATAAATAAATATTTAATTAAACGCTCCCGTTCCCAAAAGCAACAACATTCTGTGTCTTTCACAATTGTAATGCCAGAGTTAGCTAAATTTTAAAGCTAATGCTAAAAAACGTTAGTTACATTTTCGTGCCCGCAAAAGTATAAAGGAATTCCACGTGACATACTCATTTATCTTTAATCAATAAAAGACAGAAAGGTAAATTTTAACTCCAGCTAAAAGTCAGTACTAAGAAAGCGGTTTAGAGAAATTAATCGGAAAAAATTTAATTGGACATTAATAAATTAAAGAATAAAAATCCAAACATATAACGTAAAAGCTATATTTAAAAGGTTTCAATTATATATATATGCGCAATGTTTATACTCCATGCCTCTATGTAGACCGGTATACGAAGTTGGTACCTCAATTATACAATGCAATGCACAGGGTATACAAAGTACGATTTTAAAAGAATGCATGTTAACATGTGTATGTATGGGTACACACATAAGAGCTTCCATAAACCGAACAGTATACATTTTCGCAGCATCTATATTTGTTCGAGCGTATATATTTGTTTTTTGTTTGTGTGTATGTATGTAATTCAGTTTTCCAACGTTCTTATAAAAATGTTCTAGCGATTTTAATACTGTAGATGGCTGCGGGACCCCTAAAATGATTCTGCGTCCTGCATACCAAAAAATCCATAGTAGTGTTGTCCTTCTTCTGCTCTTTTTGAACTGCTATAGCCGTTTCGCTCGACAACCGATTCACTAAAGACATAGTCATCCTTTTCACACTGGGGCAAACATTTACTCAAAATGGCTGCACTTATAGTATTTGTTGTTGTCTCTGATATGCTACCCTGTTTGTGCAGGTTTGGTCTTTCGCTTGAGAGCTCATTATCGTTTCGCTTGGCTAACCAGTTAGTCGTACACTACTTCGTTCAGGGCACACTTACATCGCCGCCGCAATTGTGATTATTTTGCATTTTGAAGCTAGCAAATTGTTAGAGAAGTAACAAGCTCGCCAGCTCGGCGTTGCCGCCGGATCGCTGGCTGCCCACGGCAGATCGGCAACGATGTATATATTCCTTACGTTTAAAAGTAGTCGACCAAGCCACTTGACAACAAACATAAATGCAGCCAAAAGTTAAATAGCAGTGCAAGTTATAAAAATAATCCAACAAATTTGTAACTACTCATCATGCGTACACGGAACAAAAATAAATAAAAATAACTGAATCGAAAACAAGCCCGCCGATTATCCGATAATGCCTCCAAACTCGGAACGTAGTGTAATCTAGTGTAGATATCAAACATACAAATCCATAAATACATACAAGTACAAAATCCAACAACGAAATTAACAGTAATACTAGCGACGCAAAAGGATACGACAAAGTTAGTGCTTTTTTAAATAAATTTCCAAAAAGGTGTTAAAAATTAGCTACTACATTAAAATACCAAAGAATATATTATCAGAAACTCGACATACGAAAATCGGGAAAAATGATGCTTACAACAGAGCACATTATGCATGGACATCCCCACTCATCTGTGGGAGTGGGAATGGGCCAAAGTGCGTTATTCGGATGTTCGACAGCCGGACACAGCGGAATTAATCAGCTAGGTGGCGTGTATGTAAACGGCAGACCTCTCCCCGATTCCACCCGCCAAAAAATTGTCGAGCTGGCTCACTCCGGCGCACGTCCATGTGATATTTCTCGAATACTTCAGGTTTCTAACGGCTGCGTTAGTAAAATTTTGGGCAGGTGAGACAACTTATGGGTACTATGCTATGTACTTATCGCTCGTTTGGGAGATTTAGCTTTAAAAAATCCGTTTCTGATAAGAAGTGACACAATTTGGGGAAAAAAATAAACAAAAACAGACAGAGAGACAGCACGACTGACATTGCAAATATATACTCCAATGCCCTTGGTAAAGTAAATTTAGTTACTCTTAAGAGCATTCGAAGTGTTGGAAGCAAGGCATACTTATATAGGTAGTCCAGCTCTTTTGCTCGCTCTCTTTTTCTGTTGCCTTACGATTCAGTCTTGTTGCGAACGTTGTGAGCGACGCACATACGCGCACTATTTTTTTTTGAGTTTTATTTTCGTAAGGCAACGAGAGAGCGGAGTGAGACTACCTATATAAGTATGCCTTGGTTGGAAGTACTTATACCAGAAGGCCATTGCAGCTGTTGCCATGCACCGATCCTCCTTTTCTAATTTATGAAAAAATTGTGCTTGAATTTTGACTATTTGTTGTTGTTTTTAAAAAAATTAAATATTGAATACCATTCCCGAAACCAGTCAATAACTTTACATTGGTGGTTAATTTAAGTACAGCATAACCTTCTATAGGAAATTGATAATATATTAAATGCTGGGGGACAAGCAGCGTTGTGGAATGCTAGAGACTTGTTAGAAATATTATTTCAATTAATTTGTTTAATCTTACCGATTACGAAAAGCCAATAATCGAACCTGAGACCTCTCGACTACACCGCGGGCGGATCATTGCGCTGCTGCCGTAAAATTTCGTATGCAGTTAAGTTTAATGTTAAACAAGTAAGAAGGCTCTAGTCGGGAGAGCCCGACTAGAAAATACCCTGAACCCAGTTGCAATAAATAAATTATATTTATGTTATATTTTGGTATACTGACTTTGCTTCAAGGGATAAAATTCGATATCTCCGGTGTTTCTCAACCGATTTGGACGAAATTTTCAGGAAAGTTCTATTATTATCCATTACTTCATTTCATCATTTTTAGATTTTCTAAATTCGATATTTTATTGTAATCGATATTATGTGTATATCGGAAACCAGAATAGTTATCGATAATTTGAAGCAAACTTGTTCTGCTTATAGTATAGAAGAACTTAAATACAAAATCTGAAGTCTCTAGCTCTTGTAGTCTCTGATATCCACGCGTTCATACAGACAGATAGACGGACGGACGGACAGACAGACGGACGGACAGACGGACATGGCTATATCGTCTCGGCTGTTGATGCTGATCAAGAATATATATACTTTATGGGGTCGGAGATGCTTCCTTCTGCCTGTTACATACTTTTGCACAAAACCATTATACCCTTATTTACCCATTTTATGGGTTAAGGGTATGAAAATCAAACTTCGGCTCAGCTTAGGATGTTAAATGCGTTCCTATTTTATGGTCATTGTTCTTAATTAAGTTATAAGAACAAAATTGGTTCCATTTGTTCCAAATTAAAAACCAAAGTTCTTATTATTATGTTAATATTTGGCGAAAGGATAGCTACTGGATGGCCCTTATATAACTGCATCAAACATTTTTCTACGCTCACCCCTTCCGCTCCTAGACCACCCGTATTTGGAATTCGGAAACGCCTACATCTTTGACAGTTTTTAAGCGAGAGTAATCAAGTTTGGTGGCAATAAACAAATTTTGATGCTTCTCCCAACCCTGCCGATCGCTTTTTAATATTTATATTTCCCACGTATTTCACAGTTTATGAGATAGGCAACCAATTTTGAGGCGAGCGCCGGCAATGTCCCACAAAGATGTGCATCAAACTGTCTTCAAACGTAGCGCCCACCCCTTCCGCCTCCGTACTCTCCCATTGCAAGCAGACTTCTAATCAACCGTTTTCATGGCAGTGTCAAAGTAGACCGCAGTCGGTTGCGTTCAACGGCAACGTTCTCACTACTTTTTTGGGTTTTTATTATTAGTGCAAGCAAATATTCAATTAAATATATTGTACAAATTATCGATAACTCTTCCGGTTAACGATACACATATTGAATCGTTAGAAATATTTAGAATATTAATATTATGATCTAAGAACTATAGACATTATAATATTCTTCTGTGAAAATTGCATCCAAAACGGTTGAGAAGCACCGGAGATACCAAAGATTGAAGTTAAGTCAATCATTCAGTTGCGCAGCATTTCATGCACTTTCTGTATAAGCTGGCACACACAGGCATACATACAAGTAGTGACTGTACGCATAATTTCAAGGTTTAATCTCCTAGTCGAGCTTTTTCAACTAGAGCCTTTTTACTTGTTTTTATGCGTGTTTTTCCAAAAGTTCGACTATGAGCACTTTTTTGATATTATGTCGAGGCCTGCATATCTTAAGGTCTTATAATAAAAAACATAGTGCCGCATAGTTAATTTTGGCTATGCCAAGACTATGATACCCATCACACGTGGATTAATTTGTATTTTTATTTTTTTATTGCGTGAAAATCTCGAAAGACTATAAGGCATTAAATTATTAATAATCGCGTATCGAATTAACTATGTTAATTTTACGAATATATATTCAGCTATTCTGTTAAACTCTTATATAGTCTGGTGGTAAGTACGCCAGACTCTCATCCGGTAGGTGCGGGTTCGAATCCCCGTGTAGTAGATTTGGTATTTTAGTTTTTTAGTCCAATTTTGTTTTTTTAATAGATTTTTTGTATTTATATGGTGGCTGTATCGTAGAATGCTCCGATCGGGATGAAATTTCATAGTGAACAAACCCGACATGATCTAAGCAATCTGTGAAAGTTTCATCAAGATCGGTTCAGCAGTTTGGCCGGAAATCGTGTTGATATGGTAAATTTATATGGTGGCTATATCGTAGAATGCTCCGATCGGGATGAAATTTCATAGTGAACAAACCCGACATGATCTAAGCAATCTGTGAAAGTTTCATCAAGATCGGTTCAGCAGTTTGGCCAGTAATCGTGTTGATATGGTAAATTTATATGGTGGCTATATCGTAGAATGCTCCGATCGGGATGAAATTTCATAGTGAACAAACCCGACATGATCTAAGCAATCTGTGAAAGTTTCATCAAGATCGGTTCAGCAGTTTGGCCGGAAATCGTGTTGAAACAGACAGACAGACGGACAGACGGACGGACGGACGGACAGACGGAAATGAATTCCTGAGCTCGTCCTGATCATTTTGATATATAGTTTATGGGGTCTTCCATCATTCCTTAAAGGCGTTACAGATTCATGACAAAGTCAATATACCCTGTGAAGGGTATAAAAATAATAATATATTTTAAAGCTGCCTTACAAATACTAGATTGGAAATAAGGCCGGCATTTGGAGCAACATAAATAGATAGACACATTAAATAATACTAGCAAATATTGAAAATATAAAACCTTAGAAAATGGAAACTTGATTTTTGTATTGTTTTTTAATAGCTTTTATAAGCTTATTTTTGTAAACTCTCTCACCATACTTATATTGTATTATAAGTTGCTTAGCACACGTAATTTTAAGTTTAATTTAAGTTGTTAAAAATTATAATAACAGAAAAATTAAATGGCACCCAAAAAAAAAAAAAGATAAAAAAAAAAAATAAATAAACTAAAAAAAATAAAATAAAAAAAAAGTAAACTCTCAAAAAATCAAAGCATACTTTAAGGGCGGATTTTTCAAAGCATACTTTCAGAACGGTATTTAAAGAACATCGAACTATAAGGTTATAATAAAAAATACATATTCATGGTTGAAAAATCTTAAAACACTGTTAATATTTAAAAATAAGTATAGTTTAAAAAACTAAAATATACGCTTTTAAAAGACATTGAACTAAAACTTTATTAAATAATTTTTAAAATAAGTTTAAAAACAATGATCAAAAAATCTAGTATTGTTGGAAAAAAGCGTCTGGCGCTTGATACACGAAAATTTTAGCACAAAGCGCCCACGCTTTTTATACCCTTAACCCATAAAATGGGTAAATAAAGCATCTCCGACCCTATAGAGTATATATATTCTTGATCAGCATCAACAGCCGAGACGATATACCCATGTCCGTCTGTCCGTCTGTCTGTCCGTCTGTCCGTCTGTATGAACGCGTGGATCTCAGAGACCACAAGAGCTAGAGACTTCTGATTTTGTATTTAAGTTCTCCTATACCATGAGCAGAACAAGTTTGCTTCAAATTATCGATAACTATTCTGGTTTCCGATATACACATAATATCGATAACAATAAAATATCGAATTTGGAAAATCTAAAAATGAGGGTTGAAGTAATGGATAATGATAGAACTTTTCTGAAAATTTCGTCCAAATCGGTTGAGAAACACCGGAGATATTGAACTTAATCGATGGAAGCTAAGCCAGTATACCAAAGTCTTATATAAATTAAATATATTTATTGCAACTGGGTTCAGGGTATCTTCTAGTCGGGCTCTCCCGACTAAAGCCTTCTTACTTGTTTCCAATAATACTAGCATTTTTCGATCATTATTATTTTAATCTTATTTTTACAAATTATTTATTAATTTTTTAGTTCAATGTTTTTAAAAAAACGTATATTTTAGTTTTTTGTAAGCTATGCTTCTTTTCTGTCGACCATAATTTAAGCATTTAAAATAACATTGATGTGAATAGTTTAACTTGCACATGCACATTTGTTTTCTTCATTTGTTTATTTTTACTTCCAGATATTATGAAACGGGATCTATTAAGCCCCGAGCCATAGGAGGTTCAAAGCCACGAGTAGCTACAACACCTGTCGTACAAAAAATAGCTGATTATAAGAGAGAATGTCCTAGCATATTTGCATGGGAAATTCGCGATCGACTGCTTTCCGAGCAAGTTTGCAATAGTGATAATATTCCAAGCGTGAGTATTTAATAGTTTTTATCCTTATATATAAACTAGTGGACTCCACCCAAGCGTTGCTGTGGTGCTGTTTGATGTTTACTCTAATAAAAAGACATTTTAAATGTACATTTTTTATTTGGCGTAAGGTTGGCTGGACTTGTGCCATGATTCCCAGAGCCGCGCGCTTTTCAAAATCAAAAATCTCAATATCTTCCACAGTTTTTGAGCTAGTTATTAAATGTGGTGGAGAGTTAGTAAAAGGTTGGGAAAATGGGTGAAATGGGTGGGCGTGGCTCCAAAACTTTGATTCATTTCTTTGGGGTTCGTTGCCAGTAATCATCCTATCAAATTTGGTGGCTCTAGCTGCACAGCTCTGAAAAATACGCGCATTCCCGTTTTTGACGAAGCGTTAGGGCGGATGGGGGCGACTAAGGCAATATTGGTGGGCCTTGGGGGTCGTCATCACCTACCTTGGCACCAAATTTGGTGGCTCTAGTTGGACTTGGGCTTTTTGAAGTAAGAATGCGTTGGGCTGGGGGCGGAAAATTTTTGATGGATTTTTTCTTACCAAATTTGGTAGGTCTAGCTGTAAGGATGTGCAAAATATGTTGATTTATCGGTTTTGAGTTATAGAATTTATCGATTTGCCAGCCCCCCAGTTTTTGTAAAACCTCAATATTGACACTTTATTATGCCATAGATAAAGATAATTGGAAAGTTTCAAATCCCTAGCTTGAAAGGTGTGGAAAAAAGTTGCGCACGTACGGACGGACAGACGGTCAGACGGACAGACACCATGACGGACATTGTACAAACCCAATATACTATTTACCTTCGGTAACAAGTATAAACATCAAATAAAGATTGTTTAAGGGCTTGTGACTCTGGGTCTATAAAATACGTGTTCAAATACCCACCCATAATAATAGGCGAGAGATGGAGATTGCTATTCAATTGATATGATCATATCTATATTTTTACTCTGTATAATATTGGTTCTCATTAATTGCTGCGACCGAACGCACGCAGTGCCGATCCTTTAATTCGTGAATTCAACGTACTGAAAACTGATCTTATATCGAGTACAACGCTTTTACATAATTTATACTATCGAAACATGATATGATACAATATAAATGAATGTAGCCTGATTATATGCAAGCTTACAGCTCTATCACTAATACAATTACAAAAACACCGATTTGATCTTACTTCTTACTTATTACTTTTTACGTAAGATTCTTTGTATGTACTTGAAACTAGATTTTTACCCCCGAGCCTATAGATGCTTATACGTCAAAAAGTTTATTTTACTATTCAGTTTTTAGATATAAATAATTATTTTGTTTTACATTTTGTCTTCTTTTGTTAATGTCTAAGTAGTAAGGTTTTATGTGCAGCATCTGTAATCCGAATGCTACACTGCTGATGAATACAGGGTCGGTAATGTGCACACACAAAAAGCAGAAGAAAAAAGCCAGGTTTAAATCCTAAGTCTACTATCAAGATTTAAGTTAGATAGAACCGAACCTACAAACGCTGAACCGGCATTCACAATGGATTAAGTAATTTAAAAACAATGACGACCCATCGTATTAAAATGGATTAACATTGAGATATACTTTCACACACTTTTCGCCAAACAATGTCTTCGGTTTTCGAATCAGGCAAAGAAATACGTAGATGTAGTTCACCTAATCCCATTATCCTAATGCGAATTGGGCGGTTGGCAGCCCTTCTTTAACCTGACCAAAGTTCAAATAAGAAACAGTAGCACCGTCGCAAAATTTATGGTTATTGGCTGCTAAATAAATATGAATAAATATGAAGCTGCTTATACGATATGAATGAGAGCGTGTGTGCATCTATGTGTGCGTGTTTTGGAGTTAAATGATTATTATAAATGATTAGAGTATAGGGAATCTACTATTTAAGCTGCTAAGCATCGAGTCATATTTTCTGTAATTCCTGAGCGTGCAATGAAAATATATTCAGTTAAAGTTTTATGAAAAAGTTAAGTTGCTTTTTTGTATTAGAGGTATTAGTGTTTTTTCGGAAAATCTAGTGTTTTTTTTGCCAAAGAGCATCACACATATGCACAAATTTATGTGTTGGCGTTTGCAACTGGACGAGATTAGGGTTTCTATATGTTCTTTTATCCAGTTTGCATCAATTAACAACAGCTTGCAACGCCCACTTTTGACTTTAAGTGTTGCCACGTGTCTGGCGCATTTGAGCTTGGCATTTCTTTGCATTGAATTGCTCGTGCTTCTTAATGACTTGTGTTGCAGTGTTACAATGACTACAATGCTTTACGGACCGCTTGGTATTTAAGCATAATGAGTTCAAAGGACATCAAAGGTTTTTATATAAATCTTGGGTACTATATGCGGGATCGCTGCAGCTCAGTTTGCCAGTTATTTAGCATGTCATACACACATATACATATACTTATCCCTTTAGCTAGTTATCTCTCTCAGTGTGCTTTGCTTTGAATTATTATTAAAACTAAAACCAGTTAGAAAGCTTAATTTGGATACTCACTGCAATTTACAAAAAAAAAAAAAATAAAATAAATAAATGGAAACTTTGCAGTTGGACGCAACCGACTGCGTTATACTCGATACCTGTTTAAAACGGGGTAACAAGAGGCCTGATTGCAAAGGTTTACGGATGCGGCAGGGGTGTGCGCTGCGTTCAAAGATTGGCTGACGCAGATCTTTTTGAGATGTTACCACTTATATTGCCAACAAATTTTGTGACTCTAGCTCAAAAACTGTGAAAGATTCACACATAGATTTAACTTTCGTTGGTGACGGTTGTGTTTTTGCGTGCTCCTAATAAATTCTCTGTTTTCTTGTTACTGTGAACGGTGTTTTAATTGGTAACATTTGTAAACATTTAGAAAAGTGCTCGCAGGTGAACGTTGTATGTATTTACGTGTGAAATATCGAATTGCCGGCTTAATATTGATTTTAATTTGTAGTCGAACAGCCGCTGCATTGCTTAAAATGACAGAAAACACACATACATCCATACATACTTATATTTGCATTCGCTTATTCTGTGATTTCGTCTGCTAACGCCAAGCACTTTGGCTTCTTTCTCGCTCTCGGCCGCTTTTATCAGTCGTTCTTGCAGCTATATCTGCTTACGAGCTCACGCACTCTCGTCTAAGCGCTCTCTTGATCTTTACCGTTTTATCGTGCTCTTTGCATTGGTACGTTTTCGCTTATGGGATCATTCAAGTAATACGTAACGCAATTTTTGAAGATTTTAGACTCCCCCTCCTTCCCTTGTAATGCACCGTAACGTTTTTCTGTATCCCCCTCCCCCTCTCTTAACGTTACGTAACACCCAAGTGACAATTTTTATATATATTAACCCATAAAATGGGTAAAAAAGGGTATGTAACAGGCAGAAGAAAGCATCTCCGACCCCATAAAGTATATATATCCTTGATCAGCATCAACAGCCGAGACGATATAGCCATGTCCGTCTGTCCGTCTGTATGAACGCTTGGATCTCAGAGACAACAAGAGCTAGAGACTTCAGATTTTGGATATAAGTTCTCCTATACCATAAGCAGAACATGTTTGCTTCAAATTATCGATAACTATTCTGGTTTTTGATATACACATGGAATCGATAACAAAAAATATCGAATTTGGAATATCTAAAAATGAGGGTTGAAGTAATGGGTAATGATAGAACTTTTCTGAAAATCTCGTCAAAATCGGTTGCGAAACACCGGAGATATTGAACTAAATCGATTGAAGCTAAGTCAGTATACCAAAGTCTTACATAAATTTAATTTATTTATTGCAACTGGGTTCAGAGTATCTTATATTCGGGCTCTCCCGACTAAAGTCTTCTTACTAATTTTTATTTAAAAAAAGAGAAAATGTTACGTAACGTCTTGTAAGAAAGACCCCCTCCCGCCCCTGTAACGCATCGTAACGTTTTACAAGACCCCGCTCACCACAAAATTGCGTTCGGTAATACTTGAATGATCCCTATACATACCTGCACCCTACCTTTTTTTGATAAAGCATATTAATTGCATGATGCTTGTTTGTTGCAGCAAAAATTGCAAATTGGTTGGTACAACCAACCAAGATTTTATTTTGTGTGGACTATGTGACAACATGATCCACATGAAATGTGTTAGCTTAACAGCCAAAATCAGGGATTTTTTGCTTTCTGACACAGGCCTTAAACGGTATTGTGGGTCATGCAAAGAGGCGGTGAAAGAATCTTCGCAATTTGTGAGGCAGACTCACGAAGGCTTTAAAGCTATGAATGTTGCTTTTGATAACCTGCAAAAGTCTTTCGAGAAGCTAGAGTCAAATTTCAAAAATGGCAAAGTGATAACCGAATCCCCGAAGCGTAAAAAGGCTTCGGGACCTCATCCGATAACTGTCCCACCTGTCCTGCCCACCTGTCCTGCCCACCTGTCTTGCCCACTAATCGCTTCTGGTGCCTAGCAATAGTTCCCGCACGGGTACTGTTGCTAGCTCATTAATTTTAATTAACTCCCCGGAAAGAATCCCTAACAATAACCTTGCCACTAATAACATAATATGTGATCCTATGTCTGAGTCCTCCGGTTCAACAGCTAGTGTGCCTATTGATACTACTGGCGATACAATTGGGGCACAAAAGAGTCTTGTTGTTGTGCCACTTAATAAATTTGTTTTTGTTTCTAGGCTGGCATCCGATACTTCATCGGATGATGTTGAAGCATATGTTAAAAGTCAAATCGATGCACCACTTATTGTTGTTGAAAAGTTTAAATTTAAACATGCCAGAGGTATATCTTCTTTCAAGTTGGGTGTACCGCCTGAACTTTTCTCGACAATTTTCTCTGAAAAGTTTTGGCCGCCGAAGCTTGTCGTTAAGGAGTATATGAATAGGCGAATTAATAACAATAATGGTATATACATATATAATCATATTAATAAATTATCGCTGGTATAAGGATCAATAGTACACCGCCTGTTACCCATCCTGTTGCCTCCACCACGGCGGCAAAAAACTAACAGAATGGCCTATCAAAATGTTAGAGGCCTTAACACTAAACTTGCTAAATTATATATTAACAGCTTATCTTTTGATTTGCAAATAGTTGCACTCTCGGAAAACTGGTTAAAACCTGATATTTCTGATTATTCAATTTTTCCTTCTAAATATAATTTGTACAGATGCGATCGCACCTCCCGCAAGGGGGCGGTGTTCTCATTGCTGTTGACTCTTGTATTTCCTCTGAACAGATTCATTCACATGATCGTAGAGTTTTTATGTGCTTTAATATTATTAAGTGGCCGTTCACTGTTTATTACTTGCTCCTATATTCCGCTTCATTCTGATAATAGCATCTACGTATCCCATCTAAATGCCCTGCAACTTGTTGCCACATGTTGTATGGTCTGTGAATGACACATCTTCGGCGTATTACCACTTCTGTCACTTCTGATGATTTTATAAATGGCCTACTGGAGCTAGGCCTATCGCAAGTTAACAGGGTGCATAACTATAGTGGTAGAGTGTTGGACTTGATATTTGTTTCGGACTTATATTGCAGTAATGCTAGTAGAATACTCCCTCTAGTGCTTCCGGAAGATACCTACCATCCAACCTTAGAATTATCCATTGAAATTCTTAACCCTAGTTCAGTATCTAATAACACTTTAAAACGCGTTGCTTTCGTAAAACTAACTTTACTAAATTAAATTATCTTCTTCGAAATACTTATTGGTCTCGCCTTTATTCTTGTAGTGATATAGAAACTGCCATTGCCATATTTTATAGGACCTTGATCTTATAAAAAATTTAAAAAGTCGGGAACTACTTTAGATTCCTCTTCGTATTTAATAGCAAAGTCTAATTTTATTTCTGTTAACACATCTTGTTATAGTAATTATCTTAATCGTTGTAGATTAAACTTTTCACGTGATCCCAAAAAGTTTTATAAATTTGTTAACTCAAAACGTAAATCTTCAGTCTTACCTTCCTCAGTTTACCTCGATAATATGAAAGAAAGCTCTGATCAGGCAGTGGCCGATCTATTTGCTGAGTATTTTCAATCAGTATACTCAACGAGTTTATTTAATTGCGGTAATTCCTATCCTTTTCAAGTTCAAACATCACATTGCATTCATTTTCCAGTTATAACTGAGTGTTCGCTCCTAAGTGACCTTAAATCTATCAAACCAGGCTATCTGCCTGGTCCTGATGGAGTGCCAGGTTGTATACTTAATAATAAACATAAATTTTTTTGTCATTTAACTTGTCGGTTGACTAAACTGTGTTTCCTGCTATATGGAAGAAATCTTTTGTCTTTCCACGCCTTAAAAGTTTTTCTAAGTCAAACGTTAAAAATTATAGGGGTATATCCAATTTGTCCGAAATTCCAGAAAAAATTATATGTTCTCAACTGCAACACACATGTATTTCTATTATATCGCCTTATCAACACGGTTTTGTTAGGCGTAGATCTACTACCACTAACTTTCTTGAACTCACTTCGCTTCTTATCAAAGGGTTTCAGGAAAAAATGCAAACTGACGTTGTTTAAACCGATTTTAGTAAGGCATTTGATTCTGTAAGTCATTCTCTGTTGCTTCAAAAATGGAATATTATTGGATTTCCAGCAAAACTTTTATTGTGACTTTCGGAGTACTTGTGTGACCGAACACAAAAAATTGTTTTTAAATCATTTGTATCTAAACCTATTTTTGTTACCTCTGGAGTCATCTTGTTACCTCTGGAGTCATCTTGGACCTTTGCTATTTAATCTGTTCATTAACGACCTTCCATCTGTTTTTACTAACTCCTATGTATATATGTTTGCTGATGATGTGAAGCTATGTTTCACCTATAATGATGCTTCTTTTTGTAACTTACTATAGTCGGATTTGGGTGCATTGTCGGCCTGGTGTCGTTCTAACTTACTCAATTTAAATTGTTCTTAAGGTAAAGTCATGTCTTTTTGTAGAAGTACCCCTCATAATGCTCACTAGCTTGATACTTCACAACTTGACCGCGTGTTTGACATTAAAGATTTAGGCATTATTCTTGATCCTAAATTAAAGTTTGACTCTCATACTTCGTCTATGGTTAATGTCATTGGCTTCATCAAGCGGTGATCGAAAGAGTTTACACCACTAAAACGCTTTATACATCCCTAGTACGTCCCATCCTGGAGTATGGATCTTGTGTGTGGTCCTCACACACCAGGATAGAATTGAATCTGTGCAGAAGAAATTTCTTCAAGTAGACTCCTTTTGATATATATTCCCTCCCTGTTAAACCGTAGAACTATGCATGGAGTATTATTTATTACTAACCTACTTAACCAACAAATGTTAGGCTACTAAATTATTTATTGAATTTCCCAGAGCCTTAACGTTAACTTTTAAATTTTAACCTAAATTTATTTTCAGATTTATATATAATTCTGCATTACACTTAATTTAATTATTTTAACTATTTTTTAATTTAAATTAAATTTGATTTCATTTTAATGTCAGCTGCTCTTAGCTGACTATAAATAAATAAATAAAAACATGTCACGTGATACGAAACGATAAAGGGGCGGTGGGACTCTAGATCAAAAGCTGCTATTTTGGTTATAATTTCGAAAAACGGTGTAAGACTCTTCAAATTTGGTATTGTCGTGTGTACTAACAAATAAAAGCGCTGAGTTAAGTTTCTGACCGATTTGAACACTCCCACTCCTACCGCCCACACAAAGTGTGATAGATACCTAGTGATTAACATTAAAAGTATCGTCGTATCGTAAAACGTTATAATTGTCAACAGCTTCCATAAAATAGCAATGCCGAATTTTCAAATTGGTTGCATAAAAGGATTTTTATTTCCATTCAAGTTTTTCGTGAAAGTTGAGTCCTCTTCGGCTTTGAGAACTTTTAGGATATTTTGTCGAGGTTTATACTTAGGCAACGGTAAGATATATTTTTTATTACTTCTTGAGCAAAATTTTAGGTATTGAGTAGACTAAAACAACTGCAAAATAAACTTTGCCCCAAACAATGCTATTATTCTGCTTAATTCATATAAGACACTGGAAATCGCTTCTTTTTTTGAGCGACCAAAGCGACCAAAGCTGACTTATTAAATAAGAATCTGTATACCTTTATAAGGAATTTGACCTTTTTAGTAACTTGCTCAGGTATCAGGCATTGCTCAACACGAAGTCGAAGTAGGGCCATATGAGCGCGGCCCAACACGAACAAAATTAGTTTTTGTCTTATAGCTCGACAACGGAACAAATTTTGGACCACTAATTTTCTTGTTGAACTTCCCAGAGCTTTAACGTTAACTTTTTAAATTTTTTACCTAAATTTATTTTCAGATTTATATATAATTTTATTTTTCTTAATTATACTCTTTAACGGTAACCTTGGGTTTGTGCAATGTCCGTCAGGGTGTCTGTCAGTCCGTCCGTTTGTGCGGAACTTTTTTCCACACCCTTCAAGCTAGAGACTTGTAACTTTCCAATTATCTTTACCTATGGCATTGTAAATTTAAGTGTCAATATTGGGGTTCTACGATAACTGGGGCGCTCAAAACCGATAAATCCACATATATCGCACATTCTTACAGCTAGAACTACCAAATTTGATAAGAAGATAGCTACTAGCAACCCCCAAAAACCTGCATCAAATTTTGGAGCCACGCCCACCCATTCCACCCCCAGCCCCCCGCATTCTTAATTCAAAAAAGCCTATATCTCCCACAGTTTGGGTGCCAAAATAGGTGTTGATGACCCCCCAAAAACTACAAAAAGTTTTGGATGCCACGCCTACTAATACTGCCCAAGCCGCCCCCATCTGTCCCAACGCTTCGTCAAAAATGGGAATGCGTGTATCTTCCTGAGTTGTGGAGCTAGAGCCACCAAATTTTGTAGGAAGATAGCAGGTAACGACCCCCAAAAATCTGCATGAACATTTTGGAGCCACGCCTACCCATTATGGCACCCTTTCCCCACCATTTACAAACTTCGAGCTAGAGTCACCAAATATGGTATGAAGATAGAAATTGACATTCCATAAAGATCTGCATCAAAAATTTGGATGCCACGCCCACCCATACCGCCCCCAGCCCCCCTTCCCCACATTTTTCAAACTTTGAGCTAGAGTCTCCAAATTTGGTATGAAGATAGCAATTGACATACCACAAAGATCTGCACAAAGATCTAATACTGAGTAGTTGTGAGTATTGCTGAGGATTAAATCTTAAGTAAGCAGTGTTTGTTTGTTGGTTTGGGCTCATGGACTTCAAAACTTTTAGTCATTCCAAAGATTTATTTTTCTATAAATGGAAACTCTTACTAAGTCTGTGTGTAGTTGATGTATATACTGACTAGTGGTCCCCGACCAAGCGTTGCTGTGGTGCTTTTTGACGTCTACTCTATGAATATAGAACACATGATATTCTCGTTGATCGCCTGTTTTACCTCTCAAATGTTCACTTGATTGCTTTACTTTCAATATTTTTCCTCAATTTAATGATATTTTTGGAGGCATTTCTAACAATTTACAAAATCAAGTCAAAAACTCTTCGGGCAATATATTTACTTTTTAAATATTTGTGAGGCTATAATGACAAATAAGACAAAGTTTGAGAATTTCTTCACTGTTAAATATTTGTGAGATAATGATGACAGTTAAGGCAAAGTGGGCTCAAAAGGTTGGCGATGAAATTTTTTTTTATACCCTTCACATGTGAAACAGGGTATATTGACTTTGTCATGAATCTGTAACGCCTTAAACGAATGATGGGAGACCCCATAAACTACATATCAAAATGATCAGGACGAGCTCAGGGATTGATTTCCGTCCGTCCGTCTTTCAGTTTCAACACGATTTCCGGCCAAACGGCTGAACCGATCTTGATGAAACTTTCACAGATTGCTTAGATTATGTCGGGTTTGTTCACTATGAAATTTCATCCCGATCGGAGCATTCTACGATATATCCACCATATAAATTTACCATATCAACACGATTTCCGGGCAAACTGCTGAACCGATCTTGATGAAACTTTCACAGATTGCTTAGATCAATCGGAGCATTCTACGACACAGCCACCATACAAATTTACCATATCGTACTATCAATTGTTGTCGCTGTTGTGCACTTTCAAGTACCTACATGTCAATATGTTGTTTTTGTCGCACACGAACAAGTAAATGACGCTCAAGAGTAAAAATATTAGCGAAAAATTACCAACTGCACAGAAACATAAGAGGGGGGAGCATTGATTTGGCTGTGTGAATGGTATCATAGTCTTGGCATAGCCAAAATTAACTATGCGCCACTATGTTTTTTTTTTTTTGCCTATGTTACTCCCGGTCGTGGTCACAACTACTCACCAAAATTTCATCAAAATCGGTTCAAAGGTTTCAGAGTTTATATGGACAAAAGCCACATACATTGCCTTTTATATATATAGAAGAAGACTCGTGGAGCCCGACCACGCGACGCTGTGGTGCTTTTTGGTGTTTTCTCTGTGGATGTAACACATAAAAGAATAAAGCACAAAATACAATTTTGGGACGCCATGTAAATCGCTGAAGACGCCGAGCTTGAGAAGCCCGTTGATATTCCAGATATTTAGCGTTCTGTTGACGTCGAGCATGAGACTGTTCGGTTGAAATCCTATATATGTACATATATTCAGCATGTCGTCGACGCCGAGCTTGGGACTGCTTTGGTGTCTCGGCAGCACTGTGAGCTGCCTCACGCTCTGCCCGCTCAAGGCATCCCAGTTCAGCTTGTGGAAACGTCTCGAGCTTTGGGAAAGACTATACTTAGACGCTTAGTACGTGCTAAGACAAAAATTCACACTTACAAACTTTGACGTTTATAATACTAAGTAGGATCTATTATTATTTTTGTTTGAATGATTTTGTAAAAAAAAAAATATATATATATTTAACTAGTTAACAATCTAGGGCGCCGTCCATTTAATATGTTGCTCGAGGTAGAAAAAAGCCGATCGCTTGTAGCTGAACTTGCTTAAATAATTTTAGCCAAGTTCTGCATCAGTTTAAGGTCTGTGGCATTTTTTCAAAATATCAACACATCCGTGTCGGGGTCAGCAACCAAATTAAGGTAAATTTCAATGTCGACATCAAATGGATTTTTATCAGCAGACGTTAAACAGCAAATGTGAAGAAAGCATACAGTCGGCAAGAGCATTATTTTTGTATGACGTACTCTCTCGTGTCCAAAGTTTAAGCACGAATACGAAGGAAGGAGTAGTACTTCCCCACGTATTCCTAAGCAAGTATCTAAGGTTTAAGTCTACGTAAGTTAAACCCGGTATTAATTTAATGTTTGAGTTAAACTGGGCTTAACCGATTTGGTTTTCTTAATGCAAAGTTAACCTGAATCTTTAAGATACTATCGCATTAATGGCGCTGCCAACCCTTTTCTGTTTTCCAATGCCAACTAAAATTTTTTTAAAGTTAAAGTGAATAAAAAAATTATTTTAGTGAACCCGGCTCAAAATGTAAGCGGCAATGTGAAAAAAAAAACTTTTCAGTAGCTGAGGAGCATGTACTTGTTGACCTTGTGGAGTCAAATCAAAATATTTTGATTGAATAATAAAATAAATACAATGCACGTGTCAGCTTGAGGCACCTGTTTGCCTAACGATGATTTTAGCGCTTTTACATACCTTTTCATTAACTTCACTTGTCGGGTGTGAGCATGTGAACTCAAAAAAAAGTTATATATTAGGTTTTAAAAGGCACTCGGAGCATCACATTCATATGGCCTAGTGGTTAGGATAATCGGGAGGTCCGGGTTCGCATATCAGTGTAGAAATATTTTTTAGCCAAATTTTGTTTTGTTTACCCTGGAGGTCCGGGTACAAATCCCAGTAAGGGATGATTTGGATGATTTTGATCTTTTGTCAGATTTAGTTTTTTTCGCTCTCAGAAGAGCGAAAGCATACATGAAGAACATCTAACTAAAAAGTTAAAAATAAATATAGTTTAAGGAAACTGAAAAACAAAAACTCTTTTTATATGTTTTATTTAACTTGTCTTGCCTGCGTGTACCGGATTCTTTTAATCAAATTTTCACCAAGCTCCCAACTAGGTAGATCTTTGAAATTTTCACAAAAGATGTGTTTTAGATGACAATACATGTATTTAAAGTTTTTGGCACGGTAAAATATGTAATATCATGTAAAGTCACCACATTTGGTATGAAGATAGCAATTGACATTTCACAAAGATCTGCAGTAAAAATTTGGATGCCACACCCACCCATACCGCCCCCAGCCCCTCTTTGCCCACCTTTTACAAACTTCAAGCTTTTCGAGCACGAAAAACAGTTTTCGCTTTTGCTTAACTTACTAATTTGACTGCTCTGGTGGCATAGAGAGAAAAAATAAAGCAAAACAAGTAAGAAGGCTCTAGTCGGGAGAGCCCGACTAGAAGATACCCTGAACCCAGTTGCAATAAATATATTTAATTTATATAAGACTTTGGTATACTGGCTTAGCTTCCATCGATGAAGTTCAATATCTCCGGTGTTTCTCAACCGATTTGGACGACATTTTCAGAAAAGTTCTATCATTATCCATTACTTCAACCCTCATTTTTAGATTTTCCAAATTCGATATTTTATTGTTATCGATTCCATTTGTATATCGGAAACCAGAATAGTTATCGATAATTTGAAGCAAACTTGTTCTGCTCATGGTATAGGAGAACTTAAATACAAAATCAGAAGTCTCTAGCTCTTGTAGTCTCTGAGATCCACGCGTTCATACAGACGGACAGACGGACAGACGGTCAGACGGACAGACGGACAGACGGACATGGCTATATCGTCTCGGCTGTTGATGCTGATCAAGAATATATATACTTTATAGGGTCGGAGATGCTTCCTTCTGCCTGTTACATACTTTTGCACAAAACCATTATACCCTTATTTACCCATTTTATGGGTTAAGGGTATAAAAAGCTATTTACACACAAATGATACCAAATGACTCATACAGAAAAAAGCTGCCCCATACAATATTTGAAAATTTTTACCGCAATCGCGTTTTGAAAAAAAAACAGATCCGACGGGAAAAAAGCGGAATTGGCAGCATTGCATAGAGGAAAGACTGCCGCTTCACAGGCTGTAGGTCGTGGTTTTATTTTTTTTGTGTTTTTTTTTTGGCATAGTAAATCTATGTGTTAAGATTGGGGTACTACGATAACTGGGGGGCTGGCAAATCGATAAATTCGATAACTCAAAACCGGTAAATCCACATATTTCGCACATCCTTACAGCTAGAACTACCAAATTTGGTAAGAAGATAGCTACTAGAAACCCCCAAAAAACTGAATCAAAATTTTTGGATGCCACGCCCATCAAAACAGCCCTACCCACCTCTATTCGCTCGAACGCTTCGTCAAAAACGAGAATGGTTGTATCTTCCAGAGTTTTGGTAGGACGATAGCTGGCAACGACCCCCAAAAATCTGTATCACCTTTTTGGAGCCACGCCCACCCATTCCGCCCCCCTTTCCCCATCTTTTAAAAACTTTGAGCTAGAGTCACCAAATTTGGTATGAAAATAGCAATTGACATTCCACAAAGATCTGCATCAAAAATTTGGATGCCACGCTCTCCCATACTGCCCCAAGCCCCCTTTTCCCACCTTTTACAAACTACGAGCTAGAGTCACCAGGTTTGGAAGGAAGATAGCTGGTGGCATCCCCATCTGCATCGAAGAAACTTAAAGGCAGCGTACATCCCTACCGCATACGTAACCCTTTGCAATCAGGCCTCTTCACCAGTTTTAATACCGGTAACGAGTATCGGTTGCGTCCGACGTTTCCACTTGTTTATTATTTAAACTTTTTTATGTTTTTTTTTATTATATAAACAATTTTAAACCATCCCAATAAAAAATTTTCAAATCATAACCATAATAAACTACAAAAACATGTTTGATATTTGCGTATTGCAGGGATGATGGTAAAAAATCGATTACAAATGCATGCAAGAAAGCAAATAAAAGCATGTCTTCAAAATTTTTTTTGATTAACTTGTTAAAAACATTGAAATAAAAATTTAAAAAAATTGTTTTTAGAATAAGCTTCAAAGAATAATGATCTAAAATTTCTTGTATTATTGTGAAAAAAGCGTTTGGCGCTCGATACACGAAAAATATATTACAAAGCGCCCACGCTTTTTCACAATAATACCGGAAAGTTTAGATGATTATGGTTTTAAGCTTATTTTACAAATTATTTTTTTTAATTTTTAGTGATTTTTAAACTATATTTCTTTAAATCGGCACTTAAACAAGGTATAAATGTTAACCGGCACTCAGGCCTAGTTTTTCTCGTTTATCCCTAAATGGACATTGAGAAACTCAATTTTGACGAAACTTGGTTGCGTTTAGCTAACCGGACATGGAAAAATTGGCTCTACGAAAGTCTAATTCTTTATAAATGTTTATAGATTCATATTAAATACGTCATATTTGTTTGCTTTTGCTCGATTAAAAAAATGAATTGATTGCCAGTGTCGTATATGAATTAAGCCGAATATTAGCGTTGTTTTGGGCATATTTTCTTTGCTGTGTTTTAGTCTATTAAGTAGACCCTCTTTTTTGCTCAAGAAGCAAAAAAAAATATTTATTACCGTTGCCTAAGTACAAACCTCGACAAAGTATCCTAAAAGTGCTTAGAGTCGAAGAAGACTTAACGATCACGAAATAATAATCATTTTATGCAGCCAATTTGACAACAATTTATAGAAGCTGTTGACAATTATAACGTTTTACGATACGACGATTCTTTTAATGTTAATCACTAGGTATCTACCATACTTTGTGTGGGCGGCAGGAGTGGGAGTGTTCAAATCGGTCTGAAACTTATCTCAGCTCTTTCATTTGTAAGTACAATCAACAATACCAAATTTGAAGAATCTCACACCGTTTTTCTTAATTATGCAAAAATATCAGCTTTTCCTATACCTGAACAGCATAGGAAAACCCGAAACTTCAGAAAAAAAGCTTGGTACCCGTCAAAAAAATTTATTAGTATTCTGAATTTTACAGACATAATTATTTAATCGGTTAGAGGAATCTCCTAATCTAAATGTCAAGGCATATTTTATGCTTAATTCAAATCAGACTTTTGTTTGCTAATTTTATATCAATAATGCAGGAAAAATTGTAAGGAATTGTGTTAAACCTTTTTTCCCGGTGAACATCAAAAACAACAGAATAAATTTGTTGTTTATAAGATATTTTATATGTAAGTTTTAGCGTGGCATGTGGGTGTTATGGTACTTTGTTTGTCTTTCACTCCCACACTTCAACCCCTTTTATGAAAATGATGCCTTCTAAAATTTAAAAACATAATTATTGATTTGTTTTGAATTTTTGTAATTGCAAGTATAAAAAATGTGTGCTTATTGCTTGGTAATTAACTTTTCACCGAGTAATCCACAGAAATCTTGCATACTTTACAACAAATTTTTTATTAAAATGTACTTTGTTCTGTTAAATAACCAGCTAATGTGCATGTTAGAATTTTGTAATACGTATGCATGTATGTATGTAGTATGTCTCAAGCTTAGGTGGACAGGGGTATGCATGTAAAATCGCTTGACTTACGTGTGTGTGTGTGTGTACGCTATATAAAATGGTCTACACTTCAGTCGTATTGCCGTCCTGCTCTTGAACAACAGTCGTGATTGGTTGATACTACACAGCCAATGGCAGCAAGTTACATTGCATTAGTGTATTTAGGGTGGATATGAGGAGTAAACAAGAACGGCGATAACCACGGCGACTTCTTCTACAACTACCTCGTAACTCGTAAAATTGTATTTACAATGTGTGCAAATGTGTACGCCTTTGTACCTTGGCTTTAATTGCAGGTTTCATCTATTAATCGGGTGCTGCGCAATTTAGCGTCACAGAAGGAGCAGCAAGCGCAACAACAAAACGAGTCTGTTTATGAAAAGCTAAGAATGTTCAATGGACAATCGGGCGGATGGGCCTGGTATCCGGGAAATACGACAACGGCTCACTTGACACTTCCACCAACACCGACGGCGGTACCCACGAATTTAACTGGCCAGATACCCAGAGAAGAAATCCAAAAGCGAGGTAAACTTAAAAAATTTGAGCTCCAACTTTCCTTACAAGCCAACCAAAAAAATTGGTATCTATCTGTTATAATTCGCCGTCAAAAAGACACTTTATTCGAGCACTGTTTTTTTTTTTTTATACCCTTCACATTGTATATTGACTTTGTCATGAATCTGTAACGCCTTAAAGGAATGATGGAAGACCCCATAAACTACATATCAAAATGAGCAGGACGAGCTCAGGAATTGATTTCCGTCTGTCCGTCCGTCTGTCTGTTTCAACACGATTTCTGGCCAAACGGCTGAACCGATCTTGATGAAACTTTCACAGATTGCTTAGATCATGTCGGGTTTGTTCACTATCAAATTTCATCCCGATCGGAGCATTCTACGATATAGCCACCATATAAATTTACCATATCAACACGATTTCTGGCCAAACTGCCGAACCGATCTTGATGAAACTTTCACAGATTGCTTAGATCATGTCGGGTTTGTTCACTATGAAATTTCATCCCGATCGGAGCATTCTACGACATAGCCACCATACAAATTTACCATATCAACACGATTTCCGGGCAAACTGCTGAACCGATCTTGATGAAACTTTCACAGATTGCTTAGATCATGTCGGGTTTGTTTACTATGAAATTTCGTTTCGATCGGAGCATTCTACGACATAGCCACCATACAAATTTACCATATCGTACTATAAATTGTTGTCTCTGTCGTGCACTTTCAAGTACCTACATGTCAAATTGTTGTTGTTGTCGCACACGAACAAGTAAATAACGCTCAAGAGTAAAAATACTAGCGAAAAATTACCAACAACTGCACAGAAACATTAATAAGTGGGGGGAGCATTGATTTGGCTGTGTGAAGGGTATCATAGTCTTGGCATAGCCAAAATTAACTATGCGCCACTATGTTTTTATTGATAAAGCGCAATGTTCTCAGATAAAGTAAGTGAATACGTCGCAGTTGAACGCAACTGAGTACGGTATACTTTGAAACCTTTATGAAAACGTTCACATCTTGCGGAATATCACCAGGTAAATTGCCATCAAATTTGGTAACTTTACCTTAAAATCTGAAAAAGATATGGAATTTCCGATATTAAAAGGCGGATGGCATGGAGCGGAGGGGGGCGTGACATCCAAATTTGTATGCAGATTTTTAAGGGATGCCACCAGCTATTTTCCCAACAAATTTTGTCATTTTGGCTCAAAAGCTGTCAAAGATACAGACGATTCCGATTTAACAAGGCGGCGGGCGGAAGGAGTTGGCGTGGCCTACAAATTGAGGATGCAATTTTCTGCGAGACATCAGAACTTATAAGGCCGTTTCCGATTTCAATATGCTAGGGCTTCGGTCGGATTCGGTGGGTGTGACTCCAAAATCCTTGATTCAGTTTTTTGAGGGACGCCGGTATCTTACTTGTTACCAAATTTGGTAACTCTAGCTGTATGGCTGTGGGAAATGTGTGGATTTGTCGATTTTTAGTTCTCGATTTCCCAATTTTGACGCTTTATCTAACCCGCTCATAAAAAAGATAATTGCAATGCTTCAAGTTTCAAGCTATATAGAGTAAGATGCCTCTAGTCGATACAGCTAGACTAGAAGATACTCTGAACCATAAACACTATGTGTTAAGTCACTTCTCGCATGCATGTGTGTACATTTGCGCCATTGCTTAATGACTAAACCTCAATATTCGATATCTTTGGTGTTTGTCGACCGAATTCTAAGAAATTTCACCGCTTATTTTATTTTGTCTACAATTTCTAAATTCAGAGTTTTGTTGGTATCAAAAAATGTGTACATCGAATATAGGAGCGTTGTCAATAAAGGAGTCAATAGTTCTTATAGTCTCTAAGATCACGTGGCTAAATCTATTCGGCAGTTGACACTGATCAAGAATGTATGGGTCGGAGATCCTTCCTTCTGCCTGTTACACATATTTGTTCAATACCATTATACCCTTTTGACTGATAACATGGGTTCAGGGTATAAAAACATGTTCTAAAACCAAAGTTGGATTCACTCACACTTTATATTTTCGATTCTTAAAATTCATTCTTGATTTAAATACGAATTATCTAAAATGTACTATTAATGTCAAGTTTAATAAGTATATATTTGTTGAACTTATTTTTTTAAACAATGTCAACCAAATTTCCTCTGCAAGTTTTTATATTGAATACTCAACGTAACCAACCTTATTGACAACACTTATTACCAATATTATTATCCAATATTAAATTATAATGTAAAATTAAGCCACGTTTCGAAAAAATAAATAAAAATGTAAGCCAAGTCTTACACCAAATAACAATTGCAGTTAGCTAGACGAATCTGATAATTCGATACGAAAATACGAATGAGCTTGATTTTCTGATAAGCATAATATGTATGTATATTATATCTGCATACCTGAGCTAAATAATATTATCTGTAAGAAACTGTCTCGCCAATATCATAAGCAATTATACTTCTAATGAAAACGGCCTACCACATTTAACAAAGCCAAAAGAAAATAGAAATCAACCCCAAAACATATCCGAGACATTGAAAACATTTTGTCACAGATGATCAAACATCAGGACAAACAAATAGTTAATTTGTTGGTCATTTGTTATTTGCCATTAAATCTAATTGAGAAGCGTAACTCTAAAGGCTTTGCTGCCTTCAATTGTTGTTGTTTATTCTTCGTTCAATAAATAAGGTTGACATATGTCCCATTGATATCGAGCAGCAAGCCGCCCCCCACGTCCTAACACCGCTTCAACCAAATACATACACACACAGCGCTGTAATGAAGGGAAAAGCATATGTATGTAAAAATATGTATATGTGTGCATGTCTGTGTATGCTTTTCCTGCGTAAAAATGTATGTATATAAGTATGCGGGATTAATGTGTGTTTGTAAGTCAAAAGTCTCACAAAGATAAGAAAAAGCAATCAGTGAAATGATTTTGCAACTGTAAATGCTGTTCGGCTACATAAACCAAAAACTTCTAAGCAAGCAGACGCACATACACATATACATACATACATACATATATGTATGAAGGTACGCATACGCTTTATTTATATCATTTTTGCTGCTGTTCTCTTTCAGCGACCTTTCTTTTGCAGGAGAGGGAGCGCTGCAGTAGTAAGTGAAAAGCAGCTTCGAGAGTGAACAGCAGCAAGCAGATCGCTGGCTTACGAGCGCATACATAATAAAATGGTTGGTGGTTGTCTTTTCTATCAGAGATCGTATCGCAGCGATGCCAGCGACAGAATGACTTGTATTCTCTGAGCGAAAGTAAACGTTGTTCAATAATTGTTGTTCCATGAAATAATTTTTCCGAAATTTATGTCTATAAGTATATATAAAAATTAATGTCTGTGTGAGGAACCGTAAACTAGGCATTTGATTATGTTATGATCTATAGCAAAGTTGTTGTGCATGAGCCCACGAATGTTTCTCAGTTGGTTACCGTGACATTTGTGTATTTCATAGTGAGTTGAATTATTTTTCAATATGTCAGTAGGCAATTCAACAAAATATTCTTGCTTCGGAAAAAGAAGCTAGAAGCTTTAAGTAAAAGTAAAGTAGCTAAAAGTTCTCACATTCAGTCTTGCCAGTTTTTTGTGAGTGGGTTCTCGAATTTTGGTTTTTTCATGTCTTTTCCCTAAAATTATGCCTCCAAAGCGAAAAGCAATTGGCAGGTTTACTTCTCAAACACGGAAGAGAAGAGCATTAATAGCCCAAAAATCAAACGGAAATCTTCCAGTACGTGCTGCAGTGACCCGTTTGCCTGAATTATCTGAACAGCGAAAGAGAGGTTAGAAACTGATCGAATACACGTACTACTCAGGCCCGTTCGGCTGAGACAACTGAGCACCAAGAAAGAAGGCTGCACACTGAAACCGAACGACTCCTATATATTTGAATCAAATTAAATTGCGTTCTGAAGAGTACATCAATTTACAGATGGAAAACAAGTGAAAACGTTGCGGTATACTCGATAGCTGTATGAAAACCGGTAAAAAGAGGCCTGATTGCAAAGAATTACGGATGTGGGAGGGGTTAACGCTGTCTCAAAGATTGTCTGATGTAGATGAGGATGCAACTAGCTAACTTCCTTCCCAATTTGGTGCCTCTAGCTCAAAGTTTTTAAAAGGTGTCGTAAGGGGGGCTGGGGGGTAAGGTGCGTGTGGCATTCAAATTTTGATGCAGATCTTCGTGGGATGTCAATTGCTATCTTCCTTCAAAATTTGGTGACTCTAGCTCAAAGTTTGTTCAAGATGGTGGAAGGGCGAATGGGGGTGGTATGGGTGGGCATGGCTTCCAAATTTTGTATGCAGATTTTTGGGGATCGTTACCAGCTATCTTCCTACCAAATTTGGTGACTCTAGCTCAAACACTATGACAGCTACACGCATTCCCGTTTTTAACGAAGCGTTTGGGCAGCTATGGTGGTATGGGAGGGCGTGGAATCCAGAGTTTTGATGCAGTTTTTTGGGGGTTGTCATCACCTATTTTGGCACCAAATTTAGTGGCTCTAGCTCAAAAACTATGAAAGTTATAGGCGTTTCTGGTTTCAAACTGCGGGGGGGCTGGGGGTGGCTCTTAAACTTTTGATGCAGTTTTTTGGATGCTGCTAGTAACTATCTTCTTTGGTAGTTTTACCTGTAAGGATGTGCGAAATATGTGGTTTTATCAATTTTGAGCTATCGAATTTATCGATTTGCCAGCCCCCCAGTTATCGTAGAGCCCCTATATTGGGGCCATAGGTTAAGAGAATTGGAAAGTTTCAAACCTCTAACTTGAAGAGTGTCGAAAAAAGTTGCGTTCATACGGACGGACAGATGGACAGACACCATGACGGACATTGCACAAACACAATATACTCTTTACCTTCGGAATAGAGGATAAACAAGAAATATCGAATTGATGCGAAACGCTGCAAAGTCACAATTGAACAAAACCAATAAAGTAACTCAATAACATCAATCTCATTCCTTCAGATTTAGTTTAGTTGGTATATATACATACATATTACTTGTACTTACATATATGTATTTCCACAATTAATTATTTTTAATTTTAGATCTTTATCCAGGGGATCTCTCTCATCCCAATTCACATGAAAGTACATCCGACGGTAATTCTGATCATAATTCTTCCGGTGACGAAGACTCACAAATGCGTCTACGACTGAAGCGAAAACTACAGCGTAATCGAACGTCATTTACAAACGAGCAAATTGACAGCCTAGAAAAAGGTTGGTCGTACAATATTCATTTTATGACTTATCTTTATGTATAAAGATATTTTTTATATAATATATATATATATATAAATAAATATCTATCTATATTTCTATCTATCCTTATTTATATACATATTTATATATATATATATATATATATATATATATATATATGTTTGTACTTTAAAAACTTGTTATTTTCTATAGAATTCGAACGGACGCATTACCCTGATGTTTTTGCTCGGGAGAGGCTTGCAGAAAAAATTGGTTTGCCAGAGGCACGTATTCAGGTTTGTCTTTCAGTTTTGTTTAATTATATTTGATTTTTTCCTTTTTGTAAAATTGCTTTTTGACTTTTTTTCAATTTAATTTATTTAACCTGGTTTAGTTTTATTGCATTTGATTTGTAAAAGACACAGTCCAGACATCCGTGAATATATCCCCATATAAACTCTTTAGTTTGAACCAAAAATAAGTGCAATTCTTCTATTTCTTAAATTTGGGCTTTGTAATCGGGGATGGTACATTTTGTAACCGATTGTATAAAGTGAAAAGTACAATGGCTTTTAGCCACGCAAGTCAGAATCGCAAGTCAAAGCCAACCCTTAACGTGCACCCCTGTCACTCTGTTTGTTACTAATGCTTCTTTTTTAATGCTTGGTTCGTTCAGCTTATGATTATTTGTATAACCGAATAAAAACAATTTGACTGTAAAAACACTTGAAACTACTTGCGATTTTCACATTGAGTTGACGCGCTAGGGAAGCAAATTTGTTGAAGAGCACTGTCAAGCGCGCCAACGGAAGAGTGGAGTGGTCGAGTCTACAATAACGCAAAGTAATAAATGTCATGATGGAAATATGAAGGCTCAACACAAATATTGTAATCCTCATTCACCCCTTTGTCACAACACAACATAAATAAATATTCTCAGCGCAAGCCAATGTGTCCTTCTCCTGCAGCGACAAGACTCATGGTTCATTACATGATGAGCTTGGATATTTTATTATGTTTGCAAAAGAAAAAGAAACACAAGTATGTATTGATTACGTGGCTTATTTCGTTTTTGTGTTACACTTGCGTTTTTAAGCAAAATCTCCCACTGAATGCGGGAAAATACAGCGTCGAGGACAATTTTAAATATCATGAAACGAATTTAGAAAACAACACATGTTTGCTTTTTACGTAAGCTACTAGTATTATATTTTTTGTTTCTGATATTAAATTGTAATTGCTAATATTTTAAGCCTAATTCGAATCAAGTTAAGTATAATGTATTGTGCATTGAGTGATAACAATTTTATAATTAGGTTTGGTTCTCAAATCGAAGGGCTAAATGGCGTCGAGAAGAAAAATTGCGTACTCAACGGCGCTCAGTTGATAGCGGACGTACAAGCACAAATAATCCCTCCGGAAGCAATGTCCCTACCAATGTCCCTACACCAACAAACAATTCGACGCCCGGAATTAGTACAACTGCTGGTTCCGAAGGGGGAGCGTCAACAGCTCATACAGGCAACAACAACAGCCATCATCCGAACGAAACTTCTAATGGGCCGACAGTAAGAAATACTCACACACGGGATTTTGCCTTACGTTTATAATATGTGAATATTAAATATATTCCTAGATACTTGGCGGCGATGTTAGCAATGTACATACCAATTCTGATAGCCCACCTTTACAAGCGGTAGCTCCCCGATTACCCCTAAATACAGGTTTCAATACAATGTACTCATCTATCCCGCAACCAATCGCAACCATGGCTGAAAACTACAAGTAACTATTCCAGTCCAAGTGTTGCTGTGATGCACAACTTCAATAAATTTTTATAAATAAATTAACTAAATGATACATGTTTTTGTAATAAATTTCTAATTTTTAAACAGCTCCATGACACAATCATTGAACTCAATGACGCCGACATGCTTACAACAAAGGGATAGTTACCCATACATGTTTCATGATCCGCTATCTTTAGGATCTCCCTACGCAGCTCACGCTCGAAATACGGCTTGTAACCCAGCAGTAGCTCACCAGCAGCCACCACAGCACGGAGTTTATGGAAACGGCTCTACAGTTGGCACAGCCAACACAGGTACACAAAAGCTTCCACAAGAAATATTTACTAATTATCAATCTATCTTTATTTATTGATTATTTTTAGGCGTAATATCTGCTGGCGTTTCGGTACCTGTACAGATTTCAACGCAAAATGTTTCCGATTTGGCAGGCAGTAATTATTGGCCGCGACTTCAGTGATGTTCAATATATAACTTGCCAACAAATCTGCTTTCGAAAGCAGCTGCGGTAGCTGTCGCGGTAGCCCATGTTATGGAAGAACAACAAAATAATACCGTTGTCGGTAAACCATTTATGACAAATCCACCAATGAAATTACAACCAGGATCACAAAGCTCATCTCTATGCCTAAAATTTAAAGACAATTCAATTTGGCATAACCAAAAGCCACCCAACACACAATTAGTAGCACCATCACCACCCCCAACATATACTGGTTTGGGCTTGAATTGTTATTCGAAAATGCAATGTCAAGAAATGCAGCAAACGTTTCAGTCGTCGTCATCCTACTGCCATCCCATATATTAACAAAGTACCCTAATACAACAAGGCCTATAACAATACCAGCATACAAGGGATTTAAGGAGTCTGCTTGCAAAGACGGAAAAAATTGGAGGTATTGTGTCGGCGGGGCTAGCAATAGTTAACCTTTCAATATTTGTAATTTTTAGCAGTTTAATTTTTTTCCCCGCTGAGCTATCTGTTTACTTAAAGTCATAAATCACAAGTGGAAACGTTGCAGTCGGACGCAACCGACTGCGGTATACTCGTTACAAGTTATCCAAATTTTTTCTGCAGATCTTTGTGGAATGTCAATTGCTATTTTCCTTCTAAATTTGGTGACTCTAGCTCAAAGTTTGTAAAAGATGGGGAAAGCGGAGGCTGGGGGCGGTTCAGTTAGGTGTGGCATCCAAATTTTTGATGCAGATCTTTGTGGAATTTCAATTGCTATCTTCATACCAAATTTGGTGACTCTAGCTCGAAGTTTGTAAAAAAAGTGGGGATAGGGGGGCTGGCAGCATAGGTGGGCGTGGAATCTCCATTTTTGCTGCAATTGCTATCTTCACACCAAATTTGGTGACTCTAGCTCAAAGTTTGTGAAAATTGGGGAAAGGGGGCTGGGGGCGGTATGGGTGTGCGTGGCATCCAAATTTTTGATGCATATCTATATGGACTGTCAATTTTCATCTTCATACCAAATTTGGTGACTCTAGCTGAAAGTTTGTAAATGGTGGGGAAAGAGGGGTAGAATGGTCGTTGCCAGCTATCTTCCCACCAAATTTGGTGGCTCTAGCTCCACAGCTCTGGAAGATACGCGGATTCCCGTTTTCGACGAAGCGTTGGGGCGGATGGGGGCGGCTAGAGCAGTATTGGTAGGCGTCGCATCCAAACTTTTGATGCTTTTTTTTCGGGGGTCATCATTACCTATCTTGGCAACAAATTTGGTGGCTCTAGCTCAAAAACTTTGGGAGATAAATGCTTTTCTGCTTCGAAATGCGGGGGGCTGGGGGCGGAATGGGTAGGCGTGGCTTCAAATTGATGCAGTTTTTTGGGGGTTGCTAGTAGCTGTCTGCTAACCAAATTTGGTAGTTCTAGCTGTAAGGATGTGCAAAATATGTGGATTTATCGCTTTTGAGCTATCGAATTTATCGATTTGCCAGCCCTCCAGTTATCGTAGAACCCCCATCTTGAAACTTTAATTTACTATCCCATAGATAAAGAGAATTGGAAAGTTTTAAGTTTCTAGCTTGAAGGGTGTGGAAAAAGTTACTAACATACAGACGGACAGACGGTCAGACGGTCAGACGGACGGACGCCATGACGGACATTGCACAAAACCAATATACTCTTTACCTTCGGTGTCGAGTATAAAAACATTTACTTAAGACACGCACAGAAAATAAAAATAAAATTTTTAAAACTTCGCATTTAAAAAAGATCAAAAGTTAAAACAAGTGCTGCATAGATAATTTTAACTATGCCAAGACTATGATACCCTTCACACATATTTAAAAATTTTTTTTTTTTTTTTTGATAGTACCTAATGGTAAATTTGTATGGTGGCTGTGTCGTAGAGTGCTCCGAGCGGGATGAAATTTCATAGTGAACAAACCCGACATGATCTAAGCAATCTGTGAAAGTTTTATCAAGATCGGTTCAGCAGTTTGGCCGGAAATCGTGTTGATACAGACGCACAGACGGACGGACGGACACGCGGAAATCAATTCCTGAGCTCGTCCTGATCATTTTGATACATAGTTTAGGTCTCCCATCATTCCTTTAAGGCGTTACAGATTCATGACAAACTCAATATACTCTGTTTCACATGTGTGAAGGGTATAACAAGCAACTGGTATTTTTAAATTTATACAAAAACATCTCTAAGATGCTAAGAGATCACCAAATTTTTTTATGGTCCCTTGTAAATTACTTTATGCTTAAACTATATTAAATATAGGTTTTTGTTTATTATAAACTCGATCAATTTTAATATATATTTTTTAAACTTTACGCTTTGTGAGGGCTCAAACTTTCGAATCGAGATAATTTTTAATGTCATGTACATTTTTTATTATTGTACCCATTATTTTGTTATGCAAGTTGACAAAAGACGAGAGGCTTTAATAGGAATTCCAATACAATAGAACAGTTACATATTTCAATCAACCCAATTATAAAGAGTTTTAAGGGCTATAGTGGGGGAAAAAATTGAAAATGTTGTCGAGCGCTTTAGTTTTAAAATACTCCGAGCATTATTCTACTTTTTTAAATTATTGTTAAGCAATAAAATATACTTTTCTTCTTTAGAGACTTAAAGACATCCCTTTAAAATTCAAAAAAAAAGAAAGACAAACAAAATCGAAAAGAAATTACAACGAAACTTGTATTCCAATTCCAGCAACAATAACCAACTCAACAATTGATCCAAAAACCTCCTTAGAATAAGACTTAATTTTAATTACGCTAATTATAAAGTCGATATTTATGTACCAATCGTATTTAAATTATGGTTCGAATTTACATGTAGAACTAGTCGTTGTAACATTATAGAATTAGTCTGATAATTTCAAGAACAAAAAATAAAATAAATAAATTCAAATATAAACACATACACATATGTATGTACTATGTATATACATAAATAAATAAATTCAAATATAAACACATACATATACATATCTATATATGTACATAGCACATATGTAAATACTTTTATCACTGACGAGTACCTAATTTTACTGGTGGATGTGTGGTGTTTTACAAAATTAAATGCAGACCTTATCAAATTTCCAGGACGATGAATAAAATTGCATTGTTATTATACATTTTAACCTCCCTCAGTAATCTAGAATTTCTCGAAAATCTACTTACTATTGACACTACGCGATAATGTTCATTGTCCACGAGACAATACGGCCGCACTGCTGGTGCCGTGCAATATTTTAGCAAATATATAACATTTTATAGGAAATTGCAATCAAATTTATATAGAAAAACTAAAGAAAAATATATTTTGTTAACATTTTATCTGGTTTTTAATATTAATTTAGATTTTAATAGGACCAAAAATTAGAGATAGTTTCGCTTAACCAAAGAGTATAGAATCTGAAGAGTTTGCAATTGGTAAGAACAGGAAAAATAGCTTTTTCGTCTAAGGCAGACGGAGGTAGGCAATAATGTCGAAAACACAAAAAGAAACAAGTAAGAAGGCCCTAGTCGGGAGAGCCCGACTAGAAGATACCCTGAACCCAGTTGCAATATATATATATATATATATATTAAATTTAAAAAAGACTTCGGTATACTGACTTAACTTCAACCGATTAAATTCGATATCTCCGGTGTTTCTTATACGATTTGGACGAAATTTTCAAAAAAGTTCTATCGTTACCCATTATTTCAACCCCAATTTTTACATTTTCCAAATTCGATATTTTTATGTAATCGATACCATGTGTATATCGGAAACCAGAATAGTTATCGATAATTTGAAACAAACTTGTTCTCCTTATAGTAAACGAGAACTTATATTCAAAATCTGAAGTTTCTAGCTCTTATAGTCTCTGAGACGGATATGGCTATATCGTCTCAGCTGTTGATGCCGATCAAGAATAAATACTTTACTTTTGGACAAAACCATTATACCCTTTTTACCCATTTTGTGGGTTAAGGGTATAACAATATCAATAATAACAAAAATCTCGACAAGCAGGCCCAGCAGAAATGTGAAAAAAGCACATGCACACCAATACTAACAAATTTTTACTGTTCTTGTTTTTCGCTGGCCTGCGGCCGTTGAGTGCTAGGGCAACTGAAACAAAACCATATACACATACGATCCGCTATAGCGCTCGCTCACACTTATTGCTTACTGCTTCTGATATTCTCTATACCATTCGAAAACACCACAAGCAAAGGCACAATACAGTTATTGCCGACCTCGGCTGCCTGAGAGATATATTTTCTTACCAATTGCAAACTCTTGAGATCCTATACTCTTTGGCTTAACTAAAAAAGCTGCAGGAACACGCAAGAAAAAAAATCAGGCCCCAGCAAGAATGAAACCAACCAACCAAAAGCACACACCTCTTTCTTTCAGCTGTCCAGCCGCCTGTACTTTTCTTTCTAAAAATAAAATCAATACGCACGTGCATGCACACACACAATGAGTGTGGTCTGTGTAGTATGCATGACAATCTGTCATAAGCCCACTATATTGCAGGGTACGTAACCTTCAGACATAGCAACACTTTGTTGCTACGTATATACAAATATAACGCAACTACACAAACGGTCAGCGCACTTGAAATCTGATCAACCACCACGAAGTGTGGGATCCGCAACGTAAGCACTTTAGCCCTTACCAGCTAAGCCAGCGCTTGCCTTATATATGTATATTTAATGTATATGCATTCTTTGCCTTCTGCATATACATGTACATTCATAAATATACTACAACTCTCTCTCTCTCTTGACCGCTGCAACGGCAGCGGCCGCTCTGCTGCGACAGAGCTTTATACATAAGCAACCCAATTGCATTTAGGCTAAGAATTCTTTTGATCAAAAAATAAAGAGACATTCATAAAACCTTAACTGAATATCACAGACGTGCCAGCGTATAATTATTTAATTGACACCACAAAAACTGTCCGACATGGCGACCGTGACGTGCGTCCAAAGGACCTAGGATATTGAAATACTTCAACAGCAACAACAAGGATTAATTACACCAGCCTCAACTGTAACAGCAGCATAATCACGTCAACCTTGCTGGAATTGGACATCGATCGATTGAATAGTTCTGAGTGAGTAAGGTGTTTTATTGGTATTGTGTGTCGCAAATGTCTATACGCATCACTCTCGACGAGTACAGGGCGAGAAAACTTTCGGTAAATGCACAGACTACTAGTAAGCCCGAATCAAGAAAAACAAGAAATCGTGGAGGCATACAGCTGCGTATAAAGAAACGCAAAGCTGAAATTTGTAAGCAGCTATATAATAGCAACAAGCCCCCGACTTGGGAAAATGCCAAGAAGCTAGCAGATGAGCTAGTCTTTCTTGATGAAGAATCAAAACGACTTAAAACACAATCCAAAGCACCTTATCCTCAATATATAAAGAACTTAGCTAATATATCAAAAACTCAACCAACAGAAAGGAAGCAGCTGCCGAAACCAATAAAGAAGTGCCCTGGAGACTGCAAAGGACCATTATACTCCCCAGCCTGTGCGATGACCTGCACCGGCAACGCTGACCGCACCAAGGCAGCCAAATAAGACGTGAAGAAGCAGTACATCGGCGACAGCAGCGGTTATATTAAGTAAAATAAAAATAATATAGAATTTGTAATAACTCGCACTGTGTTGTGCGAGTTAAGGAGAGTATGGCATAAAAAACCATACAAAAAAATAGACAGGCGATCACTGTTATGATCAAAATAGGGATACAAATAGGAAAATGAAAAAAACAATATATTAAAAATAACAAATGTAAATTACAAATAATTTCAAAATTGGAAATCTTTATAATAATATAATATCTAAAACGGAAAACGTTTATTACACAGAATTGGCCAAAATGGGTCTCATAGACACAAAAACGGTGGATTCCACCGCTAATGTTATAAATAAAGTAGAATCAAGTAGTGTAGATTTAGGAATAACAAATACTTTGTTAATAATTATCGTTGTTATTCTAAGCGCAAATATGTTCTTTAAATTATACAAGCTACACAATAAGTGCCTCAGAAAAAAATACATCAACAAGGCTAACGACCTAGATAAAATCTAGAATTGAATGAAAAAAAAAGAAAAGAAAAAACGATAAATACTAATAAAAATTTTGAATAAATTAAATTTATATATATATATATTATTGTATGATGGATATACCTCAAGTATCAGAATAAAACTCTGTTACAACGTATGCTTAACAAAGACCCAGATTTCCCAAACAAAGTATGAGCATGAGTATCACATAATAAGTATTTCAAAATGCATGCGGCAATAGCCGAAGCATTCGAAAGAGACCCAGAGTTCATTATACGAGCAATTTGTGTACTAAATCAATTTCACGAATTAATTTCGATACCTGATTTTGAGTACGCCTACGTGGACTCGTATAATAGAATTACTAGCCCACTATACCACTGTAGTATAAAAGAAAAAGGTATAGTGCTATCCACTTTGCCATATGTGATGGTAAAAGAACTAACAGAAGATAACGTCTTCTTGGGTCCAGTTACTAAACTAATGGTGCGACTGCATCGATAAATATTAGTAACTCATGGAATGGACAGAATTCAGAGAGCTTATAATACAAAAACGCGTTGAGTTCATTAAATCGTATAAGTGCTTAAATAAGAAAGTTCCCATACGAATTGGAACTATAATCAAGCATACCCAAATACTAGTACAAACGTACAACGAATGTCGGGAACTTATACATTTCAATTATGACAACTTAAATAGTCTACACAAATTACAAGCAAGGGAAATTATCGACAAATTAAGATCAGCGTTAATTACCTTGGACACAAAACACGACCTACACCTATTTCTTCCTTCGGTACTAAGTGTACCGGTAACATTCGATCCATCCGTATTAGACAACCGGATGCCAGACAACGAAACTGACATTGATTTTGATTCTGATTCTGAAGAAGAAATCAAACCAATAAAAATGATACAACAAGAAGTAGTAGATTTTCTGAAAACAGCCTCGTCTCTTCTATTCGAGTACGATGGCAAAGCAGAAAATCTACAAAGCTTCAAAGACGCTTTAAGTCTATTAGACACAATTAAAGGTGACCACGAAGCAACGGCCATAGAACTTATAAAGACAAAATTAAGAGGCCACGCAAGAAACTTGATTAGCAATGAGCAAACGATCGCTCAAATTATTGCAAAACTATCAAGCACAGTAAAAGGCGAGTCAGTAGAAGTATTGTCAGCCAAATTACTCAACTTGCAACAACGAAGCAAAACTGCCAACCAGTATACACAAGAGGTTGAACAGTTAACAAGAGCTTTGGAAGGCGCATATATAAACGATGGTTTAACGCCGGAACTGGCCAATAAATACAGTACAGCCCAAGCAGTTAAGGCAATGACCAAAAACTGTACTAACGATAAGGTAAAACTTATCATGCAGGCCGGCACATTCAATAACATGAATGATGCGATATCCAAATTTGTCAACAGTTGCACAGAGGCAACTGGACAACCCAACTCTGTATTGTTCTACCAAAATTACTCTCAACGTGGCGGAAACCGCGGAAGAGGTAACTATAGAGGCCGACCTTACAACAGAGGCGGTCAAGGACAATACTACAATAATAACAGAGGCAACACTCGAGGCCAAAACACTAGAGGCAAGTCAAACAGAGGTCATAACAATGTCAGAGTAACCCAAGATGTTTCGGGAAACTCCGAGCAACCTTTAGATACCCAGCAATAGAAAACACTAAAGTTCATACAATAAATTTTAGTCTCAATATATTTGTTTCATTTGACCACGTGTCAACAGGTAAAAAACTTACCTTTTTAATAGATACAGGTGCAGACATCTCAATACTTAAAGAAACTTCTGATGTCTTTCATGACATCCAGCCTAATAATGTAATAAACATTCAAGGCATAAGTAAAGAGATTTTAAAATCCAAAGGTCTAGCATCAATAGAGATTCAGACAGGAAAATATATAATTCCACACAATTTTCACATAGTTGATTTAGATTTCGCTATACCATGTGATGGAATAATAGGCATTGATTTTATAAAAAAATTCAATTGTCAACTAGATTTCAAACCATCGGAAGATTGGTTTATAATTAGACCCAATAATCTAAAATATCCGATCCATGTTCCAATAACATATGACTCTGGTATAAACTCAATACTTCTGCCAGCAAGATCTCAAGTTGTCCGAAAAGTCACGCTAACCTCAAAAGAAGATGGTGTATTTATTCCAAATCAGGAAATTCAACCTGGTGTATATGTTGCAAACACAATTGCAACATCTCAAAATACGTTTGTCCGTTTACTAAATACAACTAGTACCGACCAATTAGTTACAATAAATAATTTAAAACATGAATCACTTTCGAGCTACGATGTAGTTCACACAAATCAAGAACATAGAGAAAAAACTGTCATATCTCAGCTAGCAAAAAATTTCCCCCCACAATTCAAGTCGGAATTAACCAATTTATGCACCAATTACAGTGACATATTCGGTCTTGAAACCGAATCAATCACAACAAATAACTTCTATAAACAACAACTGAGACTAAAAGATAATGAACCAGTGTACATTAAGAACTATCGAAGCCCGCATAGCCAGACAGAAGAAATACAAAAACAAGTTGGAAAATTAATCAGCGACAACATTGTCGAACCGTCTGTATCAGAATACAACAGCCCACTCTTACTTGTCCCAAAGAAAGCCCTTCCAGGCTCAGAAAATAAAAAATGGCGGTTAGTAATTGACTATCGTCAAATTAATAAAAAATTACTGTCCGATAAATTTCCACTGCCTAGAATTGATGATATATTAGATCAACTAGGTAGAGCAAAATATTTCTCATGCCTTGACTTAATGTCAGGCTTTCATCAAATCGAACTCGAAGAAAGTTCAAGAAATATAACTTCATTTTCAACGAGCAATGGCTCATATCGCTTCACGCGATTACCATTCGGTTTAAAAATAGCGCCAAATTCATTTCAGAGAATGATGACTATAGCGTTCTCTGGCCTTGATTCTTCGCAAGCTTTCCTTTATATGGATGATTTAATAGTTATTGGTTGTTCCGAAAAACATATGTTTAAAAACTTAACTGATGTTTTTGACAAATGTAGGAAATACAACCTTAAATTACATCCGCAAAAATGTTCATTTTTCATGCATGAAGTAACCTTCCTCGGTCACAAATGCACGGATAAAGGAATCTTGCCAGACGACAAAAAATACGACGTCATTAAAAACTATCCAGTCCCACATGATGCAGACAGCGCGAGACGATTCGTTGCATTCTGCAACTATTATAGACGATTTATAAACAATTTCGCCGAATATTCACGGCACATAACAAGATTATGTAAAAAGAATGTTCCTTTTGAATGGACAGTTGAATGCCAAAATGCATTCCAATACCTCAAAGACAAGCTAATTCAACCAACATTACTACAATACCCAGACTTCAGCAAAGAATTTTGCATAATAACGGATGCTAGTAAGCAAGCGTGTGGAGCAGTTTTAACTCAAAACTATAATGGACTCCAACTTCCAATTGCATACGCATCACGTTCATTTACAAAGGGTGAAAGTAATAAAAGCACAACAGAACAAGAATTAGCAGCAATCCACTGGGCAATAGTACATTTTCGTCCATATATTTATGGAAAACACTTTACAGTGAAAACTGACCACAGACCATTAACTTATTTATTTTCTATGGTCAATCCAAGTTCCAAACTTACACGCATGCGGCTCGAATTAGAAGAATACGACTTTACAGTCGAGTATCTAAAGGGTAAAGACAATTTCGTGGCAGATGCCCTATCACGGATAACAATATCCGAATTAAAAGATTTACAAAATAAAGTCCTGAAAGTCACTACCAGGCAACAAAGTAGACAAAATAAATCCTGCGCAGGAAATGAACAAGAACCTTTGCTTAGGCAAAATCATGAAAAAGCTTCTAAGCCCAACGTATATGAAGTCATCACAAATGACGATGTACGAAAAGTAGTGGCCTTGCATATGAAAGGAAAGCTGTGTTATTTCAAACACGGAAATAAAATCGTTGCAAGAATAAATGTTAGCGATCTGTATACTAATGGAGTTATCGACTTAGGTCAGTTTTTCCAAAGGCTCGAAAAGGAAGCCGGTATGCATGATATACGCCAACTAAAAGTGGCACCGCATGAAATCATCTTTGAACAAGTTTCAATAGATAATTTCATAAATATGGGCAATAATACATTGAGATTATTAAGAGTAGCGCTACTCAAGCCGGTGACCATTGTATCAAGCGATACAGAAAAAGAAGCAATTTTGTTTACATTTCATGATAATCCCATACAAGGAGGACACACGGGCATAACAAAAACTTTGGCCAAAGTAAAAGACACTACTATTGGAAAAATATGACTCGTCATATAAAAGAGTACGTACGTAGATGTCCAAAATGCCAGAAGTCAAAAACAACAACACATACTAAAACTCCTTTAACAATTACCGACACGCCAATAAGTGCTTTCGACAGGGTAATAGTTGACACAGTAGGTCCATTACCAAGATCTGAATATGGTAACGAATATGCAGTTACGCTTATTTGCGATTTAACAAAATATCTTGTTGCCATACCGATCCCAAATAAAAATGCAAATACTGTCGCTAAAGCTATATTTGAATCTTTTATATTACAGTTCGGTCCAATGAAGACGTTCATTACGGACATGGGAACTGAATATAAAAATTCTATTATAAATGACTTGTGCAAATATTTAAAAATAGACAATATAACGTCTACAGCACACCACCACCAGACAGTTGGAACAGTAGAAAGAAGTCATAGAACTTTTAATGAATATATTCGTTCATACATATCAGTCGACAAAACTGATTGGGATGTATGGCTAAAATATTTCGTATACTGTTTCAACACGACCCCTTCTATGGCACATAATTATTGTCCATATGAATTAGTTTTTGGTAAGCAAAGTAACTTGCCACAATATTTTAATACAATAGATAATATTAATCCACTGTACAATATAGAAGATTATGCTAAAGAAAGTAAATTTAGACTAGAACAAGCTTATAAAAGAGCTAGAATTATGTTAGAAAAAAATAAAATTAGAAATAAAGAATACTACGATAAAAATATAATTAATTTTGAATTAAAAGTAGGAGATATGGTTTTATTAAGAAATGAAACTGGCCATAAGCTAGAATCAGCATATTTAGGCCCTTACACAGTAGAACAAATAGATGATAGAGAAAATATTTTCATAAAGGATAAAAAGGGTAAGGTACAAAAAGTACATAAAGATAGGCTAAAACTTTTTATTAATTAATCATTCTCATCCAAAATATATATATATAAATAAAATGAAAAAAAAATAAAAACAAAACTTAAAAAAAAAAATAAATAAACAAAAAAAAAATAAAAAAATATAAAGCTACAAAGAACTAAAATAACTACACTAAGTTACGTTATTTTTCAAAGGGAGGGAGATGTAGTATGCATGACAATCTGTCATAAGCCCACTATATTGCAGGGTACGTAACCTTCAGACATAGCAACACTTTGTTGCTACGTATATACAAATATAACGCAACTACACAAACGGTCAGCGCACTTGAAATCTGATCAACCACCACGAAGTGTGGGATCCGCAACGTAAGCACTTTAGCCCTTACCAGCTAAGCCAGCGCTTGCCTTATATATGTATATTTAATGTATATGCATTCTTTGCCTTCTGCATATACATGTACATTCATAAATATACTACAACTCTCTCTCTCTCTTGACCGCTGCAACGGCAGCGGCCGCTCTGCTGCGACAGAGCTTTATACATAAGCAACCCAATTGCATTTAGGCTAAGAATTCTTTTGATCAAAAAATAAAGAGACATTCATAAAACCTTAACCGAATATCACAGACGTGCCAGCGTATAATTATTTAATTGACACCACAAAAACTGTCCGACATGGCGACCGTGACATGCGTCCAAAGGACCTAGGATATTGAAATACTTCAACAGCAACAACAAGGATTAATTACACCAGCCTCAACTGTAACAGCAGCATAATCACGTCAACCTTGCTGGAATTGGACATCGATCGATTGAATAGTTCTGAGTGAGTAAGGTGTTTTATTGGTATTGTGTGTCGCAAATGTCTATACGCATCACTCTCGACGAGTACAGGGCGAGAAAACTTTCGGTAAATGCACAGACTACTAGTAAGCCCGAATCAAGAAAAACAAGAAATCGTGGAGGCATACAGCTGCGTATAAAGAAACGCAAAGCTGAAATTTGTAAGCAGCTATATAATAGCAACAAGCCCCCGACTTGGGAAAATGCCAAGAAGCTAGCAGATGAGCTAGTCTTTCTTGATGAAGAATCAAAACGACTTAAAACACAATCCAAAGCACCTTATCCTCAATATATAAAGAACTTAGCTAATATATCAAAAACTCAACCAACAGAAAGGAAGCAGCTGCCGAAACCAATAAAGAAGTGCCCTGGAGACTGCAAAGGACCATTATACTCCCCAGCCTGTGCGATGACCTGCACCGGCAACGCTGACCGCACCAAGGCAGCCAAATAAGACGTGAAGAAGCAGTACATCGGCGACAGCAGCGGTTATATTAAGTAAAATAAAAATAATATAGAATTTGTAATAACTCGCACTGTGTTGTGCGAGTTAAGGAGAGTATGGCATAAAAAACCATACAAAAAAATAGACAGGCGATCACTGTTATGATCAAAATAGGGATACAAATAGGAAAATGAAAAAAACAATATATTAAAAATAACAAATGTAAATTACAAATAATTTCAAAATTGGAAATCTTTATAATAATATAATATCTAAAACGGAAAACGTTTATTACACAGAATTGGCCAAAATGGGTCTCATAGACACAAAAACGGTGGATTCCACCGCTAATGTTATAAATAAAGTAGAATCAAGTAGTGTAGATTTAGGAATAACAAATACTTTGTTAATAATTATCGTTGTTATTCTAAGCGCAAATATGTTCTTTAAATTATACAAGCTACACAATAAGTGCCTCAGAAAAAAATACATCAACAAGGCTAACGACCTAGATAAAATCTAGAATTGAATGAAAAAAAAAGAAAAGAAAAAACGATAAATACTAATAAAAATTTTGAATAAATTAAATTTATATATATATATATTATTGTATGATGGATATACCTCAAGTATCAGAATAAAACTCTGTTACAACGTATGCTTAACAAAGACCCAGATTTCCCAAACAAAGTATGAGCATGAGTATCACATAATAAGTATTTCAAAATGCATGCGGCAATAGCCGAAGCATTCGAAAGAGACCCAGAGTTCATTATACGAGCAATTTGTGTACTAAATCAATTTCACGAATTAATTTCGATACCTGATTTTGAGTACGCCTACGTGGACTCGTATAATAGAATTACTAGCCCACTTTGTGGGTTAAGGGTATAACAATATCAATAATAACAAAAATCTCGACAAGCAGGCCCAGCAGAAATGTGAAAAAAGCACATGCACACCAATACTAACAAATTTTTACTGTTCTTGTTTTTCGCTGGCCTGCGGCCGTTGAGTGCTAGGGCAACTGAAACAAAACCATATACACATACGATCCGCTATAGCGCTCGCTCACACTTATTGCTTACTGCTTCTGATATTCTCTATACCATTCGAAAACACCACAAGCAAAGGCACAATACAGTTATTGCCGACCTCGGCTGCCTGAGAGATATATTTTCTTACCAATTGCAAACTCTTGAGATCCTATACTCTTTGGCTTAACTAAAAAAGCTGCAGGAACACGCAAGAAAAAAAATCAGGCCCCAGCAAGAATGAAACCAACCAACCAAAAGCACACACCTCTTTCTTTCAGCTGTCCAGCCGCCTGTACTTTTCTTTCTAAAAATAAAATCAATACGCACGTGCATGCACACACACAATGAGTGTGGTCTGATAACCACTTGTTGGAACCAGTGTTGCCAATTCAGCTATTTTCTAGCCGTATTTGGCTATTTTCAGACGTCGTAAGCCGGAGTCTCTTGAAATTTGCAGGTGCCTGCGATTCTGGCTATTTTTCAACTTATTTAGCTATTTTTTCAGCTATTTAAAAAAATATACTATTTAATACGTAATTCATACTGTAAATTAATTAAGACGCTTCTATTTGGTCACATTAATGTATTTCTTTAACTACCGAGAGATAGCGAATACCATCAACCCTGTTTATTGCATATCGATTGCAAAGTTTTTCGCGCTTGCCGTCACTATTTTAATGTGCACAAATAATGATGAAATAGCCCCTTGCGTGGACGTAACTTGTAAAAAAAAAAATGCCCAAAGAATACAAGCAGAAGGTACGCGATACATGGTTGGATAATCCCGATTTTAAACAATGCATCAAAAAGGATTTGACGGACCCCACAAAGGCTTTTTGCACGTACTGCAAATCGACATTAAATGCAAAATTGTTCGATTTAAAAGTGCACGTAGCTACCAAAAAACATAAACATATTGACAATGAAACTGTGCAAAAAGTGGACCACCTTGCCAATTTATGCTCAAAGGCCTTTAACGTTCGCCAAATTAAAATTACGAAATGCGTAAATATTATTAAAAATGTATTATCGCCTCACTTTCAAGAACAATTGAAAGAAGATATAGGCTCCGCGAAATATAGTCTTTTAATAGACGAATCGACGGACATAAGTATTACAAAAATTCTTGGTAAGTAGTTGCTTTATTTATTTATTGTTGAAAGTTAATTAAATGAGCATGTCGTTTTTCATGTGTAGCCATAAACTTTTTTAGTGCTACCTGTGCAGAAATAGTGTCAACATTTTTTGCCTTATATCTCTTGAATCGGTGGATGCTTTAACTATTGCAAATGAGCTTCGAAAACGGATCACAGATCTACACCTGGACATAAAAAACTTGATTGGCATAGGCACCGATAATGCGAGCGTTATGGTTGGGTCAAATAACAGTGTGTTTACCGAGCTCAAAAAGGATGTTCCTAACCTGGTATTAATCAACTAGCAGTTAATAGTGCCTGCAAAGCAATACTACCTGGGGACTTAGAGTTTCTTATATATGAAACATACAATTGGTTTTCGAAAAGCTCTAAACGTCAAACGGACTATAGGAAAATGTACACCCTTATTAACGATGACAAGGTATACATTTTATAATTTTTATATAACTTTGTTTGTTTTCACATAATCTGTCTAACCCAAGTCTTGTTTTTTAACATTTTATGTGTGAACTTATGTGCGTCCCGCTGTATTGTTGGTTTGTTTCTCTGTGTTTTTTTTAAAACAAATCCTTTGAAAAAACACAGTTATTTATTTCGATGTTTGTTTTTAAATTAAGGCTCCGCTAAAGATCCCCAGAGTGTGCGATACCCGATGGCTATCGATTGAGGGCGCAATATGCAGAATATTGGAGCAATGGATGAAGCTTAAGCTTCATTTCCAAATTGTAGCCAATTCGGAGAAATGTCACAAGGCCAAAATTTTATATGAGATGTATAGCAGCAATATAAATCACTTGTATATAGCATTTCTGAAACCCATTTTAGAAGATATGCAAAGGGTTAACAAATGCTTTCAGGGCAATAACACGAATACAAGCAAACTTTTAAGACTTGATTTTCTTAATCAATACTCTAAAGTCAAAAGTTATAAGTCCTGATATTGACATTGACATTTTCGAGGTTGATTTACAAGATCATGTCAAACATGATATGCATTTAGGTTTCGCTTTTGAAAATAGACTTAAAATAATTAAGGAAAATATAAGTCAATCATTACGAAACTAATAAAACAGTTAAAGCGAAGGTAAATGGAAAATGGTTACAAAATTATTGTCCAAAATGTTTAACAGCAAAATGTATTATTTTCAGATTGCCAGAAAATGTTGCAGTTCTGAAAAAATCTATGTTTTTTCTGTAGAAAATGTGCTACGTCCTGTCAAATCGGATATTGTTGATATATTGAACAATTTCAATATGTTGGAATCAACAGTTGAAATTATTATCAAGCAATATTCAGTATTCACCTTGTGAATAAGATATATATTGAAAATAATGCAAAATTCTGGTCAGAAGTATTTGCATACAAAGACTCTGGAGGAAACAGCCCCTTTCTGGAACTAGCGATTTTTGCAATAATGCTTTTATCGTTACAATGGTCCAGCGCAGAAGTTGAACCCCTTTTCAGTCATGTCAACAAGAATTCACTAAATAGAGCTGCCAAACAGCAAAATTCCATTATTCAATTGGAACTCGGGCAAATGGACGATTGGAATACACTTTCGCAATTTCTATGCATCGCAGCATATCTGTATGGTGGTTGCGAAGGCAAAATGATTGGGAAAGAGTCATATAGCTGAAAACATGAAAGAGTATGTATGACGAGCAATGCAAAACTAATAATTGCCTGCTTATTTTAGTAGACGCTTGTTAATTTTGCTGTTCGCCTGATTAGCAAATGTTCGATGAGCACCAAAACTGCCTTGGAAGTATTGTTCTTCTGGTTTTTCTTGGGTTTTTTGAAGGCATAATACAAATTTAATATAAAATTTGGCTGTTTAGCGTTTGCCGAAATTTATATTAGTTGAGAAAGGTCAATGAATTGCCTGGCAAATGGTACGCATACATTAAAATATGGACATGCATAGAGACAGGGACACACACATGCTTATGGTAGCTAGCCTTTCGGCTAGCAAAAATCCAAAATCAATGCCTGGCTACCACCAAAACTGCATACATATATATTAAATATGTATGTTTTTATTAATTCGCTCATTTGCTTTGCAGGTGCTAGGTCGACGCAGTTAGATAAGCAATAAAATAAGCGCACATAAGGAATACAAGGAAAAAAAAATGGGGGTACAGCAATTGAAGAAGCCACTGCGCGCTTGAAAATCGCTGGCTAGCGGCGCATACACACAGTATGGCTGGCTGCTTGTGCTATCAACAAAAATGTTGTAGCAAAGTTAGGAGTCGAAATGGCTGGCGAATGACACACGAAGCACGAGAAAAGCCCGAAGTGCGCTCTCAGAGCGAGTGGTAGCTACGGTTAGTTACGTTACGAGTTCCAATTGAATAATGGAATTTTGCTGTTTGGCAGCTCTATTTAGTGAATTCTTGTTGGTGCCAGTCAGTTTACCGCTGTGAACCCACGCCATATCATCCAGCTATCTGTTGCGCAGTAGTTCACTACCAACTCGATAAGCCTTTTTAATGAACCAAAAAGGTTGACTTACATTTAATTAATTTTCTCAAAATCTGTCCGATTTATCTCTCTAAATTTTTTGGCAATGGCTTCCTGAAACATGTAGCTTTAATTTGGTATAGCGTGCATTTGGGGCCATTATCTCTGAAAAAAGTTATTTAGGATTGAAAAGCAAGCATTGATTTTGGCGGTCATTTTGTATGGGGCTGGTTTCGAGGTATCTGCACTCATTGGCAATTTACTCAAAAACTGTGGGGACGATTTTTCTACAAATTTTACCACAAAATAGGTGAAATTGCAGGCTTTAATCGTGTATAAGCCGTATTTGGGGCCATTATTTCTGAGTTGAGATTTTTAAGATATACTGGATATGCGATTCTTTAATAGCTTGTTTAACCCATTTCAAAAGCTGAAATATGCCAAACGATGCATAAAAACAATAAATAATTCATTTTTTTTACATTTCTGCATCAATTTTTATTTGATTCCATGCTGAAAAACATGTAAAAACAGTAAAATTCATTGGTGGTTCCGACTCATGAACCAAGTTCCGTTTTTCGTTGCTGGTGAACCGTTGCTATCTTGACACACATGAATAAAATGACTGACTTAGTTCACAGCTGAAAAGTTAACTATTGAACTTATTCATCAAATTGCTCAGTTACTGTTAGTTTTAACACTCAGTTACGAAAGCTGTTTCCATTGCTCAGTAACTGAGCCTCCGTTAATGAATCAGCTGTTCGGTTGGTTTTGTTTTGGTTTGTTATAGCTAAAATTACGAATTAAACGTGGAGCGAAATCAATTATTGCAAAATTGTAGTGCATTATTGTCAGTTTTATTGATATACATGAAATGTCTACAAGCTTTTTTGCTTGTTATGAAAAAGCAATGTAATTTTATAAATACTTCGGCCTTGAACATTGCAATTAGCAGAAAACGGAAGCAGCCATCTGAGTAGTCATTTGTAAGTTAAAATTAAATTGTTGGTTGCTCTCCAGACGCCGGCGATGAGCGCTCTGAAGCAGACCGCTCCACTGAACTTCGTTCCACCGATGACCGCTCCATCGATACCATAAAGGGACGCTCCAATGCTGCAATACCCTGAGCAGACGTTCACGGAATGTCGTCAAAAGTCTCAACCGCTGCAGGCACTAAGGGGGCGTTCACAAATTACGTGAGGCATTTTTTTTTTTTTTTGATTTTTCGACCCCCCCCCTCCTTCTCCTTCGACCCTCCCCTCCTTCTCTTTCGACCCCCCCCCCCTCCTTCTCTTTCGACCCACCCCCCCTTCTCCCAATCTCACGTGAGATTTTTTTAAATGTGTTTTTGGCTGTAAAATCCATTGGATTTAAAAAAAAAGGAAACATCGCGATGATTTATCGAACAAGTGTTCAAATGAACTAGCTTCTCTTCGGTTATTCCTCAGTTAATATTTACGGTCAGTTATACTTCAGTTAATTCCTTATGGGAGAATACATGCAAACTGAACCTCAGTTACTGTTAACTCTAGTGATGTAAAAAAACATCGATGATTTTGGGGCGATGTTTTCATTGATATCGATGTAATACGATGCATCGATGCTTCTGCACAACATCGGCTGTTCAAATTTACAGTAATTTGAGCTATTTTCGCGGAAGTAAAGTGCGTATATAAATTTTATTTGATTCTGTGTTTGCAATGCCAAAGTTAGTATATTCATTAAAATTTGTCAAAGATTCTTTAGCTACCAAAGGCGATTGCCTGATAAGTTTGCTTCAGAAAGCCTTCTTGAAGTTTATTTATTTTGTAACTTAATTTATTTCAGAATAACAACAAAGACGAGCTTTTGCTGGAAGCATTTCAGCAAAATAAATGCTAATACCGCAAAATGCAACATTTGTGGCAAAATGATCAAAACTGCTGGCAACACGACGAACATGCAGGACCACCTACGCAACGTCTATAAGCTAAATAAGGAAAATTCTGATTTGGTATCTGGTGAAATTCGTGAAGAGACACCATCGTGCAGCAGTGTCGCACCACGACAAACTTCCATTTTTGAAAGCTTTGAAAAAATAACGGAACTTGCGACAGAAGGCCAAAAAGCCCAAAAAATCAACCACGCTATTTTTTTTATGATAGCAAAAGACGTGCAGCCTTTTTCAATCGTTGAAAATACTGGATTTGTCAATTTGATGAGCATACTTGCACCGCGCTACAAAATGCCTTCAAGGTACTATGTAACGAAATGGGTTGATGAAAAATACACAGAGTTGAAAAATATATGGAAAACACGGCTGGATGGAATTAAATCAAGTTTGACAATGGATGTGTGGACCGACCAAATGTCAATGCGCAGCTTTTTGGGCATTACTGGTCATTTCCTGCTTGATCAGGAAATGGCTTCGTTGACAGTTGGAGCTTTGGAGCTGAGTGATCGACACACTGGAAACTACCTAAGCGATATGCTGGAGGGTTGTTGCTTAGATTGGCGCATTGAAAAGCAGCAAGTAACAGCTATTGTCACAGACAATTTTGCAAATATTGTTAAAGCTGTTGACATTGCTTTCGGACGTAAAAGGCACCTACCGTGTCTTGCGCATACTCTAAATCTTATTGCACGATCTGCCATCCAAAGGGACTCCGTACATGGATGCATCACAAAAATAAAAGCAATAATAACTTTCTTTAATAAGAGTTGCGTAGCCAGCGATCTGTTAAGAAAATTAACTGACAATGCGTTGATTCAATATGTTGCAACAAGATGGAACAGCACCTTTTATATGATTGAGCGTTTTTCGGAAATTAAACAATACGTCAACGAAGTGCTGTTGAACACGCGCAGTGATCTCACTATGCTTAGTTGAGTTGCTGAATAGCATAATAACAATGCTACGCCCCCTCGAGGAAGTAACAAAAATAATTAGCGGGGACACATATTGCACAGCCAGTATGGTCATTCCCATCGATAGCAAAAAACTACTGAGGCAAAAGATTTTAAGGATTTCCTGCTAACCGAAATTCAAAGGCGTATGGGATCAATAGAGCAGGTATATTCAATTATAATTAATTTTTAATTAAATATGTACATATATTTATTTTGCAAATCATTGTTTTAGGTATCGATTCTGGCAATGGCCACAATACTTGATCCGAGGTTCAAAAAATTGCATTTTAAAGAACCTCAAGCATGTGCTAATGCAATAATTAAAATTAAGTCACATGAAAGCGAAATAGAAGTGTTACCCACCACGTCGGCCACTCAATCGAATTCTTTTTGGGACCACCATTACCAGCTGGCACAGTCCCAAAAACCGAATGTGGATGCCGATGTAGAAATAAGCGCATATCTACGCATGCCATTGGCTGCGTTCGAAAGTAACCCGTTACAAATTTGGGAAGGTATGAAAAATACCTACCCAAATTTGTACAAGGTTGCTCTCCAATTTTTGCCGATTGTTGGATCATCTGTTGCCTCTGAACGGGTTTTTTCAGCGGCTGCCAATATATTAAGTAAAAAAAAGAAATAGAATAGACCCAGATAGACTAAGTCGCATATTATTTTTGCAAAACATTGAAAAAAAATACTTATAATTATTATTTTCTTTATAAAGCAGGCTTGCTAAGAAAGCATACGCTCTGCTTTCGTATTAATTTTATGCAATACCCTACCGGTAAACGACTGCTGTGAAAGCGTAAAAGTTTTTTTGTTTTTTTTTATGTTTTGTTATGTTTTTTTTTTACGTTAATAATTTTTAAGTATACAACTTTTGAAATTTTATAAGACAGCTATGAAAGCAATTCTTAAATATATAATAATAAATGAGTTGTTAAACAAAAAATATCGCTCTTTAAGGCCCATTCCCAGCAGCTGCGAAACGTAATTTTAAGCTGCAACTCTGTATAAAAAAACAGTTGTCAGAAATATTCGTGCATGCTTTCCATTTTTAAATTCCCAGCAACCATCAGAAAAGTTCATCGATAGTTCCGATAGTGGAACAATTGTGGATTCCATAATCAGCTGTTCTTAAAAACGGAATAATAGCTTCACAATTATTTCGTGCAGCAAACACAATGGACGCGCCAAAAAATTTAAAACGTAAGCGACTTGATAGCTTCTCTCGCGCTGACAAAATTGATTTATTGAATGCTATTAAGCAAAATGAAGCAATTTGGAATATCAAATCCAAGAAATACTGCGACCAGGTTGTATTAGATAATTTACATACATATGTATGTACAAGTTATCTCAAAACTTACGTCGTTTTTGAAGCGTCCCTTTTCACCCATTTTTAGTAAATATGGGTTCACCTAACATTTACGGTGCGACAAGCTTCGTTTTAGCTCATTAGCTTTCCGCCTTCTCCTTAGAAGCATGCAAGCAGCTAATGCCATCGCGAAATAACTATTTTCCATGTTTTTTTCTTTAATTTTTTTCAATTTGTTAACACAATGAGCAAATGAATCAAACAAGGTGACCAACAAATATTTACATTTTTCCATACAAATATTTGGCACAGCTGGTCACTCTAACTTTATGTGGAACCTAACGAAATAATTGAGCACTTTTCATAAATGAATTTTTTTTTTGCTGGGAATGGGCCTTTAAAAAAAAATTTAGGATACAAAACATGTCACATAAATACATCGATGCATCGAAATTTTGAGCCGATGCATTTCCACACATCGATTTTCCATTTTGAAAACATCGATGAACATCGACATCGGTATTTTGACTCAAATTTACATCACTAGTTAACTCACTGTTAAATGAATAACTGAGCAGTGGAAATAGGCTATAAGAAGTTAGAAGACAGTAACGTTAGTGGTGCGTATTAACGACATAGTCGCAATCGATCAACAAAAACGCGGATCGAGATAATCGAGATCATGAGCGATGGCAATATGAATATAGTAGGTCTGTTCGATAGCTGCACTAGGTTGCCCTAGTGTACACCAGTTCACAAAAAAGTGTTCGATAGCTGCACTTTTTTACACTAAACTGCCCTGTGTTTTTTAGTGTGCCCTGACTTACACTTTTCTGCAATTGTCTACACCACCAGAAAAATGTAGAACAACAAAACAGCTGTTTTGTGTCAGTTACGATTTTAAGCACTTGAAATCAGTTTAACATTGCAACAATAGTACAAAATGTCAAATGAGTTTATTTTATAGCTTTTTATACAATATGCAGAGCCTGAAGTGTATTCAGCGCAGGAAGCAGCAGCTACCGCATGCAATTAAAATAAAGAAAAGGCTATTTGAGTGAATTCAAGCACAAAATTGCTCTTCTAGCTCGCAAATGCGTTTGAAATTCTTTATCCGTGTAGGTTGGAATAGTTTTTGTCAAATATTCCATCACACAATTTATTTTTCCTATCGGGAAATCTAACAATTGCACCATTAATAAATCCTCTTCTTCATCGCCACTTGGATCAGTGGAGCTTGCAATAATTTCATCATCTCTGTCGTCATCAATCAACTCACTTATAGTGAAATTTTCATTGTTATTCAAACTCATGTTAGTCGTGTCAGTCAGCTATTGCTTCATTTGCTCTAACTTACACCTTTTTTGTGCGACAGTAGTTCTACCCTTTTTTACACTTAAAATTTTAAGGGTTGTATTTTTCGTGTTCTGTTCTGCACTGCACTACTCTTTTTACTATCAAACAGACCTAGTGTATATACTTATTGGCGATGGTCACGTCAGCCGGCGATAACAGGAAAAACCTACAGATAGAGGGCGATGCTTAACGGAAAGCAACAAAGAGCAACGTTGGATACGCCAAATTTGAAATGGTGTCAGCAAGGCGCCAAATTCAACATGATGTCGCTTGGTAGCGAAAGGAGTGTAATAGCTCTATAAGCTCATCACAAGTGCACTGCTGCAAGTCCACGCTACCAGAACTGAACCGCGAATTCGCTTGCATAAATAATTAAAGCAACAATTGACGCAAATTTCTCACAAATGTTATTCGTTTATTTTAAAATACTTTACACGCACAAACACACATAGATGCAAATACAATAATCATATTCTGATACGTGTTACATAGGTATTGAGTTAAGAATGACTCAGTTGACTAAGTCAATTACATTTTGTATATTTTTGTAGCTATAAAATCGGATGAATCAAGTAGATTATATATACTTGCACTTGACATACCTAATTCAAACGAATGTCTCGCAGTGCAACATACAAATCGTTATATTTATTTTAAATGTTACCTTAAAAAATTGTGTGCTTTTTATATTTTTTAAATACATATACTTATATATATATATATATATATATAAATATATGTAATTATAATTTCTAACAATATTTATGTAAAATTAAAAATAAAACTGATTCGGTTGATAAAGTAAATGTACATTTATAGCATACACATATTTCTCCAAAATAAAATGCTTTTTTATGTTACAATGTCCAACAGATATGTTAACAAAAGCGGAAGCTTTATAATATTTTTTTGCATTAACTTGTTAACACAAGTTAGCTACTGCCGGATTCATTGCATCGTTATATGATTGTGCACATCTGGCTGACAGTGGTAATTCTTTATGCTTGCTATCCTTAACTTTAACTTCTACTAATCGATTGAAATTGAGTAGCACGTAGACATTAATGTACAACATTTTATGGACTATCGTTATATTTTTTTTTTACACACAACCACAAAAATTTATTAATATAATATGCTTTTATGTACACAAATATATTTAGCTATTCATATGTATAAGTAAATATTTGACATGTAGAAAACTTAAATCATTAGAAGGGGAAGCGTGACAAGGTGGGGATGAATATGACTCGACCATCAGATAATATTAGTATCTGGGCGTGGTTGTGCCCATACTTTCCTCCTTTAAAGGCCGTTCCTAGTTATATTCCTTTTGAAATACTAGTTTTTTTTTTAAAGATTGGTTAGCTGGGTGTTACCAAAGTAAATAAAATATGTCGGTCTTCTACTTCTACTGTAGATCAGCATTTTTTTACCAGGCAGCTTACTTATTTCGAATATAATATACACACATAAGACATTTAGTTAGTACTGATTTGTTATCAATATAATTGATATATATATATATATTATTATTATTATTATTATATTATATATATAGATATATATATACATATATATCATAAGCTTATACACACATCATATATATATTTTTTATAGGTATCAAATTGACAAGATGAATCATCACTAAAAATGAGATAATTTAAATAATGTTATCGAAACACGTATATTATTTATGACTTCATTAAGCTAGATACGGCTGTGTTAAATGGAAGGATAAATTACATTCTTAAAAAAAAATCGGACAAATATGCCTCCACATATTTTTCGAAATCATAGTGGATGTTTGGTGCTGCATTTCGCAATATGCAAGTTTTTCAAATTAACAAAAGAAAACGCAACGCAAATAAAATTAAAAAAGTTTATTCCATTGCACACTTGAACAATAGTTGTTTAAAAATTATATTAAAAATATTTTATCGAAGTAAAAATAAATAATTTACATACAAACTTTATGAAATACGTACATTGATAAAAATAAAAACTAAACAGTGACATTACTACTTATAAACAATAATGCACAAATTTGTGTAATGCACACTCAATAAATGAAACAATATATAATACAAAGTTTCATGAAGTGCTAAGTGTAATATATTTAAGCATAAGTCTATTAACGAAGAAAATGCTGACAATCGTTTAAATAATTGAATTGATGTTTTAATATTTTTAAGCGAATGTAATACAATACACTGCAAGCTGTTTCGCCCCAAGTGACCTTACGGTAAGATTAGGTTAGTATTGCTACGTTTATTTTCCGCAGGGTTACCAGGTAACATAGTATTCAATGATAGATGAATTTATGAAATACAAAATTTCGTCTGTTTTACTACACATGACATTGTAGTTGCATTCTTTATCAGTATTGATGCAGATTCATGTACATATATAAATTACATATAACATAGATACATATATAGATATACTTTTCAAACTAAAATACCAATTAGTTTTTATTTATATTAAAATCAGTCGATTCTTGCGTTTGGATCATATTATATATATTGAATATTGATTCTTAGACAATAATATTACTGGCATGCAGTACAGTACAATAAACATACATACATACATATACATATACAATATCAATGAGCAAAGAAAACAGATAGCGGAAAAAAACTCAAATTTGTAAATCCTTTCCATGTCGTGTTTATCAATGGAATGCTTTAAGTGTAAGTTTCTGAATAGCAGAGTTTTTGTTTTTTATGGCAGTTTTCCCTTGCAGCTGTCAAATTCACATTTGGGGAAAAAAGTATGAAGCAAAAATATTTGGATTCTTATGTTGATGGAACTTACACACACGTTCATTCATATATATTTTTATAGGTGGTATCTTTTATGTACGAGTATATTGAGAACTGTCTTTTCATATTCATTCGTGATTGGAATACAGACAAAAATTTTATGTTTTGCCATTAAAATTTGAGTATTGGCGACGAGATTTATTCAGCCGACATAATATTATGAACTTGCTCTAACTTGAATGCAAGTCTTTGTTTCTGTGAAAATTCGTCCTCCTCAAGTGTGACCGTTAGCTGCTCATTATACTTAACAGCGTAAGTGTACAGTTCATGAAGTGCACAATTTGTATTAAACTCGGTGGTGTGAAGCTGTAATTATAAACAAACAATTTCTATTTAGTTTATCAAATTTTCCATACCAAATTTTTAAGGCAGAGCCTGAAAGCACAATTTATTAAATTGTTTACATTCATCTGCATTAATATATTTATGCTAACATTCATCTGCTTTAATATATTTATGTACTTAACAAGGTTTGTGCTTATCGATTACTTTTCCTGTTTCCAATATACAGTCATTATCGATAGTCTATATTATTAATACTTACCCTTGATTCTTCAGCAAGCATAGCATTCATATCCTGATCGGAAATCGATGACATATCCCGAATATCCCTATAATATCGGTCAACCCATTTGCGATACTCGGGTATATCTTTTGCATATAAAAGCTTTGAGCTTGGTGAATCCTTACCTGCAAAATATCATATATTAATTGAAAACAAAAGAAAAAAAAATATTGTGTGTTATATGTAAAAGTGTGACTAGAAGCTATCGAAACTTAATGTTTTCCAGTAATATTGTTATTTTTTCAAAGCTGTTAGTTTTGGAGTATGCTTAAAACTATAAATACATTTTAAAAATTAGTTCAGTATAAAATAACTTACCCAATCGATGGTCCGAAGTTGAGCAAGAGTCCATGAATGTTTGAGCTACAACTGACAAGCACGAGTCCACAATATTCGATTTATGAATATCAAAAACAAAATTAGGATTTTTTATTAAGTTTACCCAAAAACTGCAAAGGGAAGGAAATAATTTTTTTCAGGCTATGATGATTTTCATTCAATTTTCAATTATACGAACCGCAATGGTAAGCTGTTACTTTTCCAGGTATGCACAACTTCAGGATCCGTAATTCCATGTAGTAGGGCTTGGTCATCCAAAAAGTCAAACATATATTTAATTGCCAAGGGCAAGGCAGAGCCACGATGAGCGGTGCTAAATATAGTCTCAAAAAGGTCGTCTACAAATTTTTGCAAAGTACCCTTAGTTGCCAGCAGTCTTGTTAGGTATATTTCCGAGACCAGTTTATTAACGCGTTCTCCTTCTTTTTGAACATCGCTGTCATGGTGTTTGACCAAATGCCAATATTTTAATCCATTATCGTGCATATCATTGTTCAAAGGGCTGCCGGCGCGGCTGAATGTCGGTGAGGAGGACGTGTACTTCGATATATTTAATGTTTCATACCTAAACGGCAGAGATCGAAAATTACATAAACCACAAAGGGTATAAAATAAGACTTACTTGTGAGATTTCTCGTTTTTGTCTGACAGTATACTAAAATTGTAGATGGAACTTTGCTTTGGAACTAAACTCAGACCAGCACCATCTGGCACGTTGTAGTGTTGCAATGTGTTTAGTTTTTTCCATTCACTCTCCGTTTTCGATGTAGCATCTTCGTCATACAAGATAACACGCCCCGTTGCTCCAGTTCGCCACTCTAATCAGATGAAACAAGAATAGACATAATGGTTTTTCTTTCTAGTTAAGATTACTTTATAAGTGAAAGCATACCCAAATCCAAATCATCTTTGCGTGGTCTTTGGCTTGATGGTATATTTCTATAAATCGTTTCTAAACATTTTTCTTTTACTTGACCAATTGTGTCACAATCAAGCACTTTTACTGACACGTTTTCAGTGTGTGACGGCAGCATGTCTAAATTGTTGCAAAATATTGGCTGTTGAGTAATGCTGGCATTCACTGTCATAGGCCGAAAATCAATGGATTGACGGATTAGCTTCTCTTCACTTAAAGAGTATCGTGCTTCGTGGGTGCACGCATCAACCGGACCTTTGTCTACTTGGCCCTTTACTGCACGAAATAGCATGTACAAGGGCTCTCCAGCGCATTCTTTCAAAAATTTGTAGAGTAGAAACGTAAACCAAGCACTCAACATTTTTTCAGCAACACTTTCGGTACGGCGAAGCAATAGTTTTGGATGACTTTTTCCTTCAATGCACTTTTCAATTAGGTCACCTAATAAGGTTTTCAAAATATCCGTACAATACTCAAGTTTTGATTGCAATGTTACCATTATTAATGAGGCAACATTAACACGTTCACGCATTGAGAAATAACGATTTGACTCGAGAGTTCTTATAAAAAGCAGAAGGAACGTTTTATTCATTATGAGTTGAGCAAATAAGCGCAATCCTTTTTCTTTGCGTAACAATTCTGGCCTTTCCCACTGCAAGACAACGTGGTCTTCATGATTTGGGAATAAAATTTTCATCGCATACGATCGATAATCTAAAAACGGTATGCCACCCGACGTAAGATCGCCTGTTAAGTCCGTCATTTCTGTTTGAAGCTCAGCAAATGCTTCCTTACATTCGGCAGCCACACGTAGTTCTAAAATATCCATTTGTTCCTGCATGTTGCGAAGCACACGGTTAGACTCTGAGGTTTTCTTTCTATATGCCACGAGCAACGCAACGAAAAACAGCAAGAGTATTACACAGCCGGCTATTACAAAAAATACAACATTATCGCCCCAATCTGTGATAAGGTTCGAGGACTCGTAACTCAGTATGCCAATACGATACTGCAATGATGATCCAATCCGCACAATTACCTCTGGCCCACTGGGACTGTTACTTTCAGCTGCCGCTTCAGTGGGTGGCCGACATGTTAATTGCTGTCGCGATAAAGATGTGATATTACAGTAACCATTGCCAATTTTAACTTCGACATCACTTTCCTTGCAAGCGCGATCAAGATTTCGTCCATTTATTGTTAGATATTCGCTTTTAAAGTATTTAACTCGTTCTTCGAACGGAAAATATTCGGGATTCGGATAAAGCTCAAAATGATTATTGTTAGTTTTCGACAAATTCTGCACCCTTAACACATTGTCCATCAAAAAGCCGTACTCGAGCAAGGTTGGGTTTTCTGGGTCTACGATTTGACTGTCAGCTTCAATAATTGGAGACGGACATTCCATTTCCGAATCTGACTGAACTCGACATTGACTTGCATACATTTGACCTTTGTAAAATACATAAATGCTTGGTGCTTGTATGCTGGTAAATTGGGTACCAGTTACTGCAATTCGGATTCCGCCAGCCGGAATTCCCTTTGGAACTTTTATCTGGCCGCTAGGTCCAGAACTCACTTGTTCAACTGTTGGATCGAGTACATATTTGAAATTGTAGTCGTTAAACTCTCGGGGTCCATTGTCAAATGACATTTTAAGGCGACCTTCAATAATACCAGGAGAGGGTGATGTCCGACAAATCGCTTGAGACGAATCTGTGCTGATGATTTTACAAGGCAAACGATCATTTATAAAGGCTAATATGCGAGAGCCAGCATTTAAATGTTTTCCAATTATTCGTATTTGTGTACCGCCAGAGGAAGGTCCAAATCGCGGATAAAAATTCGATATTTTTGGATCAACAAACTCATAATCTTCTTTCGATTCGCCGCGGTAGTCTCCAATTTGGACTACAATTCGACCATTCCTATACATTTGCTCACCAGGGCTATCCACTGTGCATACTATTTGTTTTGTGTCTATGTAAAACTGTTGAAAGGGCATGCAGTTAATGCCAGCGATTCGCACGCCTGAGTATATGTCGTTATAATTTTTCCCAAGATTTATGCCCTTTATCGTTATGTTGGTGCCTCCCTCCCAAGGTCCAGTCTTGGGCCCAAACGAATGAATTTCTGGGTTCGGACATATTTCGCTACGATTTAGCCAATCCGTTTTACCGTCATTATTTTTGTTACACTGTTCCACCACCTCACATGTGTTTGTAGATGAGCACCAACCGCAATTGTATTTCTCAGACAGTGCTAGACAAATCCCACAACTGTCAGCCATGTCGCGACAGCGATAAATTACAACTTTAAAATAAAGATAAAAGAAGATACTAAAGTTGAGTACAAAGAGAAACAAAAGAATGCTTATGATATCTAACAATCAAAAAAAATTTTTGAACACATGCTTTTATACGCTTTCTTGCATACATATGTAATCGATAGTTTTAAAGGTTTATATAATAAAAAACTAAAAAAATAAACATAAAAAAGTATGTCTCGGTCGGAGATCGAACCCACGACCTTCGGCCTGTGAAGCGGCAGTCTTCTCTTTATGCCGCCAGAGCTCGTCAATTTTACTTGTCAAATTTGTAAGTTAAGCAAAACTGGTTTTCGTGGTTTTCACATGATATTACATATTTTATCGTGCCAAAAACTTTAAAAACATGTATTGTCATCTGAAACACATCTTTGGTGAAAATTTCAGAGCTCTAGCTAGTCGGGAACTTGGTGAAAATTTGATTACAAGAATCCGGTACAAACAAACAAACAAACAGACAAGTCAAGTTAAATAAAAGCATGTAAAAAAAATTTTTGTATTATAAATAAGAATGTACCGAGAAGAATACATTAATAGACTTTTGACTTGAGAATAAACTTACCGTGAATATTATGCGGGTTGTCTAGAGGTTTCGATCCGCCCCAAATGACAGCAAAAGTTGCAGTTAAATTCGGAGATCGGGATGTGTACTGAAATTCCATGCTATCACAGTAGATAGTATCACCAAGCAATTGTGCATTCAGACTGGTCACGCGACCCTCAATGTTGAACTGACAAACAAATCGTGTTTGCACAATGAACTGGCCAATAATGTGGACCTTGACTTTGATAGATTTGCTAGTTCCGGCAGCTACAAGCACTTCGCTGCCATCACCGGTGGCGTTAATGGTCGGACAAAAGCCAGGGCCAGAGCGATAACTTGGACCTATTCGGCTAACGCCAGTCACTAGTATATCATTACGGCAGTTCTCGGCTGTATCATGCGTACAGCGATGGGCTTCGACGCACCAGTCACATGGAAATTCTGATGATACGCAGCGTGTACACGATGAGTGTGTGCTGCAGTCAAAAAACGTAAAGTCTGTAGAGACAAGGTCCGGACCATTTCTGGTGCGCACAGAAAGCTTGGCAGTGAAATGATGTTTTCCCTGCTCAATTTGTGGTAGCATATCCGTACGGGGCGTGGTGCAATTAACACCGTTACGCTTTTTAGTGGCATTTGTAAATAAAGCCTTGTCCTCGGTGGTAAAAGCGCAAATTAAATTCTCTTTGAGCTGCGGCAAATGATCGATGATCAGCTCCAAGGTGCGAGCGGTGGTGCGCTGTAATTGGTGCGGCACCACACTTGTTATTGTTGTGCATTTGCCCGTTTTGTAGCTGACCCAGTATAAGGGATCATTGGCATCGTCTTGACAATTCGAGCGAGGGCTGCATTTATTTTCGAGCGAACACCAGCCACAATATGGATCTTTGGCGCCAAGGCATTCACCACATGTCTTAAAGTCGGCGCAATCGTAAACCTTTACTTTCGAGACTTTGCGTTCGGACATAGCGTAAACATACAGATTCTGGTTATCGAAGTGCATGTCCTGATTAATTGCAGAGCCCACATCTACTGCTAAGCTGGCATATTCGTTTGCAACGGTCGATGATTCAACAACTACTTTCTTTATAAAGCCGTTGACTGTTCCAATGAAAACCACCGTATAGCCGCTAGTGCTGGTCGCAGCCACTGATGTCAGTCTTGTATTAAACATTGCCACTGGAACTGCTGTGATAGGCTGCTCTCCTCCTAGTGGAGAATTAACATCCAATCCACAAAAGTCTTCGCCAATAGTTTGTAGTTTCTGCAATTGCATCATATATATAAATTATATTCAAGGGAACCATCGCAAGTTTACCCATATGTTTAATACTATTAAGAAGTGGCAATATTAAATAACAAATTAACAATTATATTATAATTTTCAGAGCAGTATAAGGTTGCATTTAAAACTAGTATTTGAAGATATCCACAATCTTAGTTATTAAATATGTACGCATGCATTTATTTATTAACTTTTTAACAATACAAACCGTTAAAACACACGGCATGCTGGGCGATATAAAGTCAAGGCCACGTAAGCCAACTCCGTTAAAACATAATTTTATGTTCTGCATAAATTTGCGACGAATTGATTTTAAGGAGTATATGCAAAGGGCAGAGTTGTTGGTTGGAATGTTGCTATCACCCTTTGAGAAAGCAGCAAAAAGGACGTCATCTTGAATTGAAATGCCCAAACTTTGAGCCAAGTCAGAACTAGGCTTGCCCAGGAATCCAGCCTGAACTAAGTTGAATTTAGTTCCGCCCTGAGCTTCACTAATGCATTCCACCGGAATTTCAGTATATGAATAATAATTAGAGTCTTCTTGGCAAATTCTCACTAGCTTGGTGATATACTCTTTGGGCGACGAGTGATGGTTGTGCTTCAACTGTGTCGTGAGGAAGTATGAAAACCGCTCCGAACTGAAGCCGTACACATAATTAACCAAATATGTTTCACGTGCGTATGAATTGATGAAGGTGCGCGTACCAGTTGTAACAGCAGAGGAGGCAATCTGGAACATTTTAGTTTTCTCGAGAGAGCGAGACGCAACTGCGGGTATCTCGCTTCGGTACGGTGAATTATTTGTATAGGTAACACCTACATACATTACGTTTGTCACTGGATGTTGAGGAGGTCCAGGTGCAATGAAAGCCACCGTTGAGGAGTTTGCATCGTTAGCAACAACTGCGTCCGGCACCTCGTGCTCAACTATGCTTACATTTTGGAGATTGCGGACCGTGCAAGTACCCTGGAATAAGGAGCCACAAGCAATAAGTCGCGACGTAGCACGATCTATAAGCAGGACCTTATTATAATTATCAGTGGGTTTTCTTATGGCATTAAGCGGGCAGTCAAGTATAGTGCACTCAACGGAATCATTTTGAGGTCCAGTCCTCACCGTTTCGTGCAGTTCTAAGTCTGGCGAAAGCTGATACAATCGATTTACACCGCCAACAAACACTCGTCCTGTTATCGTGTCCACGAGAAGATGATTTAGTCGCGTGTCAAATTTAACCACATTTGTAATAATGCTACTGCTTAAGTTCCCTGAGACATCCCTGGACAATCCGCTTAAGTCCGTTTCAGTTAAATTTATCTTGAGAGCTGCCTTACTGTGTCCAATCCTGTCAACTCGAAGCGGCAGTACAGAAGGCTCATTTGACAGTAAAGAATTTAAATTGTCATTACGATTTACTGGTGTGTGTAGTATTTGGCCGAGCGCTGATGGTAAAGTTGGATTTTGCAAAATGGTTATTAGAAGTAAATAAAGTAGAATATTCATTTCCAGGCTAATCGCCCAAAAGGCGATCTAAATAAATGATAATGTTAGCCCGTTGCGAAGGATTTGCAATAATTTATTATTATCCAGCGTTTTCCAGTTATTTCTTCAATTCTTTCTTATTACAAAAATCAATGTATTTTTAAATGAGTTTTAAGCAAGTTTGTATTGGACACATGTGTTGTGGAAGCAGGTGCATTAATTGCTACTTTTTAAATAGCTCATTGATTTATATCCATATTCACACAAATATAACTATATTTATTTGTATAGCATCAGCTTCCACTTTCAGTAACGAGCTGCTACATAATGGTTTTATCTGTAACTAAAAATAAAAAGAAAAATTAAAAGTACAAGTAAGTATTTATGTATATATTTGTCAAGATAGTTATATATCAATGTACATACATACAGTGCCGGTCAACTGCAAAATGCTACACAAACTCCAACAAACTTCAGCAGCAGTAAATTTTTAACAAATAAGCCAATTATAATAAACTAGGTTCGCTCTTAGAGCTAAATACGACCAGCAAATTTGTTAATTTTAAAAATATTTACTTCTATACATAGTTGTTTTGAAATGATTTTAATCCCAAACGACAAACAAACAAAGTTTCGGCCATACAACCTTAGCCCCCCTCTCCCACCATCATATTTTAACCAAGGAGTGGTGTTTTTTATTACTAATGTAGAAATTTGACAACTCAGACAAGTGTAAACCTATTCAGATAAAAAACTTAATACCACAAATTTTTAAATTTTACAATTGGGAATAAAGTTGTTGGCTTTTTAGTGCCCACTTGCATTCTAAAAAGAAAGTACTGTGAAAATTTTAGCCATGTAGCGCTTATGGTTTGGGCTGTGCTTTGATTACCCATCAGTCGTTCTGTAAGGATAAACTTTTGCAGTATGTATACATAGATGCATGTACAAATGCACTTGCAAGCATGTAAATGTCTTTATGTGTATTGTCATTGATTGGACTCTACACACACATAAACACATATTGTCAAATATATGACAAAGCAAATAAGTTTATTCAATACTTTTATAACTCTTAAGAGCATTACTTATTAAACATTTTTAGTCAAGTTATGCCGAACATAAATAAGTTAATTATGTTGCCTAGATTAAAAATACGATGTTTTCCTATACATAAACGCATATTTAATTGTGGCATAAAAATTAATAATTTTTGGTGAGCTGAAAAAACCTCAAACTTTATAGGCCACTTAATAACTTTGATTTTTTTCTACAAAAACTACGCCTAGCGTTCATTGAGAGCGTTGTGTATTTATATAGAAAAATTAACTTAACGTTAAACTGGACAGTTAAAGTTGTTTAAATTTGGAATTATTTCGCATCATTGTACACATAGATTTGCATACATGTTTGCATGCATGTGTACATTCCATATATGCATACATACATGCGCATTTTGAAACAGCAATTCTTTTGCAAATATATGAAAATTACTTACGTTTGTAAATTACGTATTTTGTTAATGTTGTAGGGATACGCAGCATGCAACATCTTTAATACAAAATTTAGTTACATTAATAAGCACTTATTTAAATGGTTCAATGCTTGGATTTTCACACATGGTAAATGATCTCAGTTTTACATGACTTTTTGCACGTACGCAAAGTGATATGTGCGTATTTATTAATAAATTATTTGTTTTTTTTTTTTTGGGAGAATAGCACTAAAAATTGAGAAAAACACACAATTCTTGGTTTATTGCAAAACTAATGAACACTTTTATGGCAAACGAACGACTCACACACACACCTACAAAACAAACACACAACCAACATACTTGAATACAACCCTATCATTTACAAAATGTCGGATACATGAAAATATCGATTTCGATTGTCGTTTCAGCAGCCATTTAGTGCTGCACAATGTTCTAAAAATCGTAGTGCAACTCAATGTGACGCCCCAATACATCGATATCACTGATGAACCAGCGTGTTTCGATATTTTTCCATCTCTATAGTGTGACCACTCTTTCAGTTTCCTTTTCTTCACAGCGTGCCGCGTGTAAAGTTTTTAACAAGAAAATTTTGTCAAAATGTCGGATTCTGAGGGGGATCATTTTGGTGGCGGCGAGTCGGGTGCATCTAAAACCTACCCAATGCAATGTTCAGCGCTTCGCAAGAACGGATATGTGATGCTTAAGGGACGCCCTTGCAAGATCGTGGACATGTCTACCTCAAAGACAGGCAAGCATGGCCACGCCAAAGTCCATCTTGTTGGCATCGACATATTTACACAAAAAAAGTATGAGGATATTTGTCCCTCCACTCACAATATGGATGTGCCGCATGTTAAACGCGAGGATTTCCAGCTGACCGATATAAGCGATGATAGCTACCTCACTCTGATGAGCGACAGTGGCGGCCTGCGCGAGGATCTCAAGATTCCAGAAGGCGCATTAGGAGCCTCCTTGCGCGCAGACTACGATGCCGGCAAGGATCTTTTGTGTACCGTGCTGGGAGCCTGCGGCGAAGAGTGCGTTATTGCTATCAAAAACAATACTGCTTTGGATAAATAAGCTAACTGATCGGGGTAATTGTCATCCACCGACCTAATAATGGAAAAGTGTAATGATATAATGAAGTAATATCAATTAAATGATTAAAAACTACAAAACTCATGGTTTACATATGAATGTGTATTTACTTCTGTACATATACATGTTTTTTATTCTGTTAATTGATGTTTATTACATTTCAGTTTCAGCGTTTCAAAACATTTGGTAGTATCCTAAGGTATATATTGGATTGGAATAAAAACTTGCAAAATGTGCAAACACGTGGATCAAAGCAACGAGTCCTAAGTGAATTTAGGAAAGCGATCAGGTTAGAGCAAGAGACTTGCGAATCTAAAAACTTGTCTAGTATACTGGTGCGAAACGGAAAGTTATATTTCATTTGCTACTTATTATTTGTGCCAATAACCAAATTTCAGAAAACATTTTTTCACTACAAATTTAACATGTATATGTATGCTAAAATTAACACAAATATGAACTGTAGAAATGGTTTATTTTTTACCACACACATACAACGCTCACAATATTTTGTAAAAGTGAATACCTAGTGTCGAACCAACCAAATGTCGTTGTTACACCCCAAACACCTGAATTGGGTAAAAAGAATGCAATAAATATGTGCAAAAGTATGTAACAGGTAGAGAAAACATATCCGATCCATTGTATGTATATATAGTATGTATGTATGAAAACGCAAATTATACATGCTAAAACATATCCTGATAAACGTCAAATGCATTCTCGAATGATTTGTTCGCTTTACGCCGATACAACCAAACGATGGTTTAAACAATGATCGTTATAATATATAACGCGACTATAAGGCTGCGAATTTTAAAATAGCCCCGCTTCACATACTACCGGCTCAAAGACAAACGTCAAGTTTTGCAATTTTTTTAAGTGAGTATTTTTTAAAATGCCAAGCGTTTCTCCCATACGTAGCTTATAAGTTTTCATAATTATGATAGTTTCAACATTTTGTGTATTGGAAAGAGGTAGCGAAAAAAATTTTCAAGGCATTAAAAAGTTGACAGAGTACAAATACATATGTATTAATAAAGTTATTATGTTTATTGACGTTTATTATGTGTATGTAAGTTATTAAGAAGTAAATTTCTGTCAAGATCGCTGAATAATCATAAATTAAAAAATATTGTTTATTTGAATTTATATATACACTGCAATTTGGCTTATCCGACTCCTGTCTAATCCGGCACCTCTACAATCCGATCATTTTTTCCGACTTCGCTAATCCGGCAACCGCTCTATAATCATTCTACACACACATGTGTATTGACGTTTGTTTTTCTTCTTGCTTATGTCGGATTAAAGATTTTTTTTCAAATTGTCGCACTATAGAGGTCATTCATTTTTTTCTCTACAATCCGGAAAACTGGACAAACCAACAAGTTTGTACAAAAGAAATGTCGGATTAGCCGAATTGCAGTGTATATTATAAATGGCCTCCGAAACCCTTAATAGCCGAGGCAGGTCATATATTTATCTTAATTAATTTAACTCACAATAATATGCACAAAACTATTCGAAAAATTCTGAATGTGAGAGTTTCTAACTTCACTTTCCGTAGCAAATAGATTTTTGGAATTGCCTTATACTACACAGGAAAAAATTCAACTCAATGAAATGCACAAATGTCCCGGCAGAGATTGGTCGTACCAAAGAGTAAGTATAGAATTTGCAATTGGTAAGAAAAGCTGTCTAGTGGTAAGCAATAACTATAATTTGCCTTTGCTTGTGGTGTTTTCGAATGGTATAGAGAATAACAACAGCAGTAATCAATAAGTGTGAACGAGTGCGATAGAGAATAGCATGTGCAGATGGTTTTTTTCAGTTGTCCTTGCGCTTAGCGGCCACCAAGAGTAAAGATTTGTTAGTTTTTGTATGCGTGTAAGTTTATTGAATTTCTTGGTGGGCCGGCTTGTCTAGATTCTTGTTATTTTTGATGTTTTTTTTTCAGTCGAATTTCAGTTTTGCAATCTATTCTATGACACTAGCAAACAATTTTGCCATCGCAACTACCATACAGTTATGCAGCAATGCGCACAAATTCCAAAAGTGTATTCAGAAGTTCACTTGTCGAAGACACAGACAACGAAAAAATATCAAAAATAACAAAAATCTCGAAAAGAAGGCCCTGCAGATATGTAACAAACGCACATGCACACAAATTCCATCACATTTTTACCGTTCTTGGTTGTCGCTGGCCCGCCGCTTGTCGTACAATTGACAGGCCTCTGAGTGCTAGGCCAACTCACTAAGTATAAAGTGTATAGAGCAGTGATGGGCACACACACATATTGTCACAGTTTTCACTCGCATACCAGCAGCGAAAAAACGAAATGTCATTAGTACAGTGTACGCTGCAAGTTAACAGTTACTCATTGTGCTTTTTGTTTATTAATAAATAATGCCATCTTGAAAAATATTTAACATTGCGACAAACAATGTTACTGCAAATCAATCATTTTGCTCTGCCACCTTTATTTTCTATGAAAAAAAATTCATTCTCCCATTCGGGCATAAACATTTTGGAGCGCACTGTAAAAAATAGTTTTCCTACTACCGCGCTGCGAAGTGTTTGCCTGTTAATAGTTTTTTTATGTTTATTTTTTAGTTTTTTATTATAAAAACCTTTTTAAACTATCGATTACATATTTATGCAAGAAAGAGCATGTGTTTAAAATTTTTTTTTGATTTATATGTTTAAAATTCCTTCAATTAAAGTTTTGTAAGAAGTTTTATTGAAAAAAATTGAGGTTAAAAATCTTTTTTGATTAAAGGATCAGTTACCCGAACATAACTTGACTTGAACTTAAACTTAAGAAACAGCTGATCCCTTCAACTTAACGAAAAACACTACTTGCTGGTTACCCTCAACTTAACTTGACTTGACGTAACTTAACAACCTGCAGAAAACAGAATTTCAAGTTCACGTTAAGTTCAAGTTACGTTCATTTTCCAGTTCAAACAGCTGATTGGTGAGCAGTTCTATGAATGAGCATAGTCCAATTTGTATTTTATTGTTATTTTTTCAAGGTTCAGGTTCACGTTTTGTTAAGTTCGGGTAATTGCTAAAATTTCACGTTCAAGTTAGTTCAAGTCAAGTTAAGTTAACGTCAAGTTAACTTCGGGTAACTGAGCCTTAATACAGTTAAGCAGTTCGATGGCAACTGGTTATTATTACGACATTTGTTGTGGCGGCGCAATCCGTACCTAAAATTTTAAATAAATATATATATGTTCAGAACATGTAAATTAAAACACCTACCTTACGGTCAAAATCGAATTTAATGGGTCAACTTTCATCCTATTCCTGATTTTAGTTTTTATAAGATTGACTTGGCTAAAAACCCGCTCCACTTCGGCGTTGGTCCAAGGCAACGAAAGAAATTGAAGCGCAACTGAAGCTAACTCGAAAAAGCGGCAGTTCCCACCAGAATCTCGGAACTTCAGCATTTCACTCCAAAACTTAACTGTTTCGTCAACATTTTCCCATTGTAAAAGATGAATGTTATAATACTGACGTTCCACCTTGTCAATGTCTAAAATGCCAAAATACTCCAGGATTTTATTTGCAGTAACTGCAAAACACCCGTGTGGGATTTGTCTAACTCTTCCGCAGGCACTCCGAAAACTCCGAGCTCTGTAACCAGGCATCTCTGACTTTTTGTTTGTAAATCTCTTTAGGAATTTTAATTTTTTTTATTTATTTTCCCCGATAATAGACGGGAGTAGTTCACGAATTATAAGTGGGAAATTATGCGATAGGAGTGAAAACCGATTCCTAATCGATATAATGCACAAGTTGGAGCAGGGAGATTACGATAGGAAGGAAAACGATTCCTTATCGATATAAATAGAATATCGTTATGTTAATGCCTGATTAAGAACTTTCATTGTAATACTCTTATAAATAAACTACTAACATTATCATGAAACTAAATAATTTCAAGAGCAAAAAGCGGTAAGCATTATTAAGAAAAGCCAGAATTCCCGCTGCCCGTTGTTATCAAATTTTTCCCGCAATCGCGTTATCGAAAAGCCAGCATAAGTTGGCGCTAAGCTAATAATTGAGAAATTGATAAAAAAAATCGTTTTATAAAATTACATATATCAATGTTATTAACGCTTCGAGCGGCAAACTTGATAATGTAACATTCTTCTTCGCAATAGCATTTTCTTGTGTTGCTGTTTGTGGGCATCAGTGTTTCCACATAAGCTAGATTCTGGGAAAAAATAAGCTAGAATAAGCTAAAAATATGCTTATAAGTAAGCTATATCCAAATTCAAATACAAATGATTAGATTTTTATTTATATTAAATAAGTTAATAAGTCTTCCAATTCAGAATTTTCGTTATCATTAAAGTATTTATCGTTTCTTTTAATTTAAGTAAGTATAATATTTTTGTGGTAAGTTGTAGCTGTGGCAACATGCACCATGTCTGCGCAACCCATATCTGAGAAAAATAATTTGTATAATTATAAAATAAACAATAATAATATTGCTTTTTGTTGCGCAAAGCGGTTTTGACAATATTCATTTGACCAAATACGCATTCCACTTCCGCATATGACCAAGGCAATGATAGCATTTGAATGGCAAAACGAGCAAGCGACTCAAAGGGATTATCGATCCCTACGTCTTTAAAACGAGTACCTATGACCAAAACTCTACGGTATCATTTATGTTTTCCCATTTTATTAGATGAATCTTATCAATCTGTTATTTTAATTCATCAATGTTGATATACTGAAATATTTTTATAAACTCAAATATATTTTTTTCGGCTTGCAAAATACTGCCAACTGCAAAATTGTTTATTGTCTTTAGTGTTTAAAAACTATTGGGAGTCTGAAATTGATAAGAAGCAGATAATAAATATTGTAATAATCAAATCAATTTCAGCTTATTTGTACCTTTCTCGAAGTTGATGTATTAGTTCTTAAAAAAAATAAACACGCATCGCGGAATCATTGTTTATTTATAATTTGAGGCATTTTTGCAGCATTGACTTCTTTTCACTTCGCAATTCCAAATTGAAACAAGTGGAAACGTTGCAGTCGGACGCAACCGACTGCGGTATACTCGATACCAGCATTAATAATTTTGATGCCCATCCATGTGGGATGTCAATTGCTATCTTCATACAAAATTTGGTGACTCTAGCTCGAAGTTTGTATAAAGTGGGGAAAGGGGGGCTGGGGGCGATATGGGTGGAATTGCATCCAAATTTTTGATGCAGATCTTTGTGGAATGTCAATTGCTATCTTCATAACAAATTTGGTGACTCTAGCTCAAAGTTTGTATAAAGTGGGGAAAGGGGGGCTGGGGGCGGAATGGTTGGGCGTGCCGCGTTTAAAGTTTTTAACAAGAAAATTTGGTCAAAATGTCGGATTCTGAGGGGGATCATTTTGGTGGCGGCGAGTCGGGTGCATCTAAAACCTACCCAATGCAATGTTCAGCGCTTCGCAAGAACGGATATGTGATGCTTAAGGGACGCCCTTGCAAGATCGTGGACATGTCTACCTCAAAGACAGGCAAGCATGGCCACGCCAAAGTCCATCTTGTTGGCATCGACATATTTACACAAAAAAAGTATGAGGATATTTGTCCCTCCACTCACAATATGGATGTGCCGCATGTTAAACGCGAGGATTTCCAGCTGACCGATATAAGCGATGATAGCTACCTCACTCTGATGAGCGACAGTGGCGGCCTGCGCGAGGATCTCAAGATTCCAGAAGGCGCATTAGGAGCCTCCTTGCGCGCAGACTACGATGCCGGCAAGGATCTTTTGTGTACCGTGCTGGGAGCCTGCGGCGAAGAGTGCGTTATTGCTATCAAAAACAATACTGCTTTGGATAAATAAGCTAACTGATCGGGGTAATTGTCATCCACCGACCTAATAATGGAAAAGTGTAATGATATAATGAAGTAATATCAATTAAATGATTAAAAACTACAAAACTCATGGTTTACATATGAATGTGTATTTACTTCTGTACATATACATGTTTTTTATTCTGTTAATTGATGTTTATTACATTTCAGTTTCAGCGTTTCAAAACATTTGGTAGTATCCTAAGGTATATATTGGATTGGAATAAAAACTTGCAAAATGTGCAAACACGTGGATCAAAGCAACGAGTCCTAAGTGAATTTAGGAAAGCGATCAGGTTAGAGCAAGAGACTTGCGAATCTAAAAACTTGTCTAGTATACTGGTGCGAAACGGAAAGTTATATTTCATTTGCTACTTATTATTTGTGCCAATAACCAAATTTCAGAAAACATTTTTTCACTACAAATTTAACATGTATATGTATGCTAAAATTAACACAAATATGAACTGTAGAAATGGTTTATTTTTTACCACACACATACAACGCTCACAATATTTTGTAAAAGTGAATACCTAGTGTCGAACCAACCAAATGTCGTTGTTACACCCCAAACACCTGAATTGGGTAAAAAGAATGCAATAAATATGTGCAAAAGTATGTAACAGGTAGAGAAAACATATCCGATCCATTGTATGTATATATAGTATGTATGTATGAAAACGCAAATTATACATGCTAAAACATATCCTGATAAACGTCAAATGCATTCTCGAATGATTTGTTCGCTTTACGCCGATACAACCATAATAACCATAACCGATACAATGGTTTAAACAATGATCGTTATAATATATAACGCGACTATAAGGCTGCGAATTTTAAAATAGCCCCGCTTCACATACTACCGGCTCAAAGACAAACGTCAAGTTTTGCAATTTTTTTAAGTGAGTATTTTTTAAAATGCCAAGCGTTTCTCCCATACGTAGCTTATAAGTTTTCATAATTATGATAGTTTCAACATTTTGTGTATTGGAAAGAGGTAGCGAAAAAAATTTTCAAGGCATTAAAAAGTTGACAGAGTACAAATACATATGTATTAATAAAGTTATTATGTTTATTGACGTTTATTATGTGTATGTAAGTTATTAAGAAGTAAATTTCTGTCAAGATCGCTGAATAATCATAAATTAAAAAATATTGTTTATTTGAATTTATATATACACTGCAATTTGGCTTATCCGACTCCTGTCTAATCCGGCACCTCTACAATCCGATCATTTTTTCCGACTTCGCTAATCCGGCAACCGCTCTATAATCATTCTACACACACATGTGTATTGACGTTTGTTTTTCTTCTTGCTTATGTCGGATTAAAGATTTTTTTTCAAATTGTCGCACTATAGAGGTCATTCATTTTTTTCTCTACAATCCGGAAAACTGGACAAACCAACAAGTTTGTACAAAAGAAATGTCGGATTAGCCGAATTGCAGTGTATATTATAAATGGCCTCAACTTGTTTAGTTGCCGAAACCCTTAATAGCCGAGGCAGGTCATATATTTATCTTAATTAATTTAACTCACAATAATATGCACAAAACTATTCGAAAAATTCTGAATGTGAGAGTTTCTAACTTCACTTTCCGTAGCAAATAGATTTTTGGAATTGCCTTATACTACACAGGAAAAAATTCAACTCAATGAAATGCACAAATGTCCCGGCAGAGATTGGTCGTACCAAAGAGTAAGTATAGAATTTGCAATTGGTAAGAAAAGCTGTCTAGTGGTAAGCAATAACTATAATTTGCCTTTGCTTGTGGTGTTTTCGAATGGTATAGAGAATAACAACAGCAGTAATCAATAAGTGTGAACGAGTGCGATAGAGAATAGCATGTGCAGATGGTTTTTTTCAGTTGTCCTTGCGCTTAGCGGCCACCAAGAGTAAAGATTTGTTAGTTTTTGTATGCGTGTACGTTTATTGAATTTCTTGGTGGGCCGGCTAGATTCTTGTTATTTTTGATGTTTTTTTTTCAGTCGAATTTCAGTTTTGCAATCTATTCTATGACACTAGCAAACAATTTTGCCATCGCAACTACCATACAGTTATGCAGCAATGCGCACAAATTCCAAAAGTGCATTCAGAAGTTCACTTGTCGAAGACACAGACAACGAAAAAATATCAAAAATAACAAAAATCTCGAAAAGAAGGCCCTGCAGATATGTACCAAACGCACATGCACACAAATTCCATCACATTTTTACCGTTCTTGGTTGTCGCTGGCCCGCCGCTTGTCGTACAATTGACAGGCCTCTGAGTGCTAGGCCAACTCACTAAGTATAAAGTGTATAGAGCAGTGATGGGCACACACACATATTGTCACAGTTTTCATTCGCATACCAGCAGCGAAAAAACGAAATGTCATTAGTACAGTGTACGCTGCAAGTTAACAGTTACTCATTGTGCTTTTTGTTTATTAATAAATAATGCCATCTTGAAAAATATTTAACATTGCGACAAACAATGTTACTGCAAATCAATCATTTTGCTCTGCCACCTTTATTTTCTATGAAAAAAAATTCATTCTCCCATTCGGGCATAAACATTTTGGAGCGCACTGTAAAAAATAGTTTTCCTACTACCGCGCTGCGAAGTGTTTGCCTGTTAATAGTTTTTTTATGTTTATTTTTTAGTTTTTTTATTATAAAAACCTTTTTAAACTATCGATTACATATTTATGCAAGAAAGAGCATGTGTTTAAAATTTTTTTTTGATTTATATGTTTAAAATTCCTTCAATTAAAGTTTTGTAAGAAGTTTTATTGAAAAAAATTGAGGTTAAAAATCTTTTTTGATTAAAGGATCAGTTACCCGAACATAACTTGACTTGAACTTAAACTTAAGAAACAGCTGATCCCTTCAACTTAACGAAAAACACTACTTGCTGGTTACCCTCAACTTAACTTGACTTGACGTAACTTAACAACCTGCAGAAAACAGAATTTCAAGTTCACGTTAAGTTCAAGTTACGTTCATTTTCCAGTTCAAACAGCTGATTGGTGAGCAGTTCTATGAATGAGCATAGTCCAATTTGTATTTTATTGTTATTTTTTCAAGGTTCAGGTTCACGTTTTGTTAAGTTCGGGTAATTGCTAAAATTTCACGATCAAGTTAGTTCAAGTCAAGTTAAGTTAACGTCAAGTTAACTTCGGGTAACTGAGCCTTAATACAGTTAAGCAGTTCGATGGCAACTGGTTATTATTACGACATTTGTTGTGGCGGCGCAATCCGTACCTAAAATTTTAAATAAATATATATATGTTCAGAACATGTAAATTAAAACACCTACCTTACGGTCAAAATCGAATTTAATGGGTCAACTTTCATCCTATTCCTGATTTTAGTTTTTATAAGATTGACTTGGCTAAAAACCCGCTCCACTTCGGCGTTGGTCCAAGGCAACGAAAGAAATTGAAGCGCAACTGAAGCTAACTCGAAAAAGCGGCAGTTCCCACCAGAATCTCGGAACTTCAGCATTTCACTCCAAAACTTAACTGTTTCGTCAACATTTTCCCATTGTAAAAGATGAATGTTATAATACTGACGTTCCACCTTGTCAATGTCTAAAATGCCAAAATACTCCAGGATTTTATTTGCAGTAACTGCAAAACACCCGTGTGGGATTTGTCTAACTCTTCCGCAGGCACTCCGAAAACTCCGAGCTCTGTAACCAGGCATCTCTGACTTTTTGTTTGTAAATCTCTTTAGGAATTTTAATTTTTTTAATTTATTTTCCCCGATAATAGACGGGAGTAGTTCACGAATTATAAGTGGGAAATTATGCGATAGGAGTGAAAACCGATTCCTAATCGATATAATGCACAAGTTGGAGCAGGGAGATTACGATAGGAAGGAAAACGATTCCTTATCGATATAAATAGAATATCGTTATGTTAATGCCTGATTAAGAACTTTCATTGTAATACTCTTATAAATAAACTACTAACATTATCATGAAACTAAATAATTTCAAGAGCAAAAAGCGGTAAGCATTATTAAGAAAAGACAGAATTCCCGCTGCCCGTTGTTATCAAATTTTTCCCGCAATCGCGTTATCGAAAAGCCAGCATAAGTTGGCGCTAAGCTAATAATTGAGAAATTGATAAAAAAAATCGTTTTATAAAATTACATATATCAATGTTATTAACGCTTCGAGCGGCAAACTTGATAATGTAACATTCTTCTTCGCAATAGCATTTTCTTGTGTTGCTGTTTGTGGGCATCAGTGTTTCCACATAAGCTAGATTCTGGGAAAAAATAAGCTAGAATAAGCTAAAAATATGCTTATAAGTAAGCTATATCCAAATTCAAATACAAATGATTAGATTTTTATTTATATTAAATAAGTTAATAAGTCTTCCAATTCAGAATTTTCGTTATCATTAAAGTATTTATCGTTTCTTTTAATTTAAGTAAGTATAATATTTTTGTGGTAAGTTGTAGCTGTGGCAACATGCACCGTGTCTGCGCAACCCATATCTGAGAAAAATAATTTGTATAATTATAAAATAAACAATAATAATATTGCATTTTGTTGCGCAAAGCGGTTTTGACAATATTCATTTGACCAAATACGCATTCCACTTCCGCATATGACCAAGGCAATGATAGCATTTGAATGGCAAAACGAGCAAGCGACTCAAAGGGATTATCGATCCCTACGTCTTTAAAACGAGTACCTATGACCAAAACTCTACGGTATCATTTATGTTTTCCCATTTTATAAGATGAATCTTATCAATCTGTTATTTTAATTCATCAATGTTGATATACTGAAATATTTTTATAAACTCAAATATATTTTTTTCGGCTTGCAAAATACTGCCAACTGCAAAATTGTTTATTGTCTTTAGTGTTTAAAAACTATTGGGAGTCTGAAATTGATAAGAAGCAGATAATAAATATTGTAATAATCAAATCAATTTCAGCTTATTTGTACCTTTCTCGAAGTTGATGTATTAGTTCTTAAAAAAAATAAACACGCATCGCGGAATCATTGTTTAGTTATAATTTGAGGCATTTTTGCAGCATTGACTTCTTTTCACTTCGCAATTCCAAATTGAAACAAGTGGAAACGTTGCAGTCGGACGCAACCGACTGCGGTATACTCGATACCAGCATTAAAAATTTTGATGCCCATCCATGTGGGATGTCAATTGCTATCTTCATACCAAATTTGGTGACTCTAGCTCGAAGTTTGTATAAAGTGGGGAAAGGGGGGCTGGGGGCGATATGGGTGGAATTGCATCCAAATTTTTGATGCAGATCTTTGTGGAATGTCAATTGCTATCTTCATAACAAATTTGGTGACTCTAGCTCAAAGTTTGTATAAAGTGGGGAAAGGGGGGCTGGGGGCGGAATGGTTGGGCGTGGCATCCAAATTTTTTCTGCAGATCCTTGTGGAATGTCAAATGCTACCTTCATACCAAATTTGTTGACTCTAGCTCAAAGTTTGTATAAGGTGGGGAAAGGGGGGCTTTGGGGCTGGGGGCGGTATGGTTGGGCGTGGCATCCAAATTTTTGCTGCAGATCCTTGTGGAATGTCAAATGCTACCTTCATACCAAATTTGGTGACTCTAGCTCAAAGTTTGTAAAAGGTGGTGAAAGGGGGGCTGGAGGCGGTATGGTTGGGCGTGGCATCCAAATTTTTTCTGCAGATCCTTGTGGAATGTCAAATGCTACCTTCATACCAAATTTGTTGACTCTAGCTCAAAGTTTGTATAAGGTGGGGAAAGGGGGGCTTTGGGGCTGGGGGCGGTATGGTTGGGCGTGGCATCCAAATTTTTGCTGCAGATCCTTGTGGAATGTCAAATGCTACCTTCATACCAAATTTGGTGACTCTAGTTCGAAGCATGTAAAAGGTGGTGACAGGGGGGCTATGGGGCTTGGGGCGGTATGGGTGGGCGTGGCATTCAAATTTTTGCTGCCGAACCATGTGGGATGTCAATTGCTACCTTTATACCAAATTTGGTGACTCTAGCTCGAAGTTTGTATAAAGTGGGGAAAGGGGGGCTGGGGGCGGTATGGTTGGGCGTGGCATCCAAATTTTTGCTGCAGATCCTTGTGGAATGTCAAATGCTACCTTCATACCAAATTTGGTGACTCTAGCTCAAAGTTTGTATAAGGTGGGAAAAGGGGGGCGGAATGGATGGGCTAGGCTCCAAAACTTTGATGCAGATTGTTGGGGGTCGTTGCCAGCTATCTTCCTACCAAATTTGGTGGCTCTAGCTCCACTACTCTGGAATATACACGCATTCCCGTTTTTGACGAAACGTTGGGGCAGATGGGGGTGGCTAGGGCGGTATTGGTGGGCGTGGCATCCAAACTTTTGATGCAGCTTTTGGGGGGTCATCATCATCTATCTTGGCACCAAATTTGGTGACTCTAGCTAAAAAACTGTGGAGATATAGGCTTTTCTGATTTCTAAATGCGGGGGGGCTGGGGGCGGGATGGGTGGGCGTGGCTCCAAAACTTTGATGCAGATTGTTGGGGGTCGTTACCAGCTATCTTCCTACCAAATTTGGTGGCTCTAGCTCCACTACTCTGGAAGATACACGCATTCCCGTTTTTTACGAAGCGTTGGGGCATCTGGGGGCGGCTAGGGCGGTATTGGTGGGCGTGGCATCCAAACTTTTGGTGCAGTTTTTGGGGGGTCATCATCAGCTAAATTGGCACCAAATTTGGTGGCTCTAGCTCAAAAACTGTGGGAGATATAGGCTTTTTTGACTTTAAAATGCGGGGGGTCTGGGGGCGGAATGGGGGGGCGTGGCTCCAAAATTTTTGATGCAGTTTTTTGGGGGTTGCTAGTAGCTATCTTCTTACCAAATTTGGTAGTTCTAGCTGTAAGGGTGTGTGAAATATGCGGATTTATCGTTTTTGAGTTATCGAATTTATCGATTTGCCAGCCCCCCAGTTATCGTAGAACCGCAATCTTGACACTTTAATATACTATCCCATAGATAAAGAGAATTGGAAAGTTTCAAGTCTCTAGCTTGAAGGGTGTGGAAAAAACTTGCACACATACGGACGGACAGACGGACAGACACCATGACGGACATTGCACAAAACCAATCTACTCTCTACCTTCGGTATCGAGTATAAAAATCGTGCATGCATCAGCCCACACATCGATGACACTATCGATAAGAATAACAATTCACGATCACAAAATAGTCGTTGCTAACTTGACGCTTATTATATTGATGAAGATTGCGTTACAATCGACTGTAAAAGAACAACTTCCGATATTTAAGCTGTGAAACACTTACAAATTTATAAAATATTCCTTTCAAGTCACGAATATAATTTAATGCTAGAATATGCTATATTAACTTTGAAAAAATGTAGATTTATGGCTATAAGCTATTTGCAAGTTATATAAGCAATTCCATGTTCATATATGCTAGATCTAGCCTGAAATAAGTTGACCTGGCAACACTGCTCAACACCCAAAGGCTAAAGTATTATACTTACTGCTATTAGATAGAGTTCGTATAATTAGTTGAATTAGCTGAATAAGTTCAATAGTTCATTTTCAGCTGTGAACTAAGTCATTCATTCTATTCAGTTGTTCTGAACGATGAACGATAGAATATGAACAGGTTATTTTATTCAGTTGTTCTGTTGTTCTGAACGATGAGTGATAGAATATGAACAGGCTATTTTATTCAGTTGGTTTGAATGAACATTGTTCCATTTTTGAATGCAATAAAATCGTTATGTAACTTTTGAGCCTAACAAATAAATTTTCAAATTTTAATTAGATTGAAAAAAATGTTTCAACTTTTCTGCTAGTTGGGTGTCGCCTGATAAAATTTTTAATCATTTGTTGACCAGCAACCGAAATCAAGGGACTTGCCTCAGCCTCAATTGCTGGTGCTAGGTCAGCTTCAGAGGTTTCCTGAATTTGACGTTCGGTGCCCACAGTAACTGTTGGATGCTTCAGCTTAAAGTGGTGCGTAAAATTGCTTTGAGACGTACCATCTATACTCAGCACGGATTTGCGATAAATACACTTGCCGGTCTTTCCACCCTCAATCCCAATAATATGGTTCCATACCTCACTACGTTTCCTCTTAGACATTTTATTTTGAGAAAATTCAACAATAATCATGTTTAAACAATGACAGATTCCCGCCAAAATAAATGAACGAATCACTGAAGTAGTTCATTTCGATGACCCGATCATATGAACTTATTAATATATTAATCTAATAGTAATAGATGATTTGACATTTCAAGTAAATTTAATTATCTTTACTTCCTTATTTATCTGCCTCTTTTGAATTTGTAAATTTGAATCAATCTGTTAATGTATATAACTTTTTCTATCAATTTGAAATGAATTTGTTAGAAATATTAAAAATTAATATTATAATGTTCTTTATAAGTTTAATCGTTTTCTTAGTAATATATGTATATAGTCCTATTAATTCGTTTCGGTATTAATTACGATTTTCATGGTGCTGGTATTGCGCACAGTTTAATGTTTTATCACTTGAACATATATAACAAATAACCGTAATTCCAAAATATTATTGAAAATAAAATCGAAATGAGCAAAAAACGAATTGAACGTAAAAATTTGCACGGCTCGGTTGTCGTGCAACCTCTTTCCAGCCTCAAGCCTTTCAGACCTACAGGAAACAAGTATTAAACAGATACTCGTTTAATTTTATAATTTTTAAATACTCGTTGCTAGGAGGTTCACTTTCAAGAGTCCTAAAATAGTTCACAATAGTGGTTACCAAACTATCGACTTATTGCATTCAGGCAACTGTGGCTATCGAAAAATGCGAATGCGACCGTGATATTAGTTATGTATTCATTTTACGACGAAAGACGAAAACTTGTACAAGCCTTCGTCAGTTGGTTCAAAAATGTTCGCGTTACGTGCTGCTGCTAAAGCTGATAAAAATTTGCTGCCATATCTGGGGCAATTGTGTAAGTAAAATTATGGTTATATATCAACCGAAACGAATGTGAAAGGGAAATTTTACCGCATTAATATGTATTTACATGTGGGATGCTAAACGGCAGATGCAAATGGCAAGCCCAAACATAACCTTAATTATGCGTACAGTGAAGAACTGATTGCATAATATAAAGGAAAAAAAAATTTCAATTATACGTTTGTAGATGTATTTATAATATTTTAAAAGACATATTGTCAAGATACAATTTAACCGAAACAATTTTTTTACTGTAAACATACATATTTTTCAAGAAGTAATATTCCCTACATACTTATACATATGTATGTGCACACCACTTATGTATATGTTTATGGGATTTAAAAATCTTTTTGGTGCTCAACTAGTGATATTATTCTTCCATTATTTTAAAGCTATGAAAAGACCAATTTGTTTTTCAAATGATTTTGCTCTTATGACGTAATCGAAATTGACTTACAGCTCGCGGTCATGCCGCAAAAGCAGCTGCTAAGGTTGCAGCTGGAGGCAATGGCAGAGTCGTGGCTGTAATTGGTGCCGTCGTTGACGTGCAGTTTGATGAGAACTTGCCACCAATTCTAAATGCTCTGGAAGTTGACAACCGCTCCCCACGTTTGGTACTGGAAGTTGCCCAGCACTTGGGTGAGAATACAGTGCGAACTATTGCTATGGACGGTACTGAGGGTTTGGTACGTGGACAGAAGGTTCTCGATACTGGCTCCCCCATCCGTATTCCTGTAGGAGCTGAGACTTTGGGGCGCATTATGAATGTCATTGGTCAGTATATTCTATTATGTTATTCTTTACAATATTATTAATCATCAAATAATCAATGCATTACGCTTTTTATAATTAAAGGTGAACCCATTGATGAACGCGGACCGATTCCAACAGATAAAACCGCGCCAATTCACGCCGAAGCTCCTGCATTTGTGGAAATGTCAGTTGAGCAAGAAATTCTAGTTACTGGAATTAAAGTAGTCGATCTTTTGGCACCCTATGTTAAAGGTGGTAAGATCGGTCTATTTGGTGGTGCTGGTGTTGGAAAAACTGTTCTTATTATGGAGCTGATCAATAATGTGGCCAAGGCTCATGGCGGTTACTCTGTATTCGCTGGGGTTGGTGAACGCACCCGTGAAGGCAATGATTTGTATAACGAGATGATTGAATCTGGCGTTATTTCGCTTAAAGATAACACATCTAAGGTGGCGCTGGTATACGGGCAAATGAATGAACCCCCAGGCGCCCGTGCTCGTGTCGCTTTAACTGGTCTCACCGTTGCAGAATATTTCCGCGATCAGGAGGGACAAAATGTGTTGCTTTTCATTGATAACATTTTCCGTTTTACCCAGGCCGGTTCCGAAGTGTCTGCTCTTTTGGGTCGTATTCCATCGGCCGTAGGTTACCAACCAACCTTAGCTACTGACATGGGTACCATGCAAGAACGTATAACCACAACAAAGAAGGGCTCTATTACCTCGGTGCAGGCGATTTATGTGCCAGCCGATGATTTGACCGATCCAGCTCCAGCTACAACTTTCGCTCACTTGGATGCGACAACTGTCTTGTCGCGTGCCATTGCCGAACTGGGAATCTACCCCGCTGTAGATCCCTTGGATTCTACTTCACGTATCATGGATCCTAACATCATTGGGAAGGAACACTACAATATAGCTCGTGGCGTGCAAAAAATTTTGCAGGATTACAAATCGTTGCAGGATATTATCGCTATTTTGGGAATGGATGAATTGTCTGAAGAAGACAAGCTGACAGTTGCGCGTGCACGCAAGATCCAGCGCTTCTTGTCGCAGCCATTCCAAGTCGCTGAGGTCTTTACAGGTCACGCTGGAAAACTGGTTTCATTGGAGCAAACCATAAAGGGATTTTCACAGATTTTGGCTGGCGAATACGACCACTTGCCGGAGATAGCGTTTTATATGGTTGGCCCAATCGAAGAAGTGGTTGAGAAAGCTGACCGTCTAGCAAAGGAAGCAGCCTAAATAAACGCTCTTACTCTAAATGGTCAAAATAAATATTTGCGAAAATTATATTCAAATGAATTAAGCATTAAAGTTGTCGCGAGTCAGACTAAAAAATAAAAAACCTAGTTAAACATTTAAAATGTATCAAATTCAATAAGAGTGGAAATATAAATGGAAATCATATGTTTTTCTGGAGAAAGTGATACCACATGGATATGTGTGTCCGTTTTTTGCACTTCTATAATGAGAGAAAGGGTGCGCCAGCGTTGAGGTTAATATTAGATATTTTAATTTAGATTATTATTTGTTCGCTTTCAGCGGCCCGTATTTTGTAAGTGAGGGTTTGGTGGAACTATCATATATGGAACTCTATATTCATAGGTGACGTACTCAGATGTGGTAAACTGCTAAAATTTTAAAGATTTACAAAATTTATAATCTAATACCGAAAGGTTTTATTATTTTTTTTAGGGAAATCTAGATTCCAAAAACAACAATACCTTATGGCTGCTTTCTGCCGTCGGCTGCCTTCTTCGCATAACTTCATCGTTTTATCGATTATATCGATATTGAGTCGGTGGATTTGCAGCAATTCATGTTTATGTGTTTATCGTTTACCAGCTGCAAGAAAGTGGTGTATTAATTATGTGTTGTCAAGAAATAATTATCCTAACAAATGTAGTTAATTTTCAAGTTAAATGATAAACAAATTTATTTATCATAAAGCGTAATGTGGATAAATATAAATTAAAAAAGATAAGAGTGTTTTTCTGCTGCGCATGTCGACCAATGCTTGTGAAGTTGCTAACCTTCGCGACAATGCAAAATCCTTATGTTGGCATTCTTGCGAAGATATATGTATGTACATACATGCATAAATAGGTGTGATTTGAAGTGTTAATGATTTATTTTAGAAAGAAATTGCCTATTAGAACCAAGCCATTGATAAAGTGCTTACAATTTGGAATTTTAAAAAAAGTGTTTTTTTACACCAAAAATAAATGCTTTTCTATCCCTTTTAATTTTTTGCCAGTTGTAAGCAAAGCCATCAAAGTACATATTTAATACCTACTGTTCGAGCGAGATACGATTACAATGGGTTCCTTGGAGCAGCATCTAAGACAGCTAACAATAATAAATAATGGAAGCGAGAATAAATATGTAAGAACCGGTAAAGTAGCAGCTTTGGTAGATAACTTACAGCATAAAGCTAGTAATGCGGCGACGAAGACAGCACCATTCATTCCACCCAAGCCGTTGAAAAAGACAAGTAAAATGCCTCAGGTAATAAAAAAACTTATGTGCAGCGATGGATTTTATTCAAAAAAAAAAAAATTGTACTATTAAGGTGCCACTCAGCAAACTGGTTACAGACACCCGAGAACCCCTTTACTCGCAACCTCTTCAAAGCTTAGAGTTGTGTGGAACTAAAAACCCTGTAGGTTTCAGTTTTTTGCGTAAGCAGCCCATCAATTCAAGTCAAGTTGGTGAAAAATCTGGCAACAGCCAAACGACTTTGGACAACCCAGCTGTACTGGAACAGCAATTAGAGGCTTTGGCGTATCACAAACAGCAAATGGAAAAAAAAGGCCTTTTGGGAGCGCAATCTCAATTTATAAAACCAACCTCAACCGTTCCCAAACTGTCTTCCACATCTCTAAGCGCTCATCATTATTCAAGCAAAGGAACTTCACTTTATAGCAATCTGCTAACTTCAACCGATGGAAAAACCAACGATTCAAAAGATGTCTTCACGCACATATCTAAACAGCCAGAAGACAGCATATTGTACTCTAATGTACAACATGTAACAAGCCCTCAAAGTAAGTTCATAACATAAATTTTAAATTTCGTGAATAAAAAAACATAACGCCATCTTAATATGAGTTTTATTTTACAGATTCAATTCGTGCTAATATTAGTGTTGCCCCGGAGTGTATGCCTAGTATGCTTTCTATTTGTACTGACCAATCGTTAGTTAAGGAACTTGATGAAGATTTACAACAACCACCCAGCCCGGTAAGCTCTTCTTACAGTGAGCTTCGCCGAGTAAGTGATGTTTTTAACAAAACGGTAGATGCCCAAGAAAATAATGTAAAAAAGCATATGCCATCATCAATTTTACACACAAACTTCGCCGATCATTTCTCTGCAAATGCGTTACGCCTTAAGGTTAATTATAGTTTATTGAAAGAGTTTATTATTTGTTTATTGAATTAGATTTTATAATCATTTTAGGGTTATCCAGATAGGACGTGTGCAGACTCCTTTGGCTATGGCGCATTATCCCAGGTAGGTCTTAGCACAAAATTAAAGTCGCACAAATTATCTACATTAAAATATATCGCTCAACGCAGAACATATTATACAAGTGATAACGTTGAAGTCGGATGCATCCGACTGCGGTATACTTTATGCCTTTATAAAAACGGTAAAAAAAGGCCTGATTGCAAAGGGGTACGGATGCGGAAGGTGTCTACGCTGCGTTCAAAGATTGGCTGATACAGATCTTTGGGATATGACACCAGCTATATTCCTACCTAATTTGGTGACTAGCTCAAAAAGGTATACGCATTCCAGTTTTTGGCGAGGACGCTAGGAGCGGTATGCATGGGCGTGGCTTCCAATGTTTTGAGGCAAATATTTAGGGGTCGTTACCAGCTATCTTCCTACCTAATTCTAGCTGAACGGATGTAGAATACATGTGTATTTTTTGATTTGCAGTCATCGAATTTATAGATTTTCCATTTTCCATTTAGAGGTAGAAACCCAGTCTTATCTGTCCCGGCCATAGACAAATATATTTTCACAGTTCCAAGTTTTTAGCTTTACGGGAATCGAAAAAAAGTTGCGTTCATATCAACCATGCACAAAATCAATATACTCTTTGCCTTAATTGATTATTTCATGTTATTTTTGTAGAGCTCATCAACGTATGATTCAATATATGAGCCCATAAATCCACGTCCACCTAGCGATATTTCATCCCGTAATAGTCATTCTAATCTACTAAATGCATCCTACGTTAATCAAAGCAGTATACCAATTAGTTCGTTCGGCGAGAATGGTATTGGGATAACAAGTCACCTCACATCTCCTTTGCACTGCAGTTACGAAAAAAGTAATCCAAATGCCATTGAATATTCTGAAAGAAATGAAAATGTCAGTACAACGAGCCAATATAATTTGATAAATTCTGCGAACGAAGTGGAGAGCTATGGTAAGTAAATGACTTAATTTACAAAGAGGTGAGTTTAAATTACTTTACTGTTTTTAGGAAGATGTTTTAAATGTGGTGAACGTGTATTAGGAGAGAACAGTGGTTGCACAGCAATGGATCAAATTTACCACATATCGTGCTTCACTTGCACCGAATGCCAATTAAATCTGCAAGGAAAACCGTTTTATGCACTTGAAGGAAAACCATTTTGCGAGTACGATTACTTACAAACACTTGAAAAATGTTCGGTTTGTCTGAAACCAATTTTGGAGCGCATTCTAAGGGCCACTGGAAAACCGTACCATCCGCAATGCTTTACTTGTGTTGTATGTGGCAACAGTTTGGACGGTAAATAAATCTAAATGTTTTTTAATTTTATATTTCGATTTGTAATTCTTAATGTTTTTCTTATAGCTATCCCATTCACAGTTGATGCTACAAATCAAAACTATTGTATTGCTGATTTTCACAAGTACGTTAAAATATATACACTATAAAAAATATACATAGTTTATTAAAAATTAATTAAAATTTAGGAAGTTTGCTCCTCGGTGCTGTGTTTGCCAGAAGCCAATTATGCCGGAACCGGGTCAAGAAGAAACAGTGCGGGTCGTTGCTCTAGATCGGAGCTTTCATTTAGAGTGCTACAAATGCGAGGTAAGTTATCAATACATGTTTATGTGTACTTCGATAGTTAATAGAGAGCGCGTTTTTCAAGATTTTAAGTGTAAACTGGTAAGAAGGATCTAGTCGAGAAAGCTCACTTTATGCAATAATTGTACCCTGCTCAGATTAAGTGGTAGATATTTCGAAAAGATCATTGTTATTAGCATTGAAGACTAGTAGATAAAAATAAAATAATTTAAAAAAAGTTTTCTCACATGCAACTATGTTTTTAAACAGGACTGTGCCCTCTTGTTGTCATCAGAAGCTGATGGTCGTGGGTGTTACCCCTTAGATGATCACGTGCTTTGTAAAAGCTGTAATGCTCGACGTGTTCAAGTTTTAACAAATCGAATGACTTCAGAACCCTAAACAGCTTGTAATAAATATTCTCTTAAATTATTATTGACTTGTTTTATATTATTGCATACAAACTTAAAGTTAATTAGCAACTATAAACTATCAATATAATTTCAATATATGTGGTTATCAAGCAATTCCATTCCATAAAATATCAATAAAGCAACCTACCGCAACTTATATAATAATGTTTATGTACAATTCATAATTTACTATATTTGTAACGTGCGTTACCCAAGATTTGTGGATAAAACACAGTAAGTAATAATAAGTATATAAAATACAAAACGCCTGAAAACTACATTGCGTTGTACAGCAACAAAATTAAATACTTCCAAAGGGTTTTCTAATCGGTAAAAAAACATGTATTCTATCGATAACTTAAAAGATTGAGCTTGAAAGCTCAAAGTTTTCTGCAGGAAGAGGTTTTTTTCCGGACATGCGTCAAAACGTTGGAGACCTTTTTCCACAAGTTTTCGCTTTGGAGACTTTCTCTTAGATTTTATCGCTCTCACTCAATCCAACTGTTAAACTATAGAAAAAATACAGAATAAAGAGCGAACTGGGATACAGAAATGTGAAACACTAATATATACACATGTTTGAATTACTACAGCATTTTCCTGATGCTGCTTGGTATCGAGCCACCAGTATTGAATTTGCTTTGCTATCCAACAGACGTTGTACCACATATTACGAAGAACATACATACATATACAAGTCGCGTGCCGCCTAGCCCCGTCAACCACGTACATACATATAGTGGAGCACATTTAAAAACACATTTTATGTATACTTGCATACGTATGTACACATATAAAAGCTCATTCATTTTAATAAATATATAAATACCTATAAATTAACCTTTATATTTTGTATATATAAACTAAAACTTATATAAATTTTTTTATATACACAAGTGCTTATATATTTATGTTGAATTTTAAGTGAAAATGTGAGGTGTTCAATATAAAGTTATAAATATATATACATATGTACGTATCTACGTAATACAAAATATCTAATATTTATGTATACATATAAACGTATGTACATACATATATATTAACATATAAGTAGACATATACATATTTAAAAAGATATACCAATGATGATATTTTTTTTTACATGCATGCATACATATGTTAACTTGGTTGAATTTACACACACTTTCAAAAGCATGGATTTGTCGAATGTTTAAACACATCTTATGCTTGGGACGGAGCGTCTCAGACACATAAATATGCAACCTTCCAATGTAATGGATATTTTCTATGCAAGCATGCCCACACTTTATTTTCCATGCATAAACATATTCATACATAGAAAAATATGTACATGTACATATGTAAGTTTATAGAATGTATTATAAATATATTAAAAGTGCATGTAAACATATTAAATATCATGTTTGCATATATAAATATATACTTGCATATGTATTTTTATTTCAAAAGGTTTGTAAATATAAACTTTAAAAAATTTGTAAATTCCTGCATTGTGTGTAGATGTACATACATAGTTTAATAGTAAAGTGAGATAACTAATTGAGATGGTGAGAAGTATTTGAAGTGTTTCTACATTTTATAAAACCAATTTTTGTAAACGTTAATATGATTCATAAAGTGTGAATACTTAACTAATTGATTTATATCGTTTTGCCTTGCCCAATTTTTAAAGGACATAGTTGTCCTTTCAAATGTGCATATACATATGTATGTATATACATACACAATTGACGCATGTGTCGGTAACTATGTACATACAAATGTACATACTCATGTAGAAACCGATGTTCATAAATACGTGTACATATGTTTTTTTCAATTTTATGTTCTTTTCATATGCTTGTGTACATACACTATGTGTATACAAATGCCAGCAAGTGCATGCATACATACATACATCTGTATGTTTTCAAGTAAATGTACTTTTTACGCATGTACTATATCAATCTACATATACATACATACATACATACATACATACATATGTATTTATAAGTATGAAGAGATATAATTGTTTATGTTTTAATAATTCTTGATTTGTCAAAATTATTTACATAAACGTATTATTATTTTAATATTATTTACAAATAAGTGCATTATATGCATGTGACATGGTATGTACACATACTAAGCTACATACATACATATGTATGTATTAAAATAAACGAATGTACACAATCAAAATGTATGTACATATGTAAATGTTTTTTAATGCATGAGTAGATTTTATACACGTACATATAAAAATGTGTATGTATATGTATTATACCCTCCCTGCAGTAGATATTACTGACAATTGGAAAAACGTTGGAAGATTCATGCGCAGCTAAACATAATGGAATGTGGAAGCAAGAAAAACATGTACACAACCATACATAAATACATACTGATATATATACATATGTATATTCATGTAATGGTGTTCGTATATTCATAGCCACACATCGAAGTAATGTGTCAACTTTGCCATGTATCACCAAACACGCACTTATGGTACATGCATATGTACATATGTATGTACCTCTGTAAGTATATCAGTATATCAGTTATTGGCAAATATTCGTACACATATGTACATATATGAATTTACGTATGCATACGGTTTACCGTAATATATGTGCATGTATGCGCAAATGTGTGAATGTAGTTTTATAAACTTGTTGCAATTTATTGTATATCGATATATCGGTAAAAAAAAGAGCTTTGCTCGTGCCAGCAAAGAGCAGCACTCAAGCGAAGCGTGAAAATCCTTTTTATACAATCGTAATGGAAATAGTTTTTATGGCTAACGCCTTCATATTATATTATATTAAATTATAATATATATAGATTATTTACTTTATTTATTTTTATTTTAATTCTTTTCTTTTTTACTTTTTTTTTAGTTTTCACGTTTAAGTTTTTCTCTTCTATTTTCTACTAACATCTCTGTTTTAAGTATAGAGTCTATAATGTCACTGACAATTTTGGCTGTGGAAACGAGCATAGCTGGCCGGACTGGCAAATAAAACACCCCCATCGGTCGGTGATGTGATTAGACATTTTTGTTCCCTGCCTTGGCTTTTTACTTCTATTTTATTGTAACTAATTTTTTATAAGTTGACTCTAGATTTGTCAACAACTTTCAATAAAATAAATAAACAAATATTCAGAGGCCTTAGGGAACTTATGCTAGTGGCTCTGCATACAGCTATAGTATAAATGCGCTTTAACTAACCTAACACAGTCTGCTGTGTTTGAAGTGTGGCCGCAACTCATATTATATCTTATATTAAAAAAAAACGATACATAAAATCGATTAGACACAAAAATAATGCATGATCATTCGGCTTGATCGTGTGCTGGTTAATATTTATTAAACTAAGTTACAATTCTTATTAAAGCAAAGAAAATGGTTATTCTTTCTCACATATAGATTTTACTTACAAATCATCATCATCATCATTTATATTTATGTATACATATATATTTACTTTTTTAGATGCACAGAATTGAACAGGCCGCCATTAGCCGCCAAAAAACCTAAATACCAATAGAGCGGAAGTCACAACAAAGTATACTTAAATCCAACTGCAAGAATTTGTATTTTCTGCAAGTTTTCTATCACAAGATTGGCGGTTAAGTGCAAAACGCTTTCATAGACGCACACACAATAGATTTTCTCAAGTGCGCCATCGCGATGGCTGCTCCAGCAGCCTGTACGCGTTTTTCGGACAATTACGATATCAAAGAAGAACTTGGAAAGTGCGTAACACAAAATAAAAAAATAAATATAACTCAATATGAAATAAATTGTCTTAAATATTTTCAGGGGCGCCTTTTCAATCGTTAAAAGATGTGTCCAGAAATCAACCGGGTTCGAGTTTGCAGCAAAAATTATAAATACGAAGAAGCTTACAGCAAGAGGTAATTGTTTGTTAGAGTCTTGCACAAAAACATTAGAATCTGCAAATTGAACACTCAAGCACTTATGATGCCAAAAACTAACGTGTTCACAAACGCTTGCAAACGAAAATTTCACCCGAAGCTCTACAACATATTTCATCCGTACATTGAAATGGAATTCTCTTTTAGATTTCCAAAAGCTGGAACGAGAAGCTCGGATTTGCAGAAAACTCCATCATCCTAATATTGGTAAGATAAGACATTTTTTATATTTTAAAGCACAGGTAAACGTCGTTTTACACCGGCGTCAATGAATAAGCACCTTGGTGTTCTTACTCTCGAGCATGCGACGAACAATTGGCCGTGAGAGAAGCACGGTTCTTCCATATTGACGCCGCACGCTCGAAACGTTTGCCCTTGCGATTTGTTGATGGTCTTCGCAGGCTGTAGTCGCAGTCAGGATCGTAGTAAAAGCCAACATGTTCCATTTGATCGTGAAGGCGAAGCGGAACTCGGCCTTGACGATAATTTGGCCGTTTTCGCTCTGATTTGATTTCTTTTCAATATTGAAATTCGACGTGAATCACGCTTATGCCTGCCAACCATATTAATATAGCGTTGTCGAGGCATTTTTTTTTTGTTGTAGTTAAATGTCAATGTGGGGACCAAAAATTTATTATATAATTTTAAAACTTAACAGAAAACATATTTAGACTTAAAAATATTTATGTTTTTTTCTATATGTGTTGTTAGCTTGACAGTCATCCATAGAAAGAACGAATGACAGGCAAAAACTATCAACATGCGATGTCAATTTTTCTTAATAACCTCCGCCTGCTGTTTCTGTTGATTAGTAAAAGGCAATCTTGCGGCAAAACAATGATAAAAAGCAATGATACACACATTAAATTACCGATGTGCACCCTCCATACAGACCCCTTTTACCCCTGAAAATTTCATTGAAATTGGGCAAGCCTATAAGTCTATAAAAGAAGCTGTTCATATATTGAAAATAAATGTTAAACGCAAAAATATAATAATAAAATTAATAAATACAGTTTAAATTCGCCTACGGCGCATCAACCGGCGTAATTGTGCATCGGCGTAAATCGAATCGGCGCAAAACGACGTTTACCTGTATAAGTCTTTAGAGCAATTGTATTTGTGATCCACAAAAATGAATTTTGTAAATATAAAGAGTGCCGTGTACTTATAAATTTCTTCATCATTTTAACTCTTGCAGTTCGACTGCATGACAGCATACAGGAGGAAAACTATCATTATCTTGTGTTTGATCTGTGAGTAGCACTCTTGCATTTTTTAATCCTACTTAGACTTACATTTTGTGTGCATACACGTCAATAACGAAACTGATAAGTACAACGAATTCATAGTTCATCCTTTCCTCTCCGAGTTTTTATTTACTTTACATATTACTTCCTTAAAAATGCACACTTACTACTTACAATAAACATAGTACTAACACAAAGTTTTAAACAAAATTGAATTGCAATTGAAAGTAGTGTACCAACGAACCGAATTGAATATACAAATTACATTTGCAGTGTTACTGGTGGAGAACTATTTGAAGATATTGTTGCGCGAGAATTTTATTCAGAGGCTGATGCATCACATTGTATTCAGCAAATATTGGAATCGGTCAATCACTGCCACCAGAATGGTGTGGTGCATCGAGATCTCAAACCTGAGAATTTACTATTAGCTAGTAAGGCAAAGGGTGCTGCTGTGAAACTCGCTGACTTTGGTCTTGCCATTGAAGTTCAAGGTGATCACCAAGCCTGGTTTGGATTTGCTGGTACTCCGGGCTACCTTTCGCCCGAGGTATTGAAGAAGGAGCCATATGGAAAATCAGTAGATATATGGGCATGCGGTAAGCAGATGAAATTATCTTATATTTTAAGTACTTATGTTTCTGTGTAGAATATTAAATTATTATTATTGACAACAATATTATAAAGCCGATTGTTGCCATACCATTTACAAAGCGTACAAATTTAAAAATTTTTTATGCATAGGAGTTATTCTATACATACTGCTGGTTGGCTATCCACCATTTTGGGACGAAGATCAGCACCGCTTGTATTCACAAATAAAAGCAGGAGCCTACGATGTAAGTATAACTAACAACTAACTAACGTTGTTTGTGTTTTTACGTATATGCAATGTTTGGCACTCAATATCTGCGATGTTAATGCAGATAACACCTACAAATATATATTTTTCTGACAAGGAATTTTGTTCTCTCTATGATAGAAGATCGGTAAAGCCTATTTTTACCAATCATACCGACCTTAATCGCATCTGACCATGAAATATTCCTCCATGGATCGGGTGGCCAATTAATAACAATTTTTATACCCTTAACCCATAAAATGGGTAAATAAGGGTATAATGGTTTTGTGCAAAAGTATGTAACAGGCAGAAAGAAGCATCTCCGACCCCATAAAGTATATATATTCTTGATCAGCATCAACAGCCGAGACGATATAGCCATGTCCGTCTGTCCGTCCGTCTGTCCGTCTGTATGAACGCGTGGATCTCAGAGACTACAAGAGCTAGAGACTTCAGATTTTGGATATAATTTCTCCTATACCATAAGCAGAGCAAGTTTGCTTCAAATTATCGATAACTATTCTGGTTTCCGATATATACATGGAATCTATAACAAAAAATATCGAATTTGGAAACGTAAAAATGAGGGTTGAAGTAATGGGTAATGAGAGAACTTTTCTGAAAATTTCGTCCAAATCGGTTAAGAAACACCGGAGATATCGAATTTAATCGATTGAATTTAAGTCAGTATGCCTAAGTCAATTATAAATTTAATTTATTTATTGCAACTGGGTTCAGGGTATCTTCTAGTCAGGCCCTCCCGACTAGAGCCTTCTTACTTGTTCTAACTTGCGTTTGTAAATTATTGATAATGAGTAGTGAAATTTAAAAGACCTCAACTGCTGTAGCAAATAAACTTATTGTCAAGAAATTGGTTCAAAACACATTATTAATCACTTGTATTTGCCTTCTTTTATATTTTTTAGTGATTTGTATTATTTTAATGGAAAACCTAAGCACTCGACCAACTTTTCTGTGAGATTTTTATAAATATATAAATTTTTTGATAACTTCGTCTTTTTTATAGTTTACAGTGCATTTTACCACCAGTAAACATCAAATGCTGGCCTATTTACTTCTCAATGATCTTAATAACAGTAATAAGTTGTCAAATAAAATAAAAACATAATTTTCTTAAAGGTAGATTTGGTAAACATAACGATTTTTACGTAGATTGCTTACCGTACGAATTAATTGTGGTCAAATATTTCTAATCAGTTAAGCGAAGCATATAACTAAATAAATACTGTTGTTGTTTCTGGAATAACTGTAAAATTTAAAATTTAAAAAAAATCTATCATAAAGAGAACAAAATACTCTTTGAGAAAAATATATATTTGTAGGTGTTATCTGCATTAACATCGAAAATATTGAAAGCCAAAAGGTGGTCAGGGCTCGTATAACTATGATAAAAAGGCAGAAAAATTAGTTATCTTCATTTATTTATTTTTTTAATTCGAATAATAAAAAAATAATGTTAAAGTGATTTAATTAAAATTAAAATATAAAATAAGATTAAAAAACTTAACCGTTATCGTTCTTAAAAATGCAGCAAATAAATAAGTTGTCCAACATTTTCTGTGTGGATTGGGAAAAACCCAATCAGATCAGTATGTTTAGCAGTTAGTGGTTTTGATTCGATACAGAAAAAATGATCGATATTTTTAGTATTGGAATTGAGGCCTCAAAAAAGACAACAGAATAGAGCTTGTTTTAGTCAGTGCACATAATACGAAATGGAATTGAATTGTTGCTCGAGTAACGATCAAGGTTAAGGGGTAAAAAGTATCGGGAAGACCTATTGGGACAGTGAGTTTTATTTGACTCAAAAGAATGGATGAGTCGATTTCACCGGGAATTTGAAGGAGTTTACTTCAAAACGGGGGTAAATTAACTCCAACTTAAGCTTCTAAGGCATATTAAAGAAATTCCTTCTGCACAGATTCAAGTATATCCTAGCGAATATTGCATTGCGGGGAGCACACACAAAACCCGAGTTCAAGGATGGGACGTACTAGGGATGTATAAGCCGTTTAAGTGGTGAGGGATCATTAACCCCTTTCGACCATTCAAGAATAATGCCTATATCATTTATTTCAAAGACGCGGTCAAGTGGTTATCGCTTAAGCAAGTAGTGAGCAGTGTGAGGGGTACTTCTTTACATTAACGACCTTACATTTTGAATAATTTAATTTGAACAACTTATAAACACACCAGGCTGACAACGAACCCCGAACCCCGACCCGATTGTTGTAAGTTCCACGGAGAAGTAACAATATAGGTTTAACATAGCTTTACATCATCAGCAAACATAAATGCACGAGAGTAAGTTATTACCGCTGGATAATCGTTTATAAACAGAATTAATAGCAAAGATCCAAGGTTGTTCCCTTAAGAAACAACAGAGGTCATTAGAGAAATTATTTAAAACAAGTTCTTGGGTTCGACCGCAGAATTACTCCGGAGCCAGGAAAAGGGGTTTGATGGAAACCAAGTAATATTTAATTTATAATGCAACAGAGAATGACTTACAGAATCGAATGCCTTACTAAAATGTTATGGAAAGTGTAAAAAACGTCCGTTTGCATTTTGCCCTGATAGCCTTTATTAACAAGTATGCAATTTGACGTGTGAACTTGAAAAGGATTCGAATTACTGTAACTATATAAATTCGATGAGTATACTAATTGAAAAATAATAAGCAAATAGATGGGCCACTACCGGATCGGAACTTTCTTTAGTATTACAGAGGTAAACAGAGGATGCCAAGCATGAGGAATTTCGTTTTGAGTTAATAAATTTATAAATCTGCTTCGGATCACGGGAATTTAAATATACGACGATCAATTTAATTATTTATACACGATGTGTAAACAGAAACAAAATTAGACTTTGCTGTACGAAGATAAATTAATAGCATTTCCCGAATTTATAAATTTTCCCATGTGATCCAAGGTGGAACAAGTGAGAGGAACACAGAATCCTAAAAGTGAACTCAAGTATTTTAAAATATGGCAATGGCAGTTTCTATATCACTACAAGAATAAAGGTGAAGCAATCAGTATGATGAGTTTTTAAATTTTTGACGAAAAGAACGGGCTTTTAAAGAATTATTAGTTGTAGGACAAAGGTAAAGAATTCCAATGGATTATTCTAAGGTGGGATGGTAGGTATCTTCCGGCATCACTAAACATAATTGCGATCTCAGTCCGATAACTATATTGAATCTTGCATTCTTTAACAACAATTATGCACCTCGCTAACACGCTATAGGCCCAGCTCCTGAAGGCCATCGATAAAATCAGCAGAGGTGGTATATTGGTTGGAAGATGTGTCATTCGTAGACCATCCAACGTATGGCAAATAAAACCAACTGCAAAGTGCAGATTTTAGGGTGACCCATATCCGGCAAAAGCGGATGAATCTGTTTAGAGAAAAAACAAGAGTCAGCAGCAATGAGATCGCCGCACCTCTTACGAGGGTGTGGCATTTGTACGAATTATACTTATTTGGAAATATAACATTTAACATTAAATTTTACATTTTGGTAGGCCAGGCCAATACTTCTGATACGTTTTTTTGTTGCCACAAAGGCGGATATTAGTCTTCTTTCAAATTTGTTCAACATAAAATCTTTATTAAAAACCAAATTAGTTTATTTTTTCATATATTTATTTTATATTTTAGTACCCCTCACCAGAATGGGACACCGTTACGCCAGAGGCTAAAAATCTGATAAATCAAATGCTCACTGTCAACCCCAATAAGCGAATAACAGCAGCTGAGGCCCTTAAGCACCCATGGATTTGTGTACGTTGGTCTTTTCGATTTATTAGCTTATTTATTTTGCTAATGTCAGAAATATTTTTATTCAACATTTATAGCAACGAGAACGTGTAGCTTCTGTAGTACATCGCCAAGAAACCGTTGACTGTCTTAAAAAATTCAATGCTCGTCGCAAGCTCAAGGGTGCAATACTGACAACAATGCTTGCAACTAGGAACTTCTCTAGTAAGATTAAATTTATTATTAACCAATAAATATATATTTATGAATATACATGTATAGGTAGAAGCATGATCACTAAAAAAGGTGATGGATCTCAAGTGAAGGAATCAACTGATTCTTCTAGCACAACGTTAGAAGATGATGACGTTAAAGGTAAATATTTAATCTGTACTACCGCTGTCAGAACATATAATTTAAACTTCATCGCGGACCGGGATCGATCCGGTTTTAGTTAGCATATGAGTTGATGTCGTGAGGTTTCAATTTACAGTACAACCAAAGATAGAAAGATGAACACAATATAAATCAGCTATGATTTTTGTGATTTAAGTGACCAATTGATAAGTGTGCGTATTGCTGGAAATTATTTATTATTATATAAGTTAACATAAAACTTGTATATTTAGCTGCAGTAAAAATGACACCACTACGCATTGAAAAAACAGTCTTTACGTTTAGAGTAGATAAGCTTTGAACACTTAAAATTGAGACGAAAAAATTGGCGGAATGGTGGTGTTTTTTTATTTGTTTTTTACTGTTGTATTTGTATCCCAAAACTTATGCATACCATCGGCTTTGTTATTTTTATTTTTTTTATTTTTTCATGAAACAATTCCTTATAGCTGCACGCTTATTGCATTTAAACTGTCGTACCAATTTCTTAAAATGCCTGTATGTAATCATTATTTGATAGTTTTTTTTTTGCAACAAACCTTAAGTAACTGAATGATTTTTACATAATGTCATAAACAATAATTAAATTACAAACATTTGTTAACTAACGTAATATGCTTTATTTATGGTATATTTGTTGTATTTCAAACATGTCCTGTTATTCCACTAATATAAGTACTTATTTTTATCAGTCATTAACCAGTGTTTCAATAAAATGCTTTTTACTTCCCTACTTATTATACATACATAGTATAGTTAGATTTTTTCGACTGTTTACAGTTTAGTTCAGTTTTCGTAGTTTACTAAACTTTTACGTACAATATTTACCTTATAACTTAGTTGTGTACAGAGCAGCTGGTTACAGATTCGCATTTTCCTGGTAATCAACGGGTATTTGATATAATCCTGTTACTATGATTGTCGTCTTGGTTTTATTCCAAAGCGTTGCAATATCCAGTTTCGTTTTTTTAAAATCTTTTCGGCGAATCAGGGAGCCCGAGACAAGTTACAAAGCTTAAATTTTATATTTTACAAGTGGCTAGTCTGTATCTGGTGCTGATAAGCCAGCGCAGACTTTTAAGTCTGACCTTGCGCAAAATGGCTGATAAATATGAATATCTGTTTAAGAATGACGCCTTTGTAGTGGGTAAAGCATTTTGTATTGGTGCTCATACAGGTCAAGGAGTGAATAGTTTTGGGTTGGTCAGTAAAGATCATGACCAAAGTTTCAGATCGCTAGTTAAAAAAGTGAGAGACTTGTTTGAAATAAAAAAAGACGATCATAGCCTTACGCCGCTCGCGATGCTGATCAAGAATATATATAAGTATACTTTATGGAAAGATTCCTCCTGTGCGTTGCACAATGTACAAATTTAAAAGCACTGCTTCTGTATAAATTAAATACACCAGAGCCTCGATTTGCGCCGTTTTCGAAATTGCGTCGTTTATAAATATTCGGATTTTCAGAGTTGCGTTGTTCAAATTTCAACTGGCGTCGTTAAAATTTAAATTTCTTTGAATAATTTTAAAACATTAACTTAAAAAGGTGTATTTATTAAAAAAATAAAAATTTTTCCATTAAACTCACAACCAGGAACCAATTAACGAAAAACTAGTACAAATACATACATACATCCAAAAAATGATTTTGATGCGTCGTTTCGATATGCGTAGTCTTTTTGCGGTCCCAATTAACGACGCAAATCGAGGCTCTGGTGTATATTTTTCAGAAGTTTAACGGTTATGTGTCGATAGTCAGTGCATTTTCCAAGTGTTTTTCAAACGTTCAAATTTTAAATAAATGACCCTACCGTTGTTGTTTTGCTTACCGTCTAGAAGAAATGATATATTTTTCACTGTGTGATAAAATTTAAAATCTTCTTACGCAACTTGAAGCCCTTAGCTTATATGATGTGTTCTGTGTTTTAAACTGTTCACTTGATAGAACTGCTTATGTTCTTAGTTTTAAGTTTTAATTATTCTTAAAATTCTCCCAAACATAATAAGTGAACAAATTCAATGATCCTATTTTGTGTTTGCGTACTTACAAAGTCAGATGTTACGATTTGTGCAAACATTAGGAGCTATACTTCATTACTACCTTAATCACACAGCACATATAATAATTATAACTATTGAAATCAACCTAGCTGCATTTTCAAATATCAACATTTTTATTTATTTTTTATTTTAGAAGATAAAAAAGGAATCGTTGATCGCAGTACCACAGTCATATCAAAAGACCCCGAAGGTAAATTTTTCAGTTTTGTGTTTTGCATATTTGTGTTCTGTTATTTTCATAAGTTACATAACACGCTATGATCAATATCATAATCATATTTAGCTTGATGTCCCTGACTTTTTCTTCGGATTAATATCCATATAAAAAATAGCTTGTCTACTCAGCCAGACATGCCATTCCACTTTTTCTTAAGAACCTAAAGAGTTTGTTGTTCAAGGTTAAAAGAAAACGAGATCTTAGCCCTTCTAACTTTATTTTCAAATTAAGCGACCCCAAAATCTATGAGGAGTGACTTGTTTATCCGGACATGAAATACACATTTTTTGTGACGACAATCATTATACATTTATCTAAATGTGCCATTAGAAATAATGGCTGTGATTAAAAATGCCAAGGTCGTGATTTTAGCAGACAAATACGATCAAACTCCCGCGCCAGAGGTGAGTATGCTTCAAGTACGCCACACATTTGCCAAAAACGTGAACAGTACATTTGCCAGTTTTATAAATGAGTTTTCAATGACCTAAACAAATGGTTCGAAGTTTTTTTTTTTTATTGTATGTATTTATGTATATCTATGTATTTTATTTTCTGATCTATTGCAGATCGCATACTAAATTTTTGCTGTTTATCCAGAAAAGGAAGCTTCTAATTCAAATGCGAATGCAATCATGCGTAGGTATAGTTATGTTGTCAATTCGCATATCTTTAGCTTAATGGAATAGTGTCTAGCATCGTTTTTTGAACCTGTGTATCCATCTCAATTAAGCTGATGGGGCTTTAATTTACTCGAAGTGTTTTTGGCACCTTATCCTACCCTTCATATGCATAGTTGATATTTAACTAAATATGTAAATGCAAGCCGCTACGCTTTTATGTGTAAGGTTAACTTAAATTGCATTTTACAAATAACTTTGCATATTCACAATATGCTCTTAATACAAATATAATTTATTCATACATATTTAAACTTCGTCAGGCTGCTGTTACGTAAAGTAGGTCAGTCCTTATGACTTTCTAGTTTTGAGCTACAATCACTTAGAATGAAAACTTAATTTGTTGTTCTGGTGCTGTTTATATATATATATTTTCCTTAATACAAAATGTATCAAGTCGAATCCCTATTTATGCATTTCATTTCGACTTCTTTCTTATTGAAATATTTTATTATCATAACATATTTAATATATATCATATACATATAACAAATCGATATAACACATATACATGCATATATATATATATGCAACCATGTATACATATCTGCATATATACATATGTATTCATCTATGAATATGTATACATATCTGCATATATACATGCATATATACATATATATATATATATAACTTTTAGAAATAAGGATTGTGTGTCCTGCTAAAACTTGCCAGCAAATCTCAGGAAACTCACAATGCTCCTCAGGTACGTATGTCAAGAAGAATTTCTTCTTTGCTTGCATTTCCTGCTTATAAGTCTCCTGCATGCTCACATTTGTATCATATACAATTAATTGTCTACAATGAATGCTCGAATGTCTTGCATAATTTTAAAAAAGTCTAAATATTTTTAAAAGTGTCTTCTTAATTTTAATTTCAGTCCCATTCAAGTCTTGGGTGTAAGTGCTATTCAAATTTAAGCATAAATTTAAAAAAAATTTTCCATACCCTTTTCAGCGTCTGTGCGCCTTCTTTTATAACTGTGTGTGCAATAATTTTCTTATCTGTTCCTTAGATATGTTTCACCAGAAAACTGCATACAACTAGTCAGGGCCACACATTATTAAAAAGTATTTTTACATGTTCCGTTGTTGACGTTGCAATTTTTTCCAAATAATAGGAACAGTACATGTACCAAGGGGTATTTGACATGTATTTGTACGAGGATGGCAGTGCTGCAATATCAGCGATGTTGCTCTCAATCGATTAATATGATTTTTAAACTTAATTAGTCGATGATGTTTCTTAACTTTAGCTAATGATTCATTGTTATTAACTTATTAACTAACCAACTTAATTCCTTGGAATTTGTGTGTTAGCGATTTTGTATATACCCTCAACCCATGAAATGGGAAATAATTTTGATAATCTGTAAACATTTTATCAAAGTCGGTCAAGAAACACCGAATTTTCTATGCAAAAGCCTAAAACTTTTAAATAAGCAGAAATAAAAGTATTTTCTTTTAAGGCTTTCAGTTAGAATTACGAGCCCTGGCCACATTTAATTCGTACAACAAGCTTTTTATACCCTGAACCCATAAAATGGGTAAAAAGGGTATAATGGATTTTTGCAAAAGTTGTAACAGCCATAAGGAAGCATCTCCGACCCCATAAAGTACATATATTCTTGATCAGCATCAACAGCCGAGTCGATAAAGCCACGTCCGTCTGTCCGTCTGTCTGTCTGATCTGTATGAACGCGTGAATCTCAGAGACTAAAAGAGCTAGAGACTTCAGATTTTAAATGTAAGTTCTCCTATACCATGAGCAGAACAAGTTTGCTTCAAATTATCGATAACTATTCTGGTTTCCGATATACACATGGAATCGATAACAACAAAATATCGAATTTGGAAATGTAAAAATGGGGACCGTAGATTGCTAACCGTACGAATAATTACTGGTCACATTTTTCTTATCACTAAAGCAAAGCATTTAAAGAAATTAATATATTATAGCTGTTGTTGATGTTGAAGTGCAACAAAAATTTTTTTTCTAAAATGAAGAGAATAAGATGGTCTTTCAGAGAAAAAAGTTTGGATCTGTTATCTAAATCCGTATTGAATATATCGCCTGTTTAACATTGCATACGGATAAAAAAGCTTGTACGAATTTTAGTGGGTAGGGCTCGTAAGTGAAAACTTTTTTCAGTATTGTGATATTTTGCAAATTTACTCCGTTACTAAACTATGATTTCCCCAATTAATTTACGTACGCACGTAAAAACATAGGTGTAGGTACATATGTTCATTACTATATTCACTAAAGCCTATATTTATACTTCATATACCATACATGTACGCATACGATAATTGTATCGCTATGTTAACCTTTCTATACATTTAGTTGTGCTATGATTGTTCAATTTCGCTGTTTCATTGGTGCGTTGGTTGGTTAGTTCGTTCAGTTATATTAACCATCTTATTATCGCTCATAGTCAAAAATCATCCGTGGTTGTTATTTTTGTACAAATATGAGTTTTAATTTTTAACAAAATTAAATATAAACCATTTCCTTTCATGATGCTTAATGTTTACTTAACACAACAATGGAAATATACATAAACAAAGCAGCCAGAAGACAGGAAATAATAAAAATCACAGAGCAGTTGATTGAGGCTATTAACAGCGGTGATTTCGACGGATATACGTAAGTACATGTTTAATATTGTGGATTACCCAAAATGATTTTTAAATGTTCTTATATTGTTCTTTTTATGTTTTACTTGTAGTAAAATATGTGATCCACATCTTACTGCTTTTGAGCCAGAAGCATTGGGCAACTTGGTCGAAGGAATTGATTTTCACAAATTTTATTTTGAAAATGGTTAGTGGAAATTTATATGTATTATATATAGCTGCGATATTTGAAATAGCACTGCGGGGATAAGTTTCTTAAAGATAAAATAACAAAAATCTAGTTTTGTATTGTTTTAAAGGGAGTATATTTTAATAATGCAAAGAATTTCACCTCAACGTAGAGTATAAGTGCAATAGTGGAAATAGTTTGCTAATACTTCAGAGAACATACATACAAATTACAAACACAAGAAATAGTAAGTTTAAGAGAAAACCCAAACTTTTCACTAATCATACCAACCTTAATCGCATCTGTCCATAATATATTTCTCCAAGTATCATGTATTTAGACAAATTTTAATCAACGTATTGTATTTGTAAATTATTAGTTAGCTTACAAGAATCACTTAAATTATCTTTACAGTTTTTGGTGTTTTGTATCATTTTAATCTAAAATCCACCCAATCAACCAACGTATCTGTAAAATTTTCAAATATATATTTTTTTCGATGATTTTGCCCTTTTTCAACATTACACTGCATTTTACGACTGATTAGAATAATATTTAGGCCTATTTACTCCTCAGTGGTTTAAATAATAAGAAGTAAAATATAATAATAAGAAGTAAAATATATTAACCACTTAGACCCCATTTACACGCTGAAGATTTTTCGTGAATTTTCTCTCTGAATCTTTTGTTTGAAGGCAAGGGGAGTAGAGGTGTAAAAATTCATGCAAAAATTCACTACTTGTTAAGTCGTGAATTTTTCTTCTAATTTTTCTTTGCCTTATTCCGATAGAATGTAAACACAGAGTTGCACAGTGTTTGATGTGAAAAATAAAGTTATTGATACGAAATATCGCACAAGCAAATATTCACGCAAATAGTAAATATATTGTTGTGCTTTATAAATTATTAATAGAAATGTTATGGAAGAAAGAATTAATTGAACTGGTGTTAACTTCATGAAAAAACTTCAGCGCGTAAATGTGGTCTTACTTATTTCTTTCGAATACTTTTACAACTTTTTCTCAAAGCCAAAAATTTAAAACATGTTTCAATCATTGTATTAATAAAAAATAACTTATACTCTTTATATATATATATATATATATATAAATATATATATAAAAATATACATATATAAATGTCTATATATATATATATAAATATATATATATAAATATCTATATATAAAGAGTATAACTTATTTTATATATATTATTATATTGGGTGTCCCGGTGCGCGTTGCTGCAATCCCTCATTTCGAAAATTTCTTTACTTTATTTGCAAGGCTATAATGGCGCTGCTGTGGTGCTTAATAACGTCTTCTTTATGTACACTGCGCGTCATAAGGTTACCGCCCCTTTTACACTCACCGCCAATGCTCAATAAAGTCTAAACCATCGGAGATTCAGCTTTAACATATTTTTTATATTCTCATTGTAATAAAACAACAATGGCTACTGTAACAATAAGGAATATATTTTAATAAGTTTTTAAGAAAAGTACAAAATAAAATTTTGCCCTGCGTCCTCTGCTTCACCTCGACTTTAAGCTTTCAGCTTGTGTTAGATCACACGCATATGCTAACCGTAGAATACGTCTGTCCTTGTTTTCAATATCGGGCTCATACTGGAATGCTAACCGAAGAAATGAATCTGACGTAAAAGCACGATGAACTTGTTGGCGTTGTTGGTCGATTTCTCTACGTCTGTTAACTATGAATCAGCGCGTCTGTCTTTGTTCCAGTTGTCTTTGTTGGTTTCTTTCATCTCGTGCCTCTTGTGTTTGTAAATCACGTTACTGCGACATTCTCACACGCAAATCTGCATTGGCTTCTTGAATTTGTTTGTTTGATCTTCGTGCTCTTAAATCTCGCACGGCTCTAGAATTGATCCTTTGACGACTCCAATTGGCCCTTTGCGTGTTTTTGGCATTTTTTTTTAGCGCAATTGTATAACTTTTCACAATTATATTGGGATTTTTGTTGTTCTGATTTGTAAAAATGTATGAGATTCGTTTGGCATTGGCAGCACTGAGCCTACTTTGTGATAAATTTTGTCTTTGATTGGAATGAACGTGGAATTAATTTTTGGTGGATCACCCTTAACATTTAGGGGGATGAAAAATAGATGTTAGCCGATTCTCAGAACTACTGAATACGCATTTAAAATTTCATAAAAATCGGTCGAGCCGTTTCGGAGGAGTTCACGAGACGTGACACGATAATTTTATATATAAGATATAATTAAATACTCACTTTGACAAAATGCAAAACTACTAGATCTTTGTTTTTTATTCTGTAAGAAAAATTAGCTTTGCAGTACTATTTTAAATTTCGCAGCTGTAGCTTAGTTCATGGGTACATACAGCGGCGAATAATAATGACAAGCTCGCAGGAGCAAGTTCAGCTATTTTTGCATAAACGTGCACATAGAGTTCAGAGTATCTCCTAGAGCCGTCATACTTGTTTAACCGCAGCTGTATATTAATATTATTAAATTGTGTTTATAAATGCATGGATACTTACATTTGAATAAATTTTTACAGTCCTTGGCAAAAACTGCAAAGCCATTAATACTACAATACTGAATCCACACGTACATTTGCTGGGAGAAGAAGCTGCTTGCATCGCTTATGTAAGACTTACGCAGTATATTGACAAGTGAGTAAACTAGAATTTATTTTATTAAGGTATGAGTGATGCAGTCGGACGCATCCGATTGCAGAATACTTTTCGAGTATAAAATCAGGTCAATAAGAGTCTATTTGCAAGGGGTGAAAACGGTAAAAGATGGTCGTTGCTCGACCTCCGAAAAAGGCTGTTACCATATACATTTTGAGCTTTCAAATTGTAGGAATGAGTTTTAACTTAATGACAGCCAATTAAGTTAAAAAAAAAAAACCAATGTGAGCCCGATCACACGGGAGATGTGTAAACATCTAGAAACTAATTATTATTATGTATAGTTGCAAGTACATACTCTATTTGTATGTATTGAAACGAAATTTTAACCGAGCCTATGATGTTAACACATAAAAAAAAAATGTATAGCTTAAAAAAACATGTATTAAAAAAATGACAGCTTATAATGCATACAAGTTTTTTTGTTTAAAAAATTTATGTAATTTATAAAACAAAATTTTTGCAAAACTTTGACAACTCATTATATCTGATAGTGATATGTGATTAAAAAAAATAAATAATGACTTGTAATCCGTTGTTGTATTTAATAAGGCAAGGACACGCACACACTCACCAATCGGAGGAGACACGTGTATGGCACAGACGCGATAACAAATGGCAAAATGTTCATTTTCATCGAAGTGCATCAGGCAAGATCAGCGGAGCAACGACTTTCGATTTTATATCACAGAAGTAGGTGGACTTTCTATTCGCCACATAACATAATTCGCTCCGATAGCTTAATATAATCTATATAAGACATTATGAAACTGCAACAACAACAATGTGAGACGATAAATAACAAAAGTACATAGTGAAAAAAAGAAAAGAAATAAATGAAAAGTTTTCGTTTCCTCTAAAAATATATTATTTAACTTTCTCTTTGTTCATGTATGCTAACTCTTTATATATCATTGAGTATATTTGTATGTGTAACCGTAAGTCAAATCATACTAAAAACAAAACTACTTTGTGTCCGGAAAATAGTTTACAAGTACCTTAAAATATTAACACTAAATGCTTTGAATAATTTTGAACGTAAAAAAAATTAATAGCAAGGGGACTTAAAATTTTCTCCAGCAGTTAACTAAAGTATCGAAAGGATTATAATCCGTTGCGAAAAAAACTAATTAAAAAATATTTTCAATTAAAAACACCATATAACTCCAAAAGGGTTTGTATTGCGTATGGTAAATATGAAAACCAAATTTGACTACAACTTCTAAAGATAACCCCACAACCCTATAACAAAAATTACTTTTTTGATATTGAACACACACGCACATACAAAGGTAATATTAGAAGTGAGTGCATGTATCAAATGATACATACTTGTCTAAAAGAATTTTTACTAGCACAGACATATACAACTGCCGGCACACAAAACTTTTAGCTAGCTATCCACGTTTTCGCAATTATTAGAAACATTTACATAGAAAACTACGTGGGTGTCAGTATATAACTGATTGTATATGAATACAGTAATAAAGACCGACCTACTTATCTAAGTTATTTAAGCATAATAAAATTTTTCATGTTATTGACTAATAATGTGAACATATGAAAAAAAATATATATATAGATATATACATAAATATATGAATGCTTACGCGCATAATTTAATGCAAGGAGTCACGAATAGCAAAGCATTAGTTATATAATAAATTCTAAAAATTAAAAAATATATATATACCAAAAATTACAATAAAACAAAAAATCAAACATTTAAATGGTATAAATATTTATTAAATAATATTATATCCCCAAATGATTGGCATCTGATATTTCTCAGCCAAATTTAATTTTAAATTTAAATTGAAATAGGAAGTGATTCAGGCTTATCCGTAATTAATCTCTTGCCTGTATTATAATTAAAAAGAAATGTATGCGTATACCTTATTTCTTGCATAATATTTAGTGTGGTTACTATGCAGCCATCAACAAAGAGTAAATACAAAATATTATTATGTGCTCTTTTACAATATTTTTTTCATCTATATAAATATTTAAAAGAAAATATAATAAATTTATATACTTTTATTAAAAAATTTTAATTAAAATGAACATCATGAAATTACATTATAATGGTTTATGAAAATTTTCCGTTTCGTAGCAAGTGTGTTACATAAATATGTATGTAATTCTTATTGTATATGTGTATAATGAATGAGTGTTTGCATGTTTTTCTGTCATAATAAGAGTGTACAACTTTGATTGGTGGTAAAACCATACGTAATTGTTATTATAAAATGCATGCTACATGCATGATACACAAATAATATGAATTTGTGACAGAAAGTCACAAATAAGTTTTTAATTACAATAAAACGTGCTTACGAAAATGTTCTTGTGTTTATCTATGAATATAATGCAAAGGTGTTATCTGATGAAGTCATGAAAACTAACTTGGACTCGATTTTAGCATTTAAGAACTTATTTATGCATCAAAATATAAAGCTTTCAAAAAAGTGTTTTGTTATCGAAAGTAATTAACGCAGATTGTTTAAAAAACAATTCGAAAACAAATTATATCTTCAAAATAAGACCAACATCAAGAAAAAAAAAAAAATAATGCGAAAATTTCAAGAGCAATTGCTTCCAAAATGAAGAACATCCAAACAAAATTTCTATCTGAAAAATTAATAATTGTACTTAACTTGCACAAATATTTCAATACAAAAGCATACTAAAAATTCAGTGATTGAAATACAACATAAATGTTTACACATACATATATTGACTTACATACATATGTACATAAATTTGTCAATAATAATAAGTAATCAGATAATCCTAAATATTCATATTCAAAAAATGTAAAACAGAGCTCTTACTAACTGTAATGTTGTTAATGTTGTGAATGCATGTTTAATAAATACAATACGAAAGGAATAAATTTATTATTCACAATTTTCTAGCAAATAACATGTTTTCATAAATTATCTTATAAAAATATTAATGATATGATATTATTATAAGAAGAAACATTATTGAAAATAAATTCAAATTTACAAATCGATCGAAAAGTTGTTAAAAACAATGATAGAACGTAATAAATTGTTTATCATATGCCCCAAGAAAAACCTAAAAAAAAAAACACTATAAAACGATTGCGTATTCGAATAACATACTTGCTGTAGTTGATGTCCTCAAAATACTATAAAGAATATATGTTAAACAAAAATTACGGTAATAACTTAAAAAATCAATATTAATTATTATAAAAATAAAATTTCTGAACTATGTATACATACTTAATAAAAATTATTAATATTAATAATAATAATATATATAAATATATATATATTTCTACATATGTGTGTGTGTGTGTGTCGCCTTAAACAAAGAGAGATAACTCTTTATTTGTTAAAGGTCTATTAAAAAATTGTGCAAAAGATTATTCAACGATTAAATTGTGAGACGATGTTATTTTATATGCTTCGGGAACAGAGACCTCAAGAGATGCAAATTAAAAAAAATTTTCTGTAAAATCAGTTATATTTTATTACTCTTTTTGTATATATGAGTGCGTATATGAGCTCACATATATGTATGTGTGCGTTTTTGACCGCACTTCTATGATGTTGGAGAGGGTGCGCCATCGAAGAGCACATGAATATGGTTATTTAAGTTTCTGTTATCTCTCTGCTGCCTTTCTTGTAGGACATTTAGATTATAGCTACTAGGCGAACAATAGTATAAAATAAATAGAGTTTAAAAAAACTAAAAAAACACGCTTTCTAAAAGCAGTTAACTAAAAATTTAAAAAGTAATTTTTAAAGTAACCTTGGAAAATAATGATCGAAAAATGCTAGTAGTGTTGTGAAAAAAGCGTCTGGCGCTCTATATACAAAAATTATAGCACAAAGCGCCCACCCTTTTTTCACAATAATATGTTTTTTAAAATCTTGTTTTTAGTTTATTAAACTGTATTTATTTTGAAATTTTTAGTTCGATGTTCTTTATAAGCTTGTTTTTTAGATTTTTTTAAACTATATTTATTAAAACTTTATAGTTTGATGTTCTTTAAACACCGCCCTGAAAGTATGCTTTAAAATAAAGAAAGTCACCCTAAAAGTATGCTTTATAATATTTTTTCTCTTTTCTGACAATTACAAGCAAAAAACAAACATACAAGTGAAGCTAATAAAAGCGAATTTAAAAAAGAAACTGATCGACAAAATAAGGCTTTCGTGCTGTTATATTTAAATTTTTAAATACAAAAATGCTTTAATAACTTATTTGATTTACAGCTCTACAATCTAAACATTCGTTCGTAATTTCTGATTTATAAGCTTCAACCATTTAATTTTTATGCGGCCTTCGGCTTTTTATTAGGCACAAAGCTTGACGACTTAATGGCGCACTTGTGCTGACCATGCAATCCATGTACGGGTAGACAGCGGCAGTCACTGACCGTTTCGGTTTTAAAGAGGGTGTCAGCAATTGATGATGTTACCTGGTTTAGCACTTTCTTTTGATCTCCTGGCTTTAGTTTATCGAAGTTATGTGTGTCAAATGCCCAACCACCATTGTTTAGTACAAAATCAATGCCCATGTCATTTTCAAAATGCAATTTTGTGCGCTTTTTGTTGTCCTTCCCATCTAAGGTGGCGACTAAACGAGCGTTAAAGCCTGAATTCCAGAAGAATTTGTATAAATGTATTAAATGTGAGTTTACAAATCTTTTGTGTTCTTACCAACTAGTCTTTCAGTTGAAACACCCTCCAAGGCGAGTCCCTTAATAGGCGCAATTAAGTGCAGAAGTGCACCATCAAACTTAGTTAAAGTTCCTGTTATTTGAGCACGTAGAAACTTCCACTTAAAAAATACAAAGTAAAATACGTATTATAATTTACAGAAGGTAATGAGTTTACCAATGTATGTATGTGAGCACGAATATGATATGGATATGGAAGCTTACCCAATTATTATACTCAAGTGAGTCACTGCGGACGCCAATAATGCTTTTAGCTGCACCAGCACGGAATGGAAAATCAAGGGCTAATTTGAATGCCTTTTCATCGGATTGCGGAACAATTGTTTTTATAAAACGCTCTAATATATTGTGTACCTCTAGTATTCGCTTATCAGTGATTATTTGCTCTACACAGTTGTCGCAGAAGTTCGTTGGTCCATTTATCTGAACATTGGCTACGTTTCCTTTGTAGTTTATCTTACCATTGTCGCTCGTTAACAGGGCCGGATAACGTTTTGTTTCATCGAACGCAATTACACCAATTTGGACATCGGTAAAACCCCGAGCTTTGAGTGATTCACGTATCTCAGTTATTGCGGGTGCAATGAGGTTTGCCATAACAGGGGGTTTTACGTTGATATCAACCACAAATACAACGTCAGCCTTGTTGGTCGGTATCTTAACTGTAAACTCCTCGGCAAACTCGCGTTGGCCGGGTGCTCCAGCACACTTAAGGCAACGCGTTGGCATTAATGGCCATTTGTTCTGTAGCTTCAGTGCTGAGCCGTATGCCAAAGCAAACGTGCAGGCCACTGACTCTTTATCTTTATCAGGGACATAAAGCACGGAAATGTCACATGCTTTCCGATATGGTCTGGAGTCGAATAACAAATAATTGGGAGCCAAAGGTGATTCAATGCTAAAGATATCGCTACATATGTCATTGCGTGCCGGAGTTTCCAATTGACCTTTCTCGAATGCCACGGGACTGCACTTCCCGATACCATATTCGTTGCCCAGGCCCGCGTAGTCAGCTGCCAAAGTTCCATCGATAAGCACGTAGTCATCGAAGGGTTCTGCGTTACCATTGCCTAGTAGGCCTCGCGTTTTGCCCGTGTAAAATCCGTTCACATTTATATGACAAACCTTTAGGTCTGTAGTACAAACAACGGTCACTCCATATTCAGAATGTAAATGCACAGTGTAGAAAAGACGCCATGCATGAATGCCGGGTAAATGTTGGGGATACTCGACGGGTTTGCCGTTCACCTTCAGTGCAATTGTATCGCTGACTTCCAAGTAGTTGCCATCTCGATCAACCAGTGTAAGTCCTTTTAACTTGCCGCTATTGAGCTGTGCTATTACAGTAAAGTTGTTATCCACGCTATCCTGAGCAAGTATATATTTACAGTTGCCGGGGTAGGCATAGTTCTGTCCGTCAAAACTGAATATGTGTTGGCCGTCGATAATGTGGCCGTGCAGCTCAAAGTCTTGGGAGAACAGCCAAAATGAGATGAAATCTTTGCTGAAAACACTCTCCCAATTGGTATTTAGCATAAAGTTGATGGCGCTCGATTGGAGTGAATGCAGCGCAGGTAAGTTTGCAAACAGTTCAGCTGAATGAGGCCAAATACCAAACCAAGCTTGCAAGTCGGTGGCAGGAACACTACCCACTGGCGTATTACTCTTTATTGCTGCCCATACGGAGCGCAGAGCTTTGACTAACAGCTTCGACAGTTCATCAATCCACTGCTGATCATTGATCGGCTTGTTTATTAGTTTGGCATTAAGATATTCTTGCAATTTTTGTAGCAGCTCATTACATTCAGGAGTTTGAGGTAAAATGTGTAGCTGCTCAAAAACATTATTAAGGAGCTCTACAGCTCTTTCAATAACCTTTAAATGTTTAAGATTCTTTATGAGCTCGTCGCGAATACTTTTAAATGTTGGAAACTTTGCCATATACTCTTTAATCTCACCAGTAAGATCTTCAACGACATGCATTATTACATTAAATAGTTCTTGTATTACTTCTTGCAATGGTTTAAATGATTCATTAATAGCCTTTCCATAGTTCTTTAATGCAGGCCCGTATTTTTCAAGCCAAGCAATCACATCTTTGACTGCTCTTGTGTAAACATTGAGAATCTCAACACGAAGCTGTCCAACCAACTTACTCATTGCATCAACCAACTGTTCCCATAATTTAAGTATTGAGTCGTTCCACAGATCATTTAACTTTTCATAAAGCCCGACAAATGACTTGTGCAATTTTTCATAGGTTTCTGATATGGCTTGTGTTAATCCGAAAACAATTTTGTTTATCTTCTCGAACAAAGTTTGTCTGAAATTAAAACCCATAAAAATTTTAATACTAGTCTTATTTTATGATTTGAATAATACTTACATAGCATCGATAATGGGTGCTAACGATGGATCGTTTTGAAGCTCTTTAATTATTGTTTTGATATTCTCACCGTAGTCGTTCTTTAGCGCTGTGAAATCTGGAGTGCTTTCGGAGGCTAATTTGAGCTTTTGATTAAACTCTTGGTGAACATTTTTAAATCGATTTTTAAGGTTTTCAGCTAACGAGTCGGTTTCTCTTTTGATTTCCGTTTCAACAGAGTTCTGTAACAAATAAAGGACAAGATAAATTTATAATTAACGAATTGGAATGTAAAAGCATTATTACCAAAAATTCTGCAACATCATCGTTATTGGTTTTGTAGTTAGTTTGTAGAAAGTTAGCTGCATCAAGTGCTATGCGTCCAATGAAAATTGGTTTGAATTTGCCCACGACATCAAACTTGAATTCTTTGCCTAGTTTCAACTCAGCATTGGCATCAATAAGATTTTGACGCTTTAAAGTGACCTTGGCCCAGGTAGATTGCACCTGGCCATTAATTTCCACAGGTTTCTCTCCAAAAATATGCAATTTCGAGTTGATATTTGCTGCATGCTTCTGCCAGTCAAAGTCGCCGGCAACGTACAAAACTTGGTTGTTTAAAGCGTTTACCGAAATTTCCACGTGGTCCTTGTTGCCAATAATATGAGCTCCAGCCCTAAAATTACTTGTGCTGCTTTGCAGCTCTGTACCGGCGCTAAATTCACATGTGTCAGAGATCAGCGATGAGTGTGTGCTTAGTTCATATTGAAATTGTAATCCTGAGGATCGGATTTGTTGATTGGATGTAACATTGTAACCGGCTTGTGCAATATTGTTGCTTATTTTACTAGTCGCAATCACCTTCTGCTCTGACAACCGAAAGATGTCCAACACAATTTCCGCGTCAAGAATTTGCTGCTCGCGGTTCGCGTCAACGCTTGCGGTTACACTTAGTGGCCGTATAGTGGGATGTTCTACCTTCAAATGTGCCTTCGCATTAAGGGCAATTTGTTCAACGCCCGTGATGTCTAACACTGCCGAAACTCGTGCCACATCATTTGGACGCTGTATTTTATCTATATAGAAGGCTGCTGACTGTTCGTAGTGGCCAAATAGGTTTCCATCGGTAGGTAACTGCTGGGTACTTTCAAATAGTATTTGACGTTTTGGCAATGTCATTTTAATGGTTGATGCAGTGGGCAGTACGTTGGCAGTGAGCTGATACTTGAGGTTATTACCGGACATAATATGACTTTCCAAATTATATTGATACTTGAAACCTTGGCGCATGTTCTTGGACTTGAATTGTAACTCATAGGGGTAACCAATCTCTCGTAAGTCAACTAGTATGAGGACATCATGCTGCACAGAATCAAATTTCTGTTCGTCTACAAAAGTTGAAGATTGTACCTGAATGTTAGTGCATTGCTTCTTTTCTTCGCAGATGGACAGCTTAGTGTTGAATTCCTTGTTGGTTATTTTGAGCATAGATATCCCATTTTTCGGACCAAAGCTACCATTTAAGGTGTAAGCAAATCCTGTTTCCTTTTCGGTGCTAAGATCAAAATTTTGGCGGGTAAGCTTGAAATTTCCATTGTGTGTTTTACCAAGGTACTGAACCTGTCCTTGACCCTCTATAATCGCCTTGTTCTGCTCCTTTTTTAAGCTATATGTAGCAGTGCCTAAAAATATCACTGTCTGGTCACTCTTCAGAAGTATTTTGATGTTCTTGCCGTGAGCTTTTATGTCCAACGCATAATTATCTAAGTGTAACTTTTTAGAATTCCAGTTTCCAATGACGTAAAAATCGTCAATGTTTGTATATGAAGTCTCAGAGTTTAATTTAAAGTCTAAGTCGGCCAGATTGTCCATATCCACAGTCAGTTTAGCCTTACGATCACCTAGTATTTCAAAAATAGCCACGAAAACAATGGGCTGATTTTTTGGAAGAGTGGCACGCATATCAAGTCCTTTTTTGTGAGTTGAGCTATACAGTTTGGTGTCTAAGCCATATGTCTTGTCTGCTTGTTTAACCTGGCCGGTAAATGTGTGACTTCCTTCGGAAACCTTGTGGCTGTGCAATTCAACTTCGATATCCTTGGCAGCTTCGTAGCTAGAGTCAAATGTGTAGTGTACCGTTGCTGTGGTTGCCTTATCATAGCCTATATCCGCATTTGCTTTTATGTATTTATCCCCATATTGTGCATGGATACCATACTTTTGCTTGCCGCCGGCATCACCTTCTCTTAAATTGCCGAACTGTTCTCGTGCATAGCTGCCATCAAGTTTTAGTGAATGGTCTAGATTATTATTGTTAGCATCAAATGAATAACTGCCTTGATGCGAACTGCCTTTAATCATGGTATTAATGACGGTGAATTTTCCATCTCCAGATTTTGAATTTAAGACAAATTCCATATTGTAGGCATCATTGTTGTCCACTGGCTTAAATAAATTGCCGTGGCTGTTTATTTCCCAGCTCTTAAATTTTGAGTCAGGCACTTGCAGGCTACCTTGAACCTCATAAGTGGCAGGCATGTTGCTTTCTCCTACATTGTATTTACCATTTAGTTCAGCTAAATGGTCACCATATTTGCTCGATATATGTGCAATCGAATGTTGGGCACTATACTCGTCCAACACAACGGACAACTCGATCGGTTGCGCAATTAAGTGACTTCGCGCGGAAACACTGAAGTCGAGCGCTTTATTTTGGCCCTTTGGCAAATGTTTAACATGGTAGTTCAATTCAGACTTTTGGCCATTAACGGCGGTGTACACCAATTGACTGTTAACGGAAAAATCATTTGTTTTGATGTTCATACGTTCAAGCTTACCTTTGAACGCAATTGACCGTTTTTTACCTGTATTAGGTTCCTGATCGTTAATCTGCAAATCTGCAGTGCCTTGAGTTAAATGTGTCTTTACGTTGGATGTAACATGGCGATTTATGCTACCATCGATTATGCGACCGTCTGGCGTTGTCAATGTAAACGTGCCTTGAATTTCGCCATTTGTACGCCACTCGCCCTTCACGTTCCCGCTGGCATCAAGAGAAATCTTTTTGTCGTCAGACTCGAAAATGTTTTTAGTCGAAAATTTTAACTTATCAAAATTGCTCTCTGTTTTAAAATGCAGCTTTTTATCATTATCGAGTATAATACTAGTATCAATATCATACTTCAGCGCCTGCATATAAAATTTCGATTCTATTTCTAGTTTATGTTTTTGTTCCGGCTTTTGGGTGTCAATAGTGGCCGTAAGTTCGCCCTTACCATTCTTAGCTATTTTAAAATCGCCCTTGGCAATAATCAAATTTTTGACGGTCAGATTAAATTTAGCGGCTGAAGTTTTATCTTGCGGATGCTGCGACTCACTGGTCAGCTTGGCCATCTCCGTGTTGTCTCTGCTGATTCGGAACTCGCTGTTTGTTTTCTCTGGTGTGCCCAGTATCTTAAGAATCCATTGTATGGGGCTTTCCTTGACACTTAACTGAGCACTGCCTTGCAGATCAATGTGAACATCCTGTGCAGAGTATCGTTGTCCCAACTCTCCCTTAGCTGTAAATGAAGTGCCCCAGCTTGTTGTAACAGTGTTATCTACCACAAAAAGGTTTCCGCTAACCTCGCACTTTGATATTACATCAATAGAATGCTTGTTTAGTTTAGCTTTTGCCAACAACTCGTAGTCGTGCATCGATCGCTGATGTGACTGGTATTTAATATTAAGAGAAGCTAACTTTTGGTTTCGTTCTGCTTCCGCGTCAAATTGGAATTTGTTCACATCAAATGTAGAGTCAACATTTACAGATGCAACGCGTTTATTCTTATGTTCAATTATGACACCCTGTGAAAATTTGCCGGACTGCAATGCATTTAAATTTTCTGTCTTAATGTATTCAAATTGGGTTTCACTATTAATAGTCCAAGAATCAGCTTTACCGGTCAATTCAAGCTCATAAGCATGTTCGCTAATTGATAGTTGAGCAGAGCTTCCATAAACATTCTCTGGTTTTTGTTCGTCATTCATAAATAGACCTACAGCATACTGGCCGTTGTCAAGCTTAAAGTTGCTTTTTAAGAAAAACGATTCTTTGTTGGGGGCAATATGAAGCTCAGTGTTGAGAGAAGTTGGTCCGACGTCGGCCCAACCATATAAAACGACACGTTCGCTTTTAGGGCCTAATATTTGGAAGTTTTTGAAGTTGTAACGAGCCTGTTTTTCGCCGGTTTTCTGAACGATAATCTTACCATCAAGATGGTAGCCATTAATACTATTTGTTACACCATTTTTATCTTGAATTTCTATCAGAGGTTTGTATTCATTACCATTCTTGGCAAAACCAATTTTGCTCCTTTTAATATCTTTGTCCTGTTCATATTGACCATAAATTACCAGTTCATTATTGTCATTAGCTATACCAGCTTCAACGCCGAGATGGTACTGAGGATTATCAAGAGATAGGCGACCGAAGGTGCGCGGCTTGGTACCAAGCTCAAATGTTACGGTGGTGTCATGATTAATCTTGGAACCTGGAGTACTATACTCTAGTTTCCACTGTTCGATGCCAGATTGAAGGGGCTTGTGCGATCCTTTAAAGTTAAAAACCCGCTCTGTTGTCACGTAGATGGCCATTGCAAATGGCCGTGAAAGATGAGCTTCGTCAATTAGAGCATGTCGTTTGTTGTTGTTGCTTGCATTAATATCACTAAGACTGGTTGAGCTCACCACGCACAGGTTTAAACCAACAACTTCTAGTTGATTAAAGCATAGCTCGCTTGGTGTTGTACTTCTTAGCTTTTTCGTGCCTTTAAGAGGAACAGCTTTAAGTGGCTTATCTTGTTCTGCAACGAAAAATTCGGTGTTAACTTGAACATCTATGAGCTCAAGCTTTTCACGTGGTAACTCAACTTTCACATTAAAGCCGTCTCCATCATTGATAAGCGATACCTGCACGTCACTGCCAGTTGCCGAATGTGCTCTAGAAACAACTCTAATTCCAGTAGACAGGACATGGGCGTTAAAGCCTAGTTGAATATTAACAGTCAAATCAACACTGGGCACAAATTTCAAACGATATTTGGCTCTCTGCCAATTCTGTTCTAAAATTGCATTGACATCAATGTTAACTGCGAAATCAATTTTATTGGCTGCAAGACCCTGTGCTGCAAATTCTAGTGGAATACCGATGCCAGTTGGATACGTAAACTCAGAGTCAAGGAAAAGATGATGGCCAGCAAACTTTTTCTCGAATGAGGACAATTCCTTTTTGGCCTTGTCAAATGCTTCAGAGAAGTGACCAATAATGTCATCTAAAGTGCTTGGAATGTTGTCCCCCAGACTCAAAAACGCTATCTCGGAACCAAAAAGTTTAAGAGATAGATCTAAGTTAATGTCGTTTATATTTTTACTTCCATAGGTCTTATACTTCTTTGAAGTTTTTGCGGCCTCATCGAAAATGGAGCGTCTGGCGCGACCACCGGCACCATTTCCAGCACCATTTCCAGCTTCAACAAGCTTAACAATCTCATCAAAGTCCTTATTCAATAAGCCTTTGGGTCCAATATAATACTCAAGGACATTTTCTAAATTTTCTTGTCGCATGTTTGCTTCAAACACATTGAAATTTGTACCAAATAATTCAGTAGTAACATTAAGACGCGCCGAACGTGGTAAGAATCCATGCTGCGAATATATCATCTTATAATCTGAGCTAGCGCTTACGCCCAAAGCATCAAGCTTATAAGAGAATTCGTTGTTAAAACTGTATCGCCTGTAGTCTTTGGGGAAACGCTTTGTTACTCGAATATTGCCCAAATGGTACCTTTTTTGCTCACGAGTTGCGTCTGTTGAGTCTCGTATTGCCCTTAAATTAGACTCAATAAATCCACCCACTTGGAACACCTTCTCGGAGTTGACAATTTGAGAAATTTGGTTAGCCAATTCAGCAGTGGGACAATTAATTGCCGCCAGGTACGCCTCAATGCGTAGCTCAGAGTCTTCATTGTAATCTTTTAAGAGGTCCAGAGACTTTGAGCTTAATGCTTCATGGCAGCTACCAGCTGAGAAAGCTTGCAGGGCTGATACACGTATGCGATTAGATCTGCCGGGAGAAGCACACTCGCTCAATGCTATAGCAACATTGTTGGCCAAATTTTCTGCGTTGCCTATGCCTTTTAGGATGTACACAACACGCTCCTCGTCCTTCTTGGTATTAGGCTTACAATGCTTTAGGCCATCGACGAATTTCTTAGAAATGGGTTCAATATCACTTGCTTGACACCCATTTCTGACACAATATTTGTTCACCAAGCTACCAACAGCCAAATATATTTCTTTTGGTGCATTTGAAGAAAGTTGGGCAGCAGCAAGGTTAATCGTCTCTTTGTCTACAGATGCAATCAAATTAAGCGACAAAATTGCAATAATTTTTTCCTTTTCATCAAATTTGTTAAGTTGCTTAAGAATTGCTTTAGCTGCTTCAGCGGTATTTGTGCGAAACAGCGCATCCAGGTAAACCTTACGAGCCAACACTTTGTTTGGATGGGGGAATGCGGAAAGTTCAAGCAATGTCTCGGTATCTGAATGACGTAGTAGTCGTATAAGCTCAACAAAATTCTTTGCGCTTTCTTTTTTAACATAATCACTTGTTAAGTCTACAAGTTCCGAAAGTGCCACCTTTAAAGCTCCAATATTTTTCGACGGATAAGTTTCAGACTTCTGATAAATTATGCTAGTTGGATGGGACCCACTAGCCTGCAAATTACCTGATGTGCCACCAGGATTTTTAAGTTTGAGTGTGGTTAGCACCCTGGCAGTAACCTCAGAGTTTGATTTTGCAACGCCAGCGAATTTATACAATTCCACAAGTTGCACGTTTTCGACAACGCCTCGATCAATTTTTGATTCCTTGCTATAGTCGGACTGGAAGAGTGAGCTGGATGTAACACCGGCCTTCTCATTAACAATGCCAGACAGTAGACCGCTGCTGATTTGTTCTCGGTGAGCGCAGTTGTTTAGGTTACGCACTTTAATAATGGTTTCCTTATTACCCAACTTTGATGTTGAAGTATGTGTCGGACACAAACCGAATACATCAACTTCGTTTTCAGCATCAGATCCTGTCCCCGATTGCAAAAGTGAAATAATGGCACGCTTAACATTCAATGAGTATGCTGAATCACTAGCGTCAGTACAAATTTGAGATTGCAACTGACCACTAACCAATGTAAAGTGAACAGGTTTTTGTATATTGTTTAGTAACTTTCTTTCTAACGATTCTTTTGAGTTAATGACCTTGACAGTACCAACTTGCAATGTATAGCCGCAGTTACCATTTGCGAAAATTTTTGCAGTGCCTGTTACTTTAAGGCTTGAATCATCAGCCTCGCTTACAAAGCCAGAGTTTATTCCAATTGTTAATATACTGTCAAAAGCGTACTCGTAAAAGTTTCCAGGCGTATAATTAAGAAGACCATTGTCAGCTATAAAAAAAATTATTATCGAAAGTATTTTATTATTATTGTATCAAGATTTTAGATTTAAAAACCAGCTTCCCCCAGTACTTTTTAAGTAGCTGCAGAATAGTTATCGATGATTTGAAGCAAACTTGTTCTGCTCATGGTATAAGAGAACTTACATTTAAAATCTGAAGTCTCTAGCTTTTGTAGTCTTTGGGATTCACGCGTTCATACAGACGGACAGACAGACAGATGGTCGGACAGACGGAAATGGCTATATCGTCTCGGCTGTTGATGCTGATCAAGATTATATACACTTTATGGGGTCGGAGACGCTTCCTTCTGCCTGTTACATACTTTTGCACAAAACCATTATGCCCTTTTTACCCAATTTATGGGTTAAGGGTATAAAAAAAAATATATTAAAAATTCCACTTACATCGGGGACATCCTTTAATGCAGCTACTATCTGTAATAACAAAAAATAAATGAGTTAAATAGAACAATAATAAGACGTTAAAGAATGTTTACAAAAATTGTGAACTAACGCACTACCCAATAGAAAACTGTAATACATAATAATGATTTTGCGTTTGTAAATTAAAAAATTTCTTTAGAGTTTGTTGTCCAATGAAAATTTTTGAAATTTATATCGTTTGTTTGGGTCAACTTTACATGACTGAAACAGCTGTTTCAATTGCTGTGATAAATGAACTATCTCTCTTGCCGAAAAAACAAAACCACGGCCGGGCTCTTCCGTTAGATTTTGCAATTGGTGTAAGGCAGACGCCCAAGCTAAGGAAAGCGAGCCATCTAACAAAAACAAAATGCACGGCCACAAATCATAACAAGTAAGAAGGCTCTAGTCGGGAGAGCCCGACTTGAAGATACCCTGAACCCAGTTGCAATAAATAAATTAAATTTATAATTTACTTTTGGTATACTGACTTAGCTTCAATTGATTAAATTCGATATCTCCGGTGGTTCTTAACCGATTTGGACGAGATTTTCAGAAAAGTTCTATCGTTACACATTACTTCAACCTCCATTGTTACATTTTCCAAATTCGATATTTTTTGTTATCGATTCCATGTGTATGTCGGAAACCAGAATAATTATCGATAATTTGAAGCAAACTTGTTCTGCTCATGGTATAGGAGAACTTACATTTAAAATCTGAAGTCTCTAGCTCTTGTAGTCTCTGAGATTCACGCGTTCACACAGACGGACAGACAGACAGACGGACGGACAGCCGGAAATGGCTATATCGTCTCGGCTGTTGATGCTGATCAAGAATATATACACTTTATGGGGCCGGAGATGCTTCCTTCTGCCTGTTACATACTTTTGCACAAAATCATTATACCCTTTTTTTACCCATTTTATGGGTTAAGGGTATAAAAAGGGGTTGGCATGTGCACTTTGAAAAATTGTGTAGATCTGCTTCCAAGCGAATTAGTGCATACACAAACAAGTGGAAACGTTGCAGTCGGACGCAACCGACTGCGGTATACTCGATACCAGTATTAAAAATTTTGATGCCCATCCATGTGGGATGTCAATTGCTATCTTCATACCAAATTTGGTGACTCTAGCTCGAAGTTTGTATAAAGTGGGGAAAGGGGGGCTGGGGGCGATATGGGTGGAATTGCATCCAAATTTTTGATGCAGATCTTTGTGGAATGTCAATTGCTATCTTCATAACAAATTTGGTGACTCTAGCTCAAAGTTTGTAAAAGTGGGGAAAGGGGGGCTGGGGGCGGTATGGTTGGGCGTGGCATTCAAATTTTTGGTGCAGATCTATGTGGGATGTCAATTGCTATCTTCATACCAAATTTGGTGACTCTAGCTCGAAGTTTGTATAAAGTGGGGAAAGGGGGCTGGGGGCGGTATGGTTGGGCGTGGCATCCAAATTTTTGCTGCAGATCCTTGTGGAATGTCAAATGCTACTTTCATACCAAAATTGGTGACTCTAGCTCGAAGTTTGTATAAAGTGGGGAAAGGGGGGCTGGGGGCGGTATGGTTGGGCGTGGCATCCAAATTTTTGCTGCAGATCCTTGTGGAATGTCAAATGCTACCTTCATACCAAATTTGGTGACTCTTGCTCAAAGTTTGTATAAGGTGGGGAAAGGGGGCGGAATGGATGGGCTAGGCTCCAAAACTTTGATGCAGATTGTTGGGAGTCGTTGCCAGCTGTCTTCCTACCAAATTTGGTGGCTCTAGCTCCACTACTCTGGAATATACACGCATTCCCGTTTTTGACGAAGCGTTGGGGCAGATGGGGGTGGCTAGGGCGGTATTGGTGGGCGTGGCATCCAAACTTTTGGTGCAGTTTTTGGGGGGTCATCATCATCTATCTTTGCACCAAATTTGGTGACTCTAGCTAAAAAACTGTGGGAGATATAGGCTTTTCTGATTTCTAAATGCGGGGGGGCTGGGGACGGGATGGGTGGGCGTGGCTCCAAAACTTTGATGCAGTTCTTTTGGGGTCGTTACCAGCTATCTTCCTACCAAATTTGGTGGCTCTAGCTCCACTACTCTGGAAGATATATCGCTCTCGCTTTGCATCGCAACGGACGTGTTTTTTTTATGCGCTTCGCTTTTTTGACTATTGTGCGTCTTATTTCTGCTATTAATTTCGCGAATTTGTGTAAACTAATAGTTTTGTGACTTTGCGTTTTGTCGGTTTGCCTAAACCCAAAGTGGACATTAAATTAACGATTTGATTTGCATTTGTTTTAAAGTGTTTCCAAGCACAACAACAAACTGCAGTCCAGCATACTGAAAAATTTGCTCAACTTGCTGCCGCCTGCTTTTGTTTTGTTTGTGCTTTTACGCTCACTCTCTCACTCTCTCTCTCTTTTTATCATTTGTATCATTTGTATGTAAATAGCTTTTTGTGCTTTATTTTTTCGCCTATCTAGCTTTTTTTGCTCAAAAAAAACGTTTCTTGATCGTTTACTCTAACGCGCTCTTTTGTGTTGGTGTTTGTCGCGGTCAAACTTTTCTCCGTTGCTTGTTGCTTTCGGTGGTCGCGCTCGCGCCGTTTTTGTTTGTGAAGCTGTGAAGTAAGTTTTGTTTGTAGCTTTACTATTTGCACATTAGGGTGGACCTGTATCTTAATAATAACAATTTTCTGCAGAGATTTTTTTTTATTTTTATTTATTTATTTTTTTTTACTTTTATATTCTTTTAATAAATTTAATAAAAATGTCTGTTTGCTGCTATGCGAATTGTCAAGTCCGTGCTAACTCAAAAATGGGGTTTGTCTGCTGCTGGATGTGCACAAATGTTGCTCATGAGCAATGTGCTGGCATTAATGGCCGTGTCTCAGACCTCTTGAAGGTTACTAATTTAGAGTGGCCGTGTTGGTCATGTTTGGAGAAAAAAAAGACATTGCAAGCTTTATAGAAACTCAGCTTGGCTTAGAGGGCGTTTTCTGTCAGTTGAATAAACTGTGTGAAAAATTCTCATCGGTTCAGAGAAACCTTAGCGAGAAAAATCTCGTACAGGATTCTCCAAAGCGTAAAAAGGCCAACGTTGGGCAGTTATCGGGCTCTGTGACGTTGGATAATACTCCAAACGCTCCGATACCACAGGGTAAAGTAAATAAAAATCTTCATGTCCCTTCTACTAAAGTTATCGAGAACTTAGATGATATAACAATAACTCCCATGGATATTGTCTTATCTGATCCCGATCCTTCGGTTCCTTTGGTGGTTAGTAGTGTTGATGTTAATCAACAAAAAAACTCTATCAAACCTAAAGAGCCAAATATTCAATTATCCGAGACTGAGTCTTCCAAACCAGCTTCAGTGGAGGATATAATTAAAAAATTTGTTGCTGTCCCACCTAAAAAACAAATATTTGTTTCAAGGCTTCCCCCTGATTTAACATCAGATGATGTCAAGGTCTATATCAAGGCCAAATCGAATGCCAACGTCACGGTGGAGAAATTCAAATTTGCTTATGATCGGAATATTTCGTCTTTTAAAATCAGTGTTTCGAATCAAGATTTTTGCACCATATGCTGCAAAGAATTTTGGCCAGAACACATAATTGTGAAAGAGTATACTGCAAGAAAAAAAAATCGGCCCCCGATTGTATCTACCCTTCCGGTGGTTGGTTCTAAGGTAACTCTCCCAATTACTGATAGTTCAAAAAACTAACATCCTCCTTCTTACTTGGCTATCAGAATGTAAGAGGTCTTTGTAGTAAACTCTCTAGCTTATACCTTAATAGTCTTTCTTTCCCTTTCCATGTCATTGCCTTTACTGAAACGTGGTTAAGGCAAGACATTCTCAATTCCGAAATTCTATGTAGTACATATTCTATTTATAGAAAGGACCGTACTCTTCGGCGTGGTGGTGGAGTGCTTATTGCTGTGAATGTTGACTTTCCTTCTGAAACAGTCGTATTAAATAGTTCTTTTGATATAGAGTTTATTGCTGTAAAGCTAAATATTTACGGTATTAACATTTTTATCACTTGTTCCTATATACCTCCTTCCTCTGATCTCTCTATCTATGAGACACATCTATCTGCTATTCATTCTGTCTCTTCCTTGCTTTCTGATCGCAATTTTCTTGTAGTTCTTGGTGATTTCAACATTGCTGAAGCTACTTGGATTTCTTGTCCTGACTCTGGTGCCCTGACTCCCACGGCCCCGAATGAATTTTTAATCGACTTACTTGGGATGTCATTGAGTCAAATTAATGCTATCCCAAATTCTCTTAATAAAATGCTTGATCTGATTTTTGTTTTGGATTCATCATCTTCATCCGTTTCCCGTTCCCAGCCTATATCTTATCCCGAAGACTTATACCATCCTGCGTTGGAACTGTTGATTAATTTACCTTCCCGGACGCGTTGCAATGTCAAAATGCCTTTGAGTCGAGTTCGTCAATTTCGGAAAACTGATTTTGAGGGTCTCGCCTTGCTTTTATCCCATACTGACTGGTCTCCCCTCTACGAGTCTGACGACTTGGAGTCATTTATTATTCCTCTCCATAAAAAAGGAAACAAATGTAATGCTCAAAATTATAGGGGTATCTCCAAGTTGTCTGCTATTCCTAAGATTTTTGAAAAATTAATAACCTCCCATCTTCAACACCTTTGTAAATCTATTATTTCACCGTGCCAGCACGGATTTATGAAACAAAGATCTACTACTACTAACTTGTTAGAATTTACTTCGTTTGTTATCAAGGGTTTTCAGGACAAATTGCAGACTGATGTTATTTATACTGATTTTAGTAAGGCTTTCGACTCTGTAGATCATCATCTCCTAATACATAAACTAGAACTCTTGGGCTTCTCAAATATTCTAGTTCTTTGGATTAAAGACTACCTAACTCTTAGAACTCAGAGGGTTTTATTTAAAGGGTCCGTTTCCAAGACGGTTCAGGTCACTTCAGGCGTTCCTCAGGGTAGTCATCTTGGTCCTTTATTATTTATTTTGTTTATAAACGATCTTCCATCGGTTATAAAGTTCTCTCGGGTTTTGATGTACGCTGATGATGTAAAGTTATGCACGTCAGCTGCAACTCCCCTAGCTGCTCAACAGCTTCAAAGAGATTTAGACAACTTTCAAATGTGGTGTAAAGTAAATTTTTTAAATCTTAATTACAGTAAATGTAAAGTAATGTCATTTTTTAGATGTTTGCCCTTTTTTAATATTTATTTTCTTGACAACAAACCACTAGACAGAATTGAATGGGTTGACGATTTGGGCATCGTTATGGACCCGAAGCTTAAGTTTGACAAGCATATTTCTTCAATTTCTAATCGAGCATCTGGTGTCTTGGGCTTCATTAAGCGCTGGTCGAAGGAGTTCAACGATCCCTACTTAACAAAAACTCTGTATACTTCTCTTGTACGACCGATTCTGGAATATGGATCTTGTATATGGTTTCCCAAATACGAAATTCATCAGAATAAAATAGAATCGGTACAAAAACAATTTCTGCTCTTCGCACTTAGAGGTCTTAACTGGGACACTAACCATAATTTGCCATCTTATCGTAGTAGACTTTTACTAATAGATCTTCCTTCTCTTAATGATCGTAAAGTAATGCTAGCATTTTCATTTTTTCACAAATTAATTAATGGTGAAATTGATTCTTCTGAATTAATTAACCAAATTAACTTTGCTGTTCCTATTAGAAATACTAGAAATTTTGTACCTATATCTCTTCAAACTTGTAATTCTAATTATGCTCTTCATAACCCTTTTCGTATTCTGTGTTCTATTTATAACGATCTTTCCCACTTAATACACAGTGCCACTCCTACTTGCTCTATAAAAAAGTTAGTTTTGTGTCATTTGTCTGCATGTTCGCGATCGTCGTAACCGCACGTTAAGCGGAGCGCCCCTCGGTCGGATGGGCGGGAGGTGGGTCGCTTTGTGCGTGGGTCCGCGCGTTAACAAGCCGGTGCTTGGTATCGTTGGGCCACTTGACTGTACTGTTCGTTAGTACATCTACGTCCAATAATAATACACGCATTCCCGTTTTTTACGAAGCGTTGGGGCATCTGGGGGCGGCTAGGGCGGTATTGGTGGGCGTGGCATCCAAACTTTTGGTGCAGTTTTTGGGGGGTCATCATCAGCTAAATTGGCACCAAATTTTGTGGCTCTAGCTCAAAAACTGTGGGAGCTATAGGCTTTTTTGACTTTAAATTGCGGGGGGGCTGGGGGCGGAATGGGTGGGCGTGGCTCCACAATTTTTGATGCAGTTTTTTTGGGGTTGCTATTAGCTATCTTCCCTCTAAATTTGGTAGTTCTAGCTGTAAGGATGTGCGAAATATGTGGATTTATCGGTTTTGAGTTATCGAATTTATCGATTTGCCAGCCCCCCAGTTATCGTAGAACCCCCATCTTGACACTTTAATTTACTATCCCATAGATAAAGAGAATTGGAATGTTTCAAGTCTCTAGCTTGAAGGGTGTGGAAAAAAGTTGCGAACATACAGACGGACGGACGGACGGACGGACGGACGGACGGACGGACGGACACCATGACGGACATTGCACAAACCCAATATACTCTTTACCTTCAGTATCGAGTATAAAAAGTTAATGATACGCTGAGAAATTTAAATTCTATTTTCCTTAGTCGCTCAGTACACACGGATTTAGTGACATATTTGTGCCTCTGACAATCAATTCACAATTATTATTTGTGAGTACTCTGGCCCTAAGCATTGGACGTTAAATTTACAGTGATTCTTTCTGTATGTAATTGTGCATGCATGTTCAAAATATGCCTACACTTTCTGCGCGGTGCTTGAAAAAAAAAAAACATGTCAGAGGGGTGCTAACCAAATGACGAGCAGTGTTTATCTATTTATATGTCACATGTATTTTTTCAAGCACAGTTAAAGCAGAGCGGATGCTAACCAACTTCAAAAATAATTTTTTTATGGAGACAGCGAGTATCTCAATTAGATTTAATAAAACGTGCCAGGGTGCTTATTTAAATACATTAAATTTTAATTGAGTATACATACTTATTACATACATATGTGATCAAGTCCGTTAACAAAGAATGTGGCCACAATTTTTTTTTGTGCACATAAAATGGGCGAGTCATTTTATATGGGCGCAGAAAAACTCGAAAATCGTACATCTGGAAATTAATCTGCATGCAATTCTAAGTTACCTTGCCTAAGAAAATTTAATTCTTAAATAAGTAATAATAAGCATAAACTTTTTGGAAAAAATCTCTAAGACACAAATTTTTTCAAGTCTTATCTAAACATATTTTTCCCAATTATGTAAGAATTCAAAGCCACATTGCAATTATAAAGATAACAAGTAAGAAGGTTCTAGTCGGGAGAGCTCGCAAGAAGATACCCTGAACCCAGTTGCAATAAATATATTAAATTTATATAAGACTTTGGTATACTGACTTAACTTCAATCGATTAAATTCGATATCTTCTTAACCAATTTGGACGAAATTTTCAGAAAAGTTCGTTCGTTACTCACTATTTCAACCCTAATTTTTACATTTTCGAAATTCGATATTTTTTGTTATCGATTTCATGTGTAAATCGGAAACCAGAATAGTTGTCGATAATTTGAAGCAAACTTGTTCTGCTCATGGTATAGGAGAACTTTCATTTAAATTCTGAAGTCTCTAGCTCTTTTTTCGTTCATATATGGCTATATCGTCTCGGCTGTTGTTGCTGATCTTCTTACTTGTTTTTTTATACCCTTAACCCAAAAAATGGGTAAGAAAGGGTATAATGGTTTTGTGCAAAATTTGTATCAGGCAGAAGGCAGCATCTCCGACCCCATAAAGTATATATATTCTTGATCAGCATCAACAGCCAACACGATATAGCCATGTCCGTCTGTTTGTCCGTCTGTCCGTCTGTCTGTCTGTCCGTCTGTATGAACGCGTGGATCTCAGAGACTACAAGAGCTAGAGACTTCAGATTTTAAATGTAAGTTCTCCTATACCATGAGCAGAACAAGTTTGCTTCAAATTATCGTAACTATTCTGGTTTCCGATATACACATGGAATCGATAACAAAAAATATCGAATTTGGAAAATGTAAAAATTAGGGTTGAAATAATGAGCAACGATAGAACTTTTCTGAAAATTTCGTTCAAATCGGTTAAGAAACACCGGAGATATCAAATTTAATCGATTGAAGTTAAGTCAGTATACCAAAGTCTTATGTAAATTTAATGTATTTATTGCAGCTGGGTTCAGGGTATCTTCTGGTTGGGCTCTCGTGACTAGAGCCTTCTTACTTGTTTCCAATTGTTATGTTTGGCTTTTCAGATGGAAAAGTGTATCAGCAATAATAAAATAGTTTGTTTTTTTCTTTCCATTCGTAGTTTTGATATATATATATAAATTTGAATAATAGTCCGCAAATCAATTTTTAGGGGTTTGATTTTATTTCGAAAATCCCTCATGTAAAGTATGCTTGAGTTACTAAACGTTGACTAAAGAAATGCTCGTTTTTGGTGTGAAAACTAATGGACGAATATATCCATCATTTTATTGAGTTTGGGAGTTGGGACACAGAGACATAATGTTTTTTATTAAACTCTGCTGTATTTGTGTACTTACCGGCAGTTGCTGTAGCCACTATTATCAGATAGATGAACACAATTCCCAATTTACTGGGACAAGCCATCATTTTAACTATGCCGGCGCTCTTTGAGGTAGCCTACAGAAAATTAAATTATCATTGCACACTATTAAAAATATGTAGATTTTTCAAGCACAACCTGGCTCTAGCTTTAGCTCTGTAATGTTAGCCATATTTTATGCATATGCAATATATATTCAATTCACTTATTTTATCATGTGTGCCAGTGCAACCATGTTTAAGATAACATAAGGTTTAAATTACACATCACTTTATACTTTTTCATATATGTATCAGTTGAAGTTTTATTGGCTTGTTTTGCACGAATAAAGGATACTAATACGAATGCTATACCTTTTGCCACATAAAATTGAACTGTAATTCCTTTCACTGAACTGAGTTCAAAGAAACACTCACAAACGACACCGACTCGAAACAGATCCGACGACAACTGACTTCAAATTAAGCCGCATTTTCCCCTAGAACACAACTTAAATACATCGCCTAGCTTGTGCGAAGAAATGTGTGAACATACATATCTATATATAGAACTGTATATGTATTCGTATTTGTTTCCATTTTGTATAAACGTAAAGATTAGCTCTCATACGGTCTGATTTCTCTCATGCATAAAAGTATAAATTTTTAACATCGAAGGGTGCTGGTGTACACTGTTTTGAATTATCAGAATACAATTTAATGCATTCGACCCCAGTTGTTTGATAATCACCAGTGTCTGTACGTATATAAACATAGGTACGTGTATGTGTATGTCCATACATACTATGTGCGGATTGAAGCATACAATGAAATATAAACAAACATTTACGTCACGCCGAAGGTAACATACCCTTCCACATCATCATTCAGGTGATCACGTGTTAATTTATCTTTTAATTTGATGAATGTATTATTTGTTTTAATGTGAGCTAAATGTGAGTTAAATATTTTAAACAACAAAATGTTTGATTGCTTAATGGTTTATATTCTGCCATGAAATGTGAAGCGCATAGAGGAAGTCATCCAAGACCCCATAAAGAGTATATATATATATATATATATATATTCGTGATCAGCATCACGTGCTGAGTTAATAAAGTTATGACCTTCTTTTGTTATACAAAACTTGTCTAACAGTTTTTGACCTACCGATCTAAAACACTGCCCAAGGTCTTTCTACACTTAGATCATTTGTTGAAATCCAATAAGATGATCTGTTAAATGCTCTTAGTATGAACAAGAAATCTTTCCAATTATATATAATTGTCATTTCACGGGTTCAGGCTATAAAAATATTTTTTGAAAAAGAGAATTTGAGGCTTCGATGCCACGCAGCTTCTCCATCCAATCTATTTTTGTATATGCGCAAAGACAGAGGAACACTGATTTAGCTATTAATGGTTAATTTCAATTATCATTTGGATTTAACTCGGGTATGTACAAAAAATATTCATATCAGGAAAAAAAATTTTTTGTAGAGATAAACGCACTTATATGAATGTCTATTATGCGTATTCAAATCAAATGCATTCAAAACTAGTTTTATAGTTTCTAATAACACAAATTTTGTGTTTTTATATGCAAACTACTATTGAAATTAATAAATATCCTTTTTTGTTTATTCGCCTTAAAGATAACACAGTTAAGTCCAAATTTGTGTTTACTTAACGTTGTAACAATACAGATCATCTTAATTTTATTATTATTAAGTTTTGGGTATTTACAAAAAATATTCAAAATATTTGTAAAGATTTAAATTGCATATTAACCACAAAGTTCCATGCGTGTATCGCTTGTATATATCGTATGGACTAAAGATATTGCTTTATGGTGTGTTTATAAATGGCACTGAAAATCAAATTAAACAGATAAAGACTTGGACATACGATTTTGACACAGTGCTTTTACGCCAATATATAAATTTTTGTTTAAAAGATTTTTTGTGTGTACTTAAGTACACAAGATTTTTACCCCCCCGAGTCTATAGATGGTTACTTATCAATAATCGATGCAATGTAAAGTTCAGGGATTTTCTTTTCTAAAAATATTAATAAAATGTTTAACATTGATCTTCACAATCAAACCTAGTTGTACCTGTGTTTGTTATTTGTTATTTGGCTAGTCCATAAATAAGTAAATAAAAACATATAAAGTTCTTGCTCATTAATGAAGGTTTATATGTTTGTTTGTATATCAATTGCAGTTAATGCCTGATAAGAAACTTTAATCTTTAATTAAAAGTTGCTTGGAAGCAAAATGCGGATAAGCACACAAAATCTCGCTGTTAATACCTGACAGAAAAAATTACAGTTCATGGGAATATTGCTTATAGGTTATTGAAAAAAACATAGTACCTTATATATTTTTACTTTCTTACTTATATGCATCATAAGTTTCAGTAAAAATAAGTAAATTATAACCTTTTTATTTTCGTAAAAACGTATCCCACATGCAGGTTAAGGGATCTCTGACTGAAAAGTATAATTAAGCTTAGCTGTACAAAAAAAATCATTGCTCACTGGATGCAAACCGAGTGGTCAGGTTGTATCGGCGGAACATTATTTTATTTTATTGGATAAATAGTAAAGTACCCTGATCAATGTTTAAGTTTGAAAGTCCAAAAACTGAGGGATAAGTTTTTATCAAAACAGTCGAACAGACGAAGAGAAACACATGTCCATTGATTCAGTTAGCCTTGCTGATTAAGATGATATATGCTTTATGGTTCTTTCTATGCGTAACGTATTTCATGATACAAACCAATGTATTGTAAACTTTTTTGTCAAGTGTATAACAAATACCTACCTTTATGTTTTGTATTTTTTACTTGGTCATAAACGTACAAAGAAAATATTATAATTTGTCAGCTTAATAAGAAAAATATGTTAAACTCCGTTTAAAGCTTAAAAAATTAGTTTTTATTGCTGATAAAACTTAAATAAATTAAAAGTTCCAATGTTTGTTCAACGGGTTTTTTGAGAGCAGCAGACTTATATTGTTTTATTAGTTTTTTTTTTACTTTATGAATGTTGTATGTATGTAAATATTGAGTGCGAGTACTTAAAGGAAATTATGTGAGTATGTGAAATTGTGTCATTCAATAAACACAATAACACACATTTTGTAGTAAGTAAAAATAGCTTATGTGTATAATAGTATGTAAATGTACTCTTTGCGTGTAACTTGACGTGCTTCTTTTATTTATTTTAACATATGCCTTATATCCTTTATATTAATGTATTTATGTAAATATAAATAACATTATAATAATATTTTTAAGGAATATTTATGTAAAAACAAATAATAGAAGTATGTCAAGCTAAATTAAATTATATGTTTAAGTACATGCAGATAAACATTAATGCAAATTTACTGAAAGGTTGGCCTCTTTTGAATTTCATAACTTTATATGGCTTAGCGTTACTTATAGAAATCGGCTCGGAATGAAATATTTATTGGGTACGATAACCTTTATTCTAACTATTATCCGGTTATCCGAATTATTCGTGCCTGTTCCAAAATGTTTAAAACAACTGGTTTGACAATTTTGACGGTTGACGGAAGACTGAAATTTTATTCTGAAGTTGTTGCTGATAAAGAATACTTAAATGATACCTTTAGCATTATGTGACAAGTTTACACAAAATTAAGCAAATGTAACAACAATATGTTTCTTATTTCGTATGATTTTTTATTTTTATTTTTAAATCCATTTTGGAAAAGACATTATAAATGTGAAACCCTATCTGACAATCTGGCTACGCTACAGCACAGCTTTAAACTAGTTGTCGCCTATGCGTACTCGTTAAAGTATTTGACAAATTCTTTTTTAATTGTATTGGCATTATTACTAACATTAATTGGCATATGTGTAATCTAAATATATTTAATTTAGTGTTGTTGTTGCTGATGTAGGCACTTTTGTAAACTTTAATAAGATACAATTATTTTAACACGTATACATAATAATTTACCGGACTTTACTCAAATACAAATTAAATTTAAAGATAGTAAATTAGTCCAATATATATTTTGTAATTTCGATAAATGGATATTAACTTAGGTGACGATTTTTTTAAAGGCTATTTATTTTCTTTTTATCGATTGTTATGAACAACAATTGATTTAATACATCAGCAGAAAACCATCATGTCTTTTGAAAAGCGCATTTAAAAATCCAAAAGTTATTATCGTAAGATTTAAATGGACGGAAAAAAGGTAAGTAAGGTTTCTCCAGCATCCTTATTTTCGTTGTAGATCAAATTCAATGAAAGCTGCAAAAAGAAAAATATTATTTAATAAAGCAACTTACTTTAACTTTGTATAAACTAAGTTCTATTAGTTTATTCATTCTTAAACTTATATGTTGTATTATTATTATTATTTATTACTTGTTATGAATTAAATTCAAATAATTAATTTATTTTGCAACTTTTAGTATAATTATTTTATTTAATTTTTAACGAAGTAAGTTCAAGGTTTTTCTTTTGTCGTATGTGGCATTACTCATCGCTCAAACAGTAATATTTACATCTAATAATTATGAAATAGCAAATTGTTATGATTATTTAAAACGAAAATGTGACTTACATTAAGGGCAGCCGCATTCATCAACAACCATTTTTGGTAAGTCACGTTTAATAATACCATCATCGCCATAGTATATTAAGGACATGCTGGAAAATTTAACTGGAGCACAGCAAGGCCTCATTCCATTGAGCAAGCCCATTTTACGATACTCCTCTATAAAGTGCGCGTGAAATGTTTGAAATGTATCTGGAGTTCGAAATGGACCAGAACACTCTCCTCTACAGTAATTTGCAAAGTATCCCCTAGGTGCAATAATCCAATCATCCCAACCAAGAGCCTTAAACGATACATAAAACGATTCCTTGCAGCATTGTCCACTTAAAGCACCACCACAATCCAGTGCCCGTCTTCTTACACGCCTTGGTCGTGATGATTCAGTATGAAGAACAAGAAATGGACGATTTGGATTAACGTGAGACGAAGCGGTTTTCATCTTAGCATGGAATTTTGGTGCCGACCATTGAAAAAGGTGTAACGAGTATTGACTGCCACAGCCAGTACAGTCTATCAGTAGACGCAGGTTTTTTTCACTTGCATCACTGTACCACTCGCGAATTGTTTCTGTCAAGTCAAACTTTTGCCAACCTAGGTGATCGGTGTCTACTTCAAAAGATGCACGAAACAAGAACGCTTGATCTATCGCCTGTTAAATCAAATATAAAAATATAATGAAAGTTGCATGAAATTTGTTAAAGTAACAAAATTACCTTTTCAGTTATATTGATACCTTCTGTCATCCGAAATACCCAAATTTTAATCCTTTGGCGGGGTACATTTGGGTTGCTTTTACGCTTGTTGTTTATTGAGTGTTGTATTTGAAGGTTTACTTCAGTTTTTGCATCCCACACGTTGTGCTGTTTTTCGATGCGAATGTGCATTTCAGCACTTCTTATTGATAGTTTTTGATTTGGAACACGTGATTTTTGAGGAGCAAACTCGACTATTCGGTACTGGCGGTACTGGGACCCTGAAAGATTTAAATTTAGATTATTTAGTAACGTACTGTTAATAAATGAGTGTATTTAAAATGCCCATTTTAAAACAAAAATATATATTTTGTAATGGCGAAATTTTATATAAAAAAGACGAAAAAATAAATACAATTGCGAACGAACTCTGCACAAAACCGATATATGTACTCTTTTATCAACGTTACCAGAATGTATAAAGAATTGCTAAATACCTCTATATACTTTGTTATTTATTTCGTTTGCATTTTTAATTGTTTACTTTGTCTGATGTTTTTGTTTCACACCTCAGACAATAGTGAAAGTACTTCACCGCACATTAGCAGTCTGCAATAAACCCTCAGACGACATTAAAGTACTTTCACGCTTATGTTTTTAAGTAGTCTGGTGTCGAAGTGTTCCTACGGCCAGACAAAGACAAGTATACATATAAGTATGTACATATGTAAATTAGTAGATGTATGCACAGTGGTTTGTAAGTTTGCATGAATGCTTGTCTTTACCTAGGCTTGCTTGTGTCTCTGGTAAGACGTGAAATCATCATTGCACTTGGAGCCTTCTCTTGGGCACCTTAAGTTGTCTGTGTTTGTACAAACAAACATACTTAGAATTATGCTAGCGGTTGATTAGATGTCTGCGTAATTGTTTCACCTTTAAGCACTGAATTGTTCGAGTTAGATGTGCTATTATTTGCTTGTCTATCCGTTATCCGCAAATTCTTGCTTATATATAGGTTTAAATATATATAAATGTATGTATGCGCATATGCATTTAACACGTTAGCAGGCTCTGGTCAAGAAATTTCGACTAGGACATACCCTGAACCCTACACCTTCCTTGTAAAAACATTTTTAATGTCTCCAGTTTTTACTAACGGATTACAATTAACGTTTTTTTTGTTGAACTTGTGATAATATTGATAACTTGAAATAGTATTAATCTGGTGTTGTATACGAATATAAATATAATCCATAAGTGATACTGTAATCCCAATGCAATGTTACCTTGAAAAGTATGAAAAATAAAAATCTTTTGTGGGGAAGTCAAATCCGATATACTCCTTTTCATTGGGATTGAAGTATAAATATATATATATATATGTACACATGCGAGAACAGTTGTTAAATATAACTCACGTTGCTAACGCAAACCCTATTAGGAACGTATACTGGTAAGTAGTACAATGTAACAAACACTACCGGATACCCAGTCAAGCATTTACATAAGCCGTCACTGACACACACACGGTACAGAAGTGGAAGTAGTAATACAGCGTATGTTTTCAGTCTGAAAGCCCACTCTCGCGTTATTTACTTACGCTTGTAACTTGTCTTTCAAGAGTATACATTCAAACCACCCTTGTGCGAAAAAGCAAACATTTTAAAATTTCATTTCATTTGCCATTATCTTTTACATTCTAAAATCAATAACAATGAACATTTTTGACAATTCCCAAATAATGGATTAAAAACAAATACTTTTAAAATAGTTCTTTCGACATTATGGGACCTCCGAACTTATGGGTACAGGGTGTCGGCGCACATTTTAATCTACATGTACTCACCCTCCTCAGCAAAAGTAATTATCTCTTTGGTACTGCCAAAAAAGTCTTCGCGCTCAAAACCAAGACCATCCCGATCTTCAATGGCCAATGTCTCATGTATCAATCTCTCTTCTTCTCCTTGTTGACTTTTGATTCTGCTTTGGTCCTTATCATGTATTTGAACGCTGTAATCGTTAAAATAAACATGATGATTGGGTTCAAAGCCGCCGCCTATATCGTTATTGGTGCTATCACTATCACTACTACGATTTATATCTATTAGATATGTTGATTTACTGTACGCAGTCGACTTGGTATTTCTGTTGAAAACATTATTTGCCTTCTGTTTTTTAGCAGCTCGCGTAAATGTGTTGTCGTCCACTTGTGAGCGCTGAGGTCGCTGACTTAAAGTAGCAGGCGTTCCTCTTTTTATCTGGCCGTTCCTTTCCAAGGTGTTTTTACTATTTCTGTGATCATGTTGGTACGTTTCCAAATGATAGTTTCCCCTTCCTGCTGTTCGATTTCTTAAAAAAAGATTTTTCTGGCCACTTCTGCTGCTCCTATTGGTATTGCTTAGTGTGTATGCGAAGTTCTGACTGGTTGTGCGATTCGTGTTAACAGAAACCGGGTTTGGTTTATGAAATGTATTTATATCAAATACTCTTTCCAACCCTTTCCGCCGGTCACGTAGAATACCGTTTTTGTTGCCGTGACTGCTACCAAATGCATCATTTGTAACCATTTGACCACCGTCCGCCCGATAAATCGTTTCCCAAATGAACTGTTTGGGAAGCGGATGGGATACATTTGGTTTATGGGTGAGGCCAAGTTTTGTCAGAATTTGCCGCTTTATTGACTCCAAACGAACACGGTCACTAAGCACAATATTGTTATGATTGCGATTAGGTTTTTTGTAGATGTAATTGTTGTGGTTATTGTACTTGTTGTTGTTGTTGTTATTATTATTATTATTGTAATCTGTGTGTGGGTTATCTGTGTAAATGTGACAATTGTAAAATGTAAAGTGTTAAGTTAATCTCATAGTTGAACGGATTCGTGCTGTATAGATATTGTGTTATAAAAGTATTTGTATAAACACTATACTAAGCTTAACTAATTTATATTTAGTACATAATGTGTATTTATGTATTTAAGCTTGCTAACTGTTATTTATTAAAGTACGACCCATAATTACTAGTTGTAATACAAAGCAGAATTAGCGCGTTTTTGACTTACCCCTATTGTTGTAAAAAGTTCCATCCTCAAACTGGCAGAGAGTGCAGCCTTTTTGGGTGACAAGACTTGAAACGTAGCCGCCGCTACTTGCAATAGCATTACAGTTGATAAGTTTAACTTCTAGCCAAAAGAGACCAATTAGCAGCCACACAAGATTTGCACGGTTACGTTTGTTTTTAGAGTAACTGCGCATTGTGCTATAACTGGCTGAGGGCCATGACGAAACAAAAGCCTTCAAAGACGATACACGTATATCCGGAGATGTATTGCGTGTTCTTAACATCGCTTCTGCTGAATTTTTTTGCCTTACTGCGTTCAACGCTTCCAACGACATAAATGTACTGTGACTGTGTATCTGACTTAGTTGAAGTATGTTATCCTGATATTGTTGCGGTTTGTTGTTGCGTGCCTGCCTACTGCCGTTGTTGTTGTGCCTGCGACGTCGGCGACGACGTCGACGACGTCGTCTTCTTTGCCTCTTGCGATTATTGCAAAACATTTTACATAAATTGTTGGTCTTCAGTTGTTGGTCGTTAGTAATGTCATAGGAAGCATGACCGTGCCCATACTGTTCCTTTAATTTACTGTCTCCATTGCAGATTGCCGATGAGCTGCTAGGTGCTGGGATAGCAGATGCCTTGGATAAAACCCGACTGGCACAAGCTGCAGAAAGCGAGCCCGTGTTATGCAGCTTAATTAAGCTAGTTAGCAGTGTAAAAAGAGCGATTGCCCATTGGCGAACAACTCTAACAACTAGGAATATAAGCCTAGATGCACCAAAGGTGGAAGAGGTGTCCTTGCGTGGGGATGTTGACGGATGGAGGCTGTTGCACGAGCTGCAGCAACTCAGACCTAAGCTGCTGCAGCTGCAGCAGCACATAAGTACACAACATCCTTGCCGGCAGCAGAAGCAAGGACAATTGTAAAAGCATTTGCTATGAATGGATCCTGATGCTGGTGTTAACAAAACCGGCTCTTGTTTGTCCAAGTTGAATAACATTGTTATTTTCTTAACGGTTGGTGCATATTTCTATTTTCAAATTCTGTGTACCTTACGCATTCAATTATCCATCGGTTCATTATACAATACTGGAAGGATAGAAAAATGTGTATAAAAAAATAAGAATGTTGCAATCTTAATTATTTCTCCCATCTGCAAACCTCGATGAGCTCTATATAAAACCTAAAAACAAATATTCATATAATAAAATTAATAATTATAATAGTATTAAAAATAATTAAATTTGCCTCTTGTCGTTTCTGTTATCAACGGGTTCATATTGGCATAAATTGATAAGTCTTTGATATTATTATTGTCAGCTATGAGCAGCTTGATCAAGAATATATACTTTTGGGTTCGGAGATACTTCCATTTACCTGTTACATACATTGCACAAAACAATTATACCCGTTTACTCATTTCATAGGTTTAGGGCATTCTAAAATATTTTAAAGCATACTTTTTGTAAACATTCCAAAAACGGTCCCCGAATAAAAAACAACAATACAAGTGCATACGATAGCACCCAAACTGTTATTACTTTTCAGACAACTTTACACAAAATTCACATAATAAAATCATGTACGGATAAGTAGTAAAACGTTTGGAGAAATATTTAAGCACAAGCCAACAAACATAAAATTTGCACATAAACTATTATTATATACTATCCAATTATGATGACAGGCAGTAAAAAGGATGAGTTAAGACGACGAAAAAAGCAACCAAATATAAATGCCAGCTTTAGTCAGAAGAAAGAGCAAGCAGAACACAAGAACAGCAGCACGGAAGGAAGTTTGTAAGCTTTTTGCTAAGATGACACAATACATTTCTTACACAATTTTCGTATTGTTGTCCTTCTCCAATAAAAACATTTTTTAATAACGTTCATAGCAATGGTGTAAGACACTTGTTTATAAAGTCATGCTAAAACTTAAATATATAAGTAAGTGAATAAAAAATTTAATATGTTTTTTATGATATGATAATTCACTAATTTGTTTTTCACATATATATCAAAGCGGTAATCCTACTTTGTACTTATCTTACATCAATCAGTTATTTACAAATACACGTGCTTTTTGAACTTGTTGCCGGAATAGTCTCAATCATCCTTGCAAACAAACAAAACATAAAATCAAAAATGTTAAGCTTACTTCTTTTCAGTTTCATTCGTGCATGAATGTGTACATTTCAGTATTCATATACACACAAGCATTTATACATATATAATCACCATCACTGCTAAAGTATTGGAGACACTTTGTCTGGAACACATTCGTTAGAGATGGAGTGAAATTCGATTGTCAGCCAAAAATGGCAAATTCACAGTGTACACATACACATATACATACATAAATTGAATATATATTTATGCAGTATATAAACAATCGTTTGTGCCGCTTAGTATGTACTGAACTAAGAGTATATGTATGATATGTGAATATGCACACATACTTTATAATAACATATATGTATTATGAAAGCTACATATTCATATACTTCATACAGATGTACTTTAATTGGTTTACTGTTCTCATTTATTACAGCTTTCTATAATAGTTAGAAATAGTGTGGGTGCCGTGAATTTAGTTTTGTCTGGATTTTTATTGAATTTTATTCACTTAATACCATCACTTTTAAATTTTTTAGCGGCATCGATAATAGTCGGGGAATATATTTACTACTTGTGAAGACACTTAATCGTTATAATTGTTTAATAAGCCAACATGCGGAGCCAAAATGGCGTTTATTCTACTCGGTGCTAACGGACTAAATGAAAATTAAATAACGAACACACTTCCGAGTAAGCTAACAAAAGTCAGCCAGCTGTTACAGTATGCGCTCATTACAGCGGATTTCAATTAAGGCTTAGCTGGAAGGATTGTTAAATTGTATGGTTTAATTGATGAAGAGACTAGTTATTATAGTTCTGAATGCATTTATAAATTTGTTTATAACTTTTTCTTCCAATACATCTGCCAGAATACTTATTGAAAAGTTTAAGTCTGTCGATCTACCGACGCTTTAATGCAGACATTTTGTCATTCGACTAAAAAGGTTCACTTATTAGAGGGTTCTGAATCAATATATTTATATAAAGTCTACAAATATATTAGTAAGGTTATTCACTGTGTTTAAGGTTTGCACCACCAGAATAACGGATAAAAGGAGTAGTTAACTTGCAATTGGCTCATATCAGCTGGAGTTAAGAATTACAAAGAATTGCTACAAAACAGAAGCTTGCTGCTCTGGACCCAAGGGCGCTCTCAACCCACTATATTCAACATTAGAGCTTGTTTCCACCAAGTCAAATACGTGCCATAGTGCTCTTAAGTCTTTGGATTCTCTTTACCAGCAACTTTAAATAAATAAATAAATAAAAATACCAAACATTGATTGGTAGTATTTGTTTGGGACGCACAGCTGCTAGCGCAATTTAGAGCATGTTAACGCATTTGGCTCATCAGCAGAGTGATAAGGAACAAAAGTTTGCAACTCTGTACCCATGGATAACATTTTCAACGTGTTCTCTACCATTTTGAAGGTACGCTTGGTCTGAAGTGCCCAAAATTCCTTACGGACTATGGTTCATTTATCAAATAGAAACCTTTTCTGTCACTGCATCATTTGAGTTAAAACTTGACATGACGGGCTGATTTGAGAGCTCACTCTGCTCATTAAATCAGCTGCAGCAAGACGAAAAATAAATATGGGAGTTTTTATACTCGATACCGAAGGTAAAGAGCATATTGGGTTTGTGCAATGTCTGTCATGGTGTCTGTCCGTCTGAATGACTCTAACTGTTTTCGATTTCCGTAAACCTAGAGACTTGAAACTTTGCAAGTATCTTTTTCCATGGCCGAGAAAGATAGTGTCAAGATTGAAGTTCTACGCCTACTGGGGGCTGGCACATCGATAAATTCGATAACTCAAAATCTTTAAATCCACATATTTCAACACCCTTACAGCTAGAGTTACAAAATTTAGTTCGGAGGTAGCTACTGACATCCCCAATAGAACTGCGTTAAAAATTTTGGACCCACGTCCGACCTTTCCGACACCTGCCCCCACCCATCCCATTTTAAATCAGAAACGTTGAAGGCAACAGCTTTTAATCCATAGCCGCCGAATTTGGTGTTTAGATAGGTGATGACATCCCCCAAAAAACTGCATCAAAACATTGGATACCACGCCAACGCATACCGACTCCAGCTGCCCAACGCATTAGCTGTGGATTTTACTCAGTTTTTAAGCTAACGTCACCAAATTTGTTGGCAATATAACTGTTGACATCCCCGAAAGATTTGCATCAGCCAATAATTGTGCGAGCGTTGAAGTCTGACGCGACCGAATGCGGTATACTCGATACCTGTTTAAAAAGGGGTAACAAGAGGCCTGATTACAAAGGGTACGTTCAATGATTGGCAGATTCAGATCTTCCGGGATGTCACCAGTTATATTGCCAACAAATTTTGTGACTGTAGCTCAAAAACTGTGAAAGATACATGCATTTTTAAAGAAGCAGTGGGACGTGGGGCATAGTTTGGGGGCGTGGCAAAATTTTGGTGACTCTAGCTTAAAAACTGAGAAAGATACACACATTCCCACTTTTAAAGAGGCGGTGGGGAATAGTTTGGGGGCGTGGCATCCAAGTACCTATTTTGACACAAAATTCGGTGGTTATAGCTCAAAAACTGGAAGTTATAGGTATCCAAGTTTTAATGCAGATCTACTAAAATGCTAAAAAAAATATCCCCACAAGTATGCAGCATACCTTTCTTCTAAGGTGCTAACTGCTTTATAATGAAACCGCTGAAAAGTATAGAGTGTTTGCTTAGATTGGCTACGATTGGGGATAGGGTTTTGTCCAACATTGTGATTATCGCCGGAGAGTGTGCAGCAAGTTGTGAAAATCAGAATTACAACAAGGAGCAGATGCTGTTGTAGAGGTTTTATTTTTGGCACACATGCACTTAGGTACAGGTGTGTGGCATCTGTGCAGCCCTGTGCACGCTGCAGCGTAATGGTACTTATTAATCATGACACCATGAAGATCGGAGTTCACAGGTATGCAGCTATTCTGCGTATGTGTGTGCACCCTGTGCAGGCACCACCACCCTACACCAGGAGATACCGTACACTATTTTTTAAATCTCTTTAAAGACATTAAACAAAAGAACATATGAATTTATATATGCATATGAAGTGAGTTCTTATCGTAAACATTTGTACATAGTATACGCATCGCCTATAGGCAAAGCAAGTGGAAACGTTGCAGTCGGACGCAACCGACAGGAGTATAAACCTGTATTAAAACCGGTAAAAAGAGGCCTGATTGCTGACGGGTACGGATGCGGGAGGGGTTTATGCTGTCTCAAAGATTGTCTGATGCAGATAGGGATGCCACCAGCTATCTTCCTTCCAAATTTGGTGACTCTAGCTCAAAGTCTGTAAATTGTGTGGGAAGGGGGGATGGGGGCGGTATGGGAGGGCGTGGCTTCCAAATTTTTGGTGCAGATCTTTGTGGGATGCAACCAGCTAACTTCCTTCCAAATTTGGTGAATCTAGCTCAAAAAATTTGCAAAAGGTGGGGGAAGGGGGGATGTGGGCAGTATGGGTGGCCGTGGCATCCAAATTTTTGATGCAAATCTTTGGGGCTCGTTACCAGTTATCTTCATAGCAAATTGAATGGCTTTAGCTCAAAAGATATACGCAAACCAGTTTTTTAATAGTAAAGGATTGGGGCTGGGGGCGGTATGGGTGGGCATGGCATCAAAATTTTTGATGCAGATCTTTGGGGGACGTTACCAGTTATCTTCAAACCAAATTTGGTGGCTCTAGCTAAAACATTATGAAAAAGTTTTTATGCAGTTTTTTGGGGGTCGTCATCACCTACCTATAAGATGGCTCTAGCTCAAAAACTGTGAAAGTTATACCCTTTTTTGATTTCAAACTGCGGAATAGAGCGGAATGGGTTGGCGTGGCTCCAAAACTTTATTGCACATCTTTGGGGATCGTTATCAGTTATTTTTCTACCAAATTTGGTGACTCTAGCTCAAAAATTATGAGAGATACACGCATTCCCGTTTTTAACGAGGCGTTGGGGCGGCGGTTGCGTTCTTACGGACGGACAGACACCACGATGGACATTACAAAAACCCAGTACACTCTTTACCTTCGGTTACGAGTATAAAAATCGAGTGATCACGTCGACATTTACGTACATTATGCATATATGTATGTACATGGATACATAGGTAAGTGTATTTTTTACCTTGGCTATCGTTACCTATTTTATTATTACTTTAGTATAGGGTATACAAATTTACCAAGAAAGTGCAATTGAGGGGACCTAGCACAAAAACAAAACATAATAATGACGACGATAACAACAACAGTGGCACATAATAGCAACAAGCGGCAGGCAAAGCAAAAGCACATTAACTGAAATAGCAACAGCCAAAGACCAAAAGAAACGGCAGAAGAGCAGTCTCGGTTGACTTGCAGACCGTGAAAAGCCACGAGCCACAATTGAAAAACCGAATTTCATACCGAAAACATATGAATACTGATTGTTCAAATAAAGAGCAAGCGGTATAGATGACTACAGCACACACATACAAAATCAGGGAAATAACGCATATGTACATATGTATATTTATGAATATACGAACACATTGTAAATATGTATGTTATTACAATAATACATAAAAGTATCTGATGCACGATCACAATCAAACATAATTTATTTGTCTTTAAATATGTAAGCATACATATTGTACATATTTCGATACACAAATGAACACATATAGTCCAACATCCATAAAGCGAGCCTCGAGGCATAAACAAAATCTTAGTTTAAGAGAAAACTCGTAATATGGAATTGTTCCTTGATGGAACCAAACTGTTCAGGGTTCTGGTAACGAATTTGTTCAACATAAGTTCGTAACAGAGAAGTTCGACCATATCCTAATATTTATACTTTCACATACATATAAGTTAATATTTAAGCATTGCACATGGCACATCTAAACCAAAAGAACATCAAAAAGAGCGGGATTTGCAATCTAACGTAATGTGCCCTTTTACAGTAATACATATGCATGTATATACTAGAAGCGACAGAAGTTTGCGGTACGTCCGCTATGGTGCCGGGGTAATTTCAAATAAAAATAGGTGAACGAATCGAGGTTGGTGGAGAAATTATTATTATTATTATTTTTTGATCGCTTGTTATAGGTGTCGTTACCTTTACTAAAATTAAATGACCAAAGTAAACACTCGATCTGAGTTTAACGATACCAAGAGTAAATATATAAATAAGTATATTTAACAAAACTTAGTATTTGATTCGAAAAATTTAGTTCAAGTTAGGGATCAAATTCATAACATACAATATGTATATACGAGGCGCCCCAGCCCGTTCTTTCCCGTTTCGGCTCTCGATGACCCAAGCTTTTGTCAAAGTTTGCATACAATTGTGATTATGGTTTTTAGATAAGTATTTCTGAGTAATAAATATTCTTACATTTACTAAATGAGAAACATACGACCGAAACATTGGGACCGCCATTTAGCATTTCTTCGCAAAAGCATAAGCCATGCCTTTGTTATGCTCGCCCTTATATGTACTCTTTTAGCTTCGGTATCAGAGTATAACAAACTGGTTTTATTGGTATAGAGTATATTGTATTCGGCACCCCGAATGTAACTTTTTGGCTTAGTGCTGTGCAGAGCGTTGAACCCTGACCTGAAGTGTTGATGCAGAGTTAGTTGCGCGTATTTAAGCCCACAAGAACAAGCAGGAAAGCAGAAGAAGAAAGGGAAAAATAGCGAGGGGTGGTTTTTGTGATCGTCAACACCGCTCCGGCGTCACGGTTGCATCTATCAAACAGGTGTTCTGTATGAAAAGCGCGGGCATTGAGAGCGCTAAGAGGTTTTCACTTGTAGAAGCGAGATCACAGAAAGTAAACTCAAACGAACGTGTGCGTGTTCATATGTCCGTTTGAATGTTTATATGAATTTTCTATTAAAGTACTCCTATATGCCTCATTGAAAACATACCAAGAGCCTTAGCCAGCTGTCTTCTCCGTCACTTTTAACGACAAACAACCCTCTTACTTCATAATAACTTACATAACTTTACAAATTTTTAATACATAGTGGAAGCTTAGAAAACCGGAAATGGCAACTATCCACCTTATTATTCATTATTTTTACCGTTTAAAACTCTCGCCGAAAATTGTGTAAATATGAAAAACCTACTTCTTGTACCCTGAACATTTGTTCAGGCTCAGTGCGAGTGAAGGGAGCGAGCAGAATGAAGCCTTTCCGACCCCATAAAGTAAGTGTATTGTATATTCTTGATAAGATGCATCAAATTGAAATTTGTTGTCACATGAAATCATCAATTTTAAATTTGTTGTCAAAGATTCTGTGTACGTTGCTTAGAAACTTTAATAAAGTACCGGGTATGCTAAAAAAGGGTATGCATGTGTCGACTTTTGTTGCTTTCCGTTGGACAGTAAGACAAAAGCGGATTGTAGTGCAAGCCAGATTCGGAGATGGTTCAGTGATCAGTCTCTCTTCTTCTTCCCTTCTGATTTGCAACGGTAGTCGCCGCTCGTTTGGCACGCGCCGTCTTGGCAGTCTAACCAGCACCTGCAAAATCATATATGTATGCATAAAAATGTGTGCGAAGAGTAAAGCAAACTAGATATATTATACAGTTATACATTCAACTAACACTTAGTACAATGCACACGAATTCTAAATGCACTTACATTTGCATTTTATAGTTGTATCATAATTTATTAGCAAAACAAATCGACATTTAATTTGCTTTAAAAGATTTGTGTATTTTTGATAGTTCTCCATTTTAAAAAGCAACTCGGATTACATAAACAATGGTCTGTATAATGCTGTTAAGTAAAACTGTGTTTAACGCATTATTGGGACCCCAAACAATATACGAAGCTTTGCTCAATTTGAAAAAAATATCAACCATTATTAACTTTCAAACAAAACAAAAACATAAGACTTTTATTGCTTGTACATATGTTTCTATCTATCTATCAATGAATAAAAATACTGTAACTGTTAAAATGTATATATATGTATATGCATGCTTATATATTTATAAAATATATTTTACGTTTACCTCTATAAAATTTAAATAAAAATACATATGTATGTACGTACATGCATATGTATAAATGAGGTGAAATCAATGTGAATACATATTCCTATACATACATATGTGCATTTACATACACATGTATGTGAATATGACTTGGTTAAGTTGATACACTTATGTACTTAGTGTGTTTATACAAACAGACAGATATACATATAAGCATTTGTTGTTACGAACAAAGTCACGCGCGTTTGTCTTGAAACACTTACACACAAGCATAGATATTTATGTACACATGCAGTTGCTAATATAAAATACGGACATACATAAATACATATACAGTTTTGAAAATCGCGCCTCTGTTGATCGTGTAATGTACAATAAAATAAACTCTCTCGTACAGCAGGCACAGGTATCGCTAGCGCTCCCGATTAGTCGTCAGCTCGTTTGAGTGGAAACGAAGCCGACCAACCGTAAAGCCACCAGTAGCAGTTGTGCTCAGACCAGGTTTCGAGCGCGGCTCAAAGCCGCATCAGAACACACACAAACGCACCATACTTGAATATACATAAGTATGCATGTGTATAAATATATACACGTTTATATCAATATATAACAAATAGCCTGTTGAGTGAGAGCGGCTTGAACTGCTTCCGTCGACCATTCGCATTCAACAGAAAAACAGTTTCGGCTGAGAACTCTTTAAACACGGTCCAACGATCCACCTGGCAGGGACCTGTAGCGTGTACGTTAACGTAACAGCAAGTGGAACGCGCTTTTCTTTGGTTTATATTCCTACAAATTAGTGTACACACGCACAAATACAAATGCATCATGTATTTACATAAATGTATGTACATGCATTTGAATGCATCAAATATAATAATTTGATTATTTTAATTACTGCGCATATTCTCGTTGAAAGCAATATGCAGTTGCATGCAAATCAAAACTCGATACATCAGTGATAAACAATATTTAGGATCAATCGATTTGTGAACTCGCTAACAAAATATTTAAGTAAGTTCAGAAACCTCATCACATGAAAAGAACCGAATAGAAAGTGAGTGTACTTGAATAACTTGTTCGCAATGAATATCAAACAAAAAGATTAACTGCTTACACTTAAAGAGCTTTTTCTTGTTTTTTAAGTAAATGATAAGCTTTTTTATATACCACACATCATTTGGGCAAGTATATCAATTTGGCAAAAAGTATGTATATATATTTTAAGCTTGAAATCCAATCAATTTTGTCGTCAAGTTAAATAAGGTAGAAATTGAATTTGAAGATAACTTAAAAAAAATAATAATTATAGATTGAAAGTGGCCGATTAGGAAGTTAGCTAGTTCTATCGTTATCATATTTTCGGTGTGGTTTACCTATAAATGTACGTTCGAAATACATATATCACGTATATGCATTAAGAAGCCTGTTATGTTTGGAATTATTGATTCAATTACTTATGTGTGTATGTGTAACAAGTCCAAAAGACATGCAGCTTGGTGGCTTTAGCTTTAAATACTTTTCAAAAATGTATAAGCGGTGCGTTTTATGTTGAAACATCTATACTTAATAATTAGACTATTGAATGTCTAATTCATTAGTTTTTTAATTTCATATACACAAACATACATTCTAATATCATTCTTTTACAAAATACACATAACTTGTAAATTTATTCTTTAAAAGACAATTAATTCTTGTAAAGGTCAAGACTTAAACACTCTTTTTAGCTTATACATACGTACATTCTGGTATCTATATAAAAAAAAACTACGTGCAAATATTTACCCACGCTACTGACCTTGAGCTTGTTTTCCCCGTTTTAAGTGGAGTTTGTTTGTAAGTATCGTCTTGAGCTAGGTCGTCGTCGTCATCGTCGCTCATTCAGCTCGAGTGTGTGAAAACACACTTTTTTCCCACTTTTATTTTTCAAATTGAATGTATTTAGCGCACAACATTTGATCTAACACAGAATTCTCTGTACTTTTGAATGTACAAGCGTTTGTAAGTGTGTGGCCGTCCTTGACTTCCGTAAAATCATGTGCTATGCCATGCTTGTGCTTTTCCATGTGAAAATATGTCACATCAAGTCCCTGCAATTTTGTAGATAATTGAACCAAATCATTGGAATATTCACATTTGGTCCGTTAAATACGTGCAAACATAAATTTACATAAAGATACTTATAAAACGAACATAACAGATGAAACTGAAATTAATATTGTCACATAAAACGAAACCAGAACTCCAAAACCTATATACAAACGCATTTCCACTTTCAAGTGCAGTTGGCTGGCAAAACACTTGACTCATTGATTAACCGACCGGCTGACTGCAGTGACCCTTAGGAGGAAAGGCGAGTCCTGAAAAGGTCAATTAAGAACAGGTGAAGTGAAGCGCGCGCGCCTTCCCTATGTGTATTTGTAAATGTGACGTAAATAAACATAGCTCGTGCGTGCTACAAAACGACAGGATGGGAAATGAGGAGAACGGCTGCACACAAATGAGCGGGAAAATGCAACTAGTTTCATTATACATAAGCACAGTAAAGGTACACTTATACTTTTACGATAATGATTGAACATATTGTTTTTTTTTTTTGTTTTTTTTTTTTTTTTGATTTTGCAATGTTGTTTACACTGATACCAGTATAAAAACAAATCTTAAGAAGTATGCTTGCAAAGGGGAAGTAAATGTAATCTTTGGGGGATTGTACAAGGCGGCGGGGCGGTTGGAGATTGTAGTTTTTTGGGGGACGTCATCTCACCCATCTTCCCATCAAATTATGTGACTTTGGCTTAAATACTGCGAAGATATGAGGGTTTCTGATTGGGTAATATGTGGACTTATCGGTTTTCAGTTATCGATTGCATCGACTTCGCAGCCAGTAGGCGAGTTTTTAAACACCATTTGCTTTTCGCTGCTATATCTAATCTTATGTTGAATTTATTTTCCTTCTTGAGCTTTTTTGACTAAAGCATTCTTTTCTGCTCTCATTTCTTTATGTATAAATGTTATTTTTGTTGCTGCAAGCCTCTCATCTTCGACATTATAATGATCTTCATCATTATGTTTACTAACCATCAATAAATATTAAATTATAATTTTAAATGAATTAAGAAAAGCATCGCAGCCGTTCCATCTATCAGGAATAACTTTATGTAGGGTATCACACATTCACGTATGATCGAATGATCCTTTAAGCTGTTGATGTTTTTGTTTCATTTTCAACCACAACACTTGTTTTCTATGTTGCCTTTGGGTGCCATTAACTTTCTGCTGCCACAGTTGCTACCAGTTGCTTGTAGTTATGTGTTCGTGGCTTGAGAGCAAGTTAAATTATGGTTGGAACCCGAGCTTACAGTGCTGCTGAGCCCAGCGCTTCGAGTAGTACGCGCCTAAGTTACTGCCGATGCGCTGTAAGAAGCACAATTTTTGGTATTTATCTATGATTAGGGAGAAATTTGCTACTCGTCTGGAAAGCATTGATCCTCTTGCTCGTATTGAATGGTCGAATACTTATTTTTTAAAGTACGGCGTTAAGCAGATAGTTCAATTGCACGATTGGGATTGAATAGCGGAGGGTTGTCGCTTACCAGATTTATTGATGTAACTGCGATCGCTTTTTCAGATATTGATGATATGCTTATAATGGAAATGCAGACATCGCCTCATCATAGCCATGGGCTAGCAACACTCTCTCCAGGCCTTTTACACCAGCATCAACATCAACATCAGCACCAGCATCAGCATCATGTTATCAACCAATCGGCCACACAGCGACAAAGTCATCTGACACAGCAACAGCATGTACAGCAAATGGGTTCCTCATCTTTGCACACACTTCAAAGCTCGTCAACAAGTGAACACCACATTGTAAGCAGTACCACTCAACAGCATCACCATCAAAATGCAGCTAGCCAAGTTTATATCTCAACTCAACCGGAGGACAGATCTAAAGGTAAGCTACAATAAGGTAGCTGTTCTGAATTTTTGCATTTACCCTGAACACATTAAATGGTTACTTTTAGTTAAGAACATTACCACCTAAACATTTTCAAAGTCCATAGTTTTAGAGGTGCCGTAAATATTTGCTTTGCTGCGATATTAGAGCAACATAAAACCGTTACGATTAATCAAAGCCTCAGTGAATAACATAAATACATCAGTGTAGTGGCCAGAAAAAACCGTAGGTATTTAATAAAAGTAAGACGTACATGCAAATAAAGTTATGTGTATACGTACTAAATGACAATTCGACTCGATTCGAATACGTTGCTATTCATAAAACGATGCAACGAGTTAAACAAAAGATTACATTTACATTTCTGAGTTAAAGGAAAGCCAGCATATTGCATACTTTCGTAAGTACAGGCGGTTAAGTGGGGAGTGATAAAGGGAAAGGAGCTGAGGCTCATGTTGCTAAAGAACAATAGCTTAAACTTGCGACGGTCGTGTTTCGGGGAAAGGAGTTCGAAGTCGAAACAAGTGCTTTCGATCAGCAGTCTCTGATCTTTATTGTACAGCTGGCTATTATTCCTAGCCACAGACATTCTGTGATGTCATTCCTATCCATAGCCATTGTCTGCCTAATTCTTCATTTGTTATGTACACTCGTGGAATTTCATACAATTTTAAGACTTTAACGATTAAAATTGGGAATCTATTTGAACAATTGAACTTCGGATTATAAATATATATTTATTTAAACTAGTATTTCTCCAAACATTTACCAACTAAATGGATTTGTATCCTGCTACCTGACCGATAAAATAATAAGTTCTAATAATAATTTATAATATTATTTGTATACCTAGTGATTTTGTTTAGCAGTAATGTATAGAAACTTAGGAGGTTGTAAAAAAAATATTTTTATGTAAGTGAGTTTATTCGCAGATCAAAAGTTTGACGACTATTCAAATGGCTTGGTGAGCGGTATAACAACTCAGGGGACCCAAGAGCCGTCCACTGCACTTGGAAACAGTTTTCTAGGCCAATCACAAGGGACTGTTGAATGGATAACAGCCATGAACGATGTTCAAAACAACACAGGTAGTTTTGAAATTTACTGTCATAAAATGTGTAACCCATAGAAGGTTATGTAAAACTTTTTTTTTTTTAATTTTTTAAAATTACAGAAGACTCGCGCAGTTCGCAAGGAAGTATTTCGGGAGATGGTAAGTAACCAAGTAATTAACATTTTGATTACTAAGCTTAATCTTTAGGTTATAAATACTGGAAACAACTTTTATATTCCCACCAAAAGAATGTTGCTATTTATGTGGAGTATTGATAATCAGATCCCGTGTGACAAACAAGCAGCGTTATTTCATTCTTTAGGAAGTCAGCTAGTCGGGCCAGAGGCAACCGAGCGGTCAATCTGTTGTGGTTTAGTGAGACATGTCTCAAGTAACTACGTGTTTAATTGAAAAAAACGCAATGCAACCACAAACGTGTTTTAGGTTTCGCTGGTACTAGTCTCGGATTGCCGAGTTTTCTTGTTTTGTTTGCTTGAGTCGAAATGGTGCTTGCCTGATAAGTATGTATCTAACGTATGGTTTTGCGTATTCGTATCCGCCGGTTGTGGATTGCGGGCATTGTAGTAAGCCTTCACATGTCTACCAAGTTAAAAAAACAAAGGCTCACTGGTCACTCAGGTTATGGTGTTCATTACAATTAAGTTTTGTTCTTCAAGGTATCAATCAATAAAAAAAATAAATGTATCTAGTATAGCCAACAAATAGCCAAAGCCAATAACCACATGAATTCAAAGCACTTTGCTCTACTGTTAACCTCAGTCAACATGCAAAAAACAGTTTCTTATTATTTACTTAAATTAATTATACCATAATCCCGAGTACATTGGTTGTGTGCAATACACGTCATGCTGTCCGTCCGTTCGGATAAACGCAACTTTCGAAACCCGTGAAGCTAGAGACTATAAATTTGGCAAATGTCTTTTTCTACCAAATGAAAAAATAGAGGCTCACTGGTCACTTAGGTTATGGTGTTCATAACATATTAGGTTTGTTCTTGAAGGTATCCATAAAAAAAATGTATCTTTTATTGTCAAAAAATAGCCAAACTCAATAACCACATGAATTCAAAGCCCTTTACTGTTGACCTCAGTCAACTCGCAAAAAACATTTTCTTATTATTTACTTAAATTAATTATACCATAATCCCGAGTACATTGGTTGTGTGCAACTTTCTTCGACACCCGTAAAGCTAGAGACTTTAAATTTGGAAAATGTCAAGATTGGGTTGCTATAGCTAAAAATCAGTAAATCCACATATTTTCCACATCCTTAAAGCTAGAGCTCCCAAAATTTTTAAGATAGTTACTGGCGTTCCCCAAAATACTGCATAACCAATTTGCCACACCCACTCGTGCTGCCCTCTTTTAAAATCGTAAATATCATGACGATGTCCCCAAAAAAATCAAACAGACTCCTTACAATATTTTTTGGTATTAGTGGTCGCTTCAGACTACAACGTTTTCACTTCTTTTTATTGGATACTATCAGTAGCCTTGGCGCCTTGCTACGCCACCAATTAAACTAAGTTTGAAGGAAAGGCTTTACACATTATTGAGTTATTTTATTCATTTTGTTCAATTGTGACCGCAGCTATTCGTTTCAATTCGATATTAATCGAAGTGTGGAATACTCAATATTTATTGTTTTCCCATCTGATGCGTAAACGAACATATCGGAAGATTTTTCGATGCATGATCAGGGCACAAAGAGCTGCTCATGGAAAACATGAATTAATTAATTAATTCAATTCTGGCAGTTTAATTTTTACTATGGGCGCAGCACAGTCCTGGCGTTTCGTTCTTAAATTTGAGTGCGCTACAACAAAGACCGTTGAATATCAAGATGTTGCAATTGCTAAGAAAAGGGTTTACAGTTATTTCATCTCAGGGTCCCACTCTCAGAAATAATCTGTGCAATCAATGTGAGGGAGCGCGATAGCGGGTAGCATGTGCAGCCGTCTTTGTTTCAGTTGCCCTAGCACTCAGCGGCCCGTCAAGCGTACGACAAGCGGCAGGCCAAGGGCAACCAAGAACGGTAAAAATTTGTCACTGCATGTGTGCGTGTGTTTCCCTTTTTGCTGGGCCTGCTTGTCTTCAATTTTGCTATTTTTAACACGTCAGTATATCCCACCACCTCAAGTTCGTTCGTTGGCCGAGTGGTCTAGGGCGCGGGTCTTCGCTCCCGGACTCACCGATCGTGGGTTCTAATCCCGTCCACGGCCGAAAAAAAATTGTTTTTTTTTTTTTTTTTAAATCTGCACCATGTTCATGTTCACTAGAACTTACAAATTTTTTTTTTCAATAATAAATAGAACTAAAAATTAAAAAATAAATATAGTTTAAAAAAACTAAAAAACACGCTTTTATAATGCATCGAACTAAAAAATGAAAAATAAATATAGTTTAAAAAAACTAAAAAACACGCTTTTAGAGCATATCAAACTAAAAAGTTAAAAATAATTTTTCAAATAAGTTTAAAACAATAATAAATGATAAATACTAGCATTATTGTAAAAAAAAGAGTGGGGCGCTTTGTCCATATTTCTCGTACATCGAGCGCCCAACGCGTGTTTTTAAGTTTTTTTAAACTATATTTATTCATATTTTGGTTTTTCCTGTGTCGGCAAATGACATCGACAAATGCATTACTGAATTATTTTATAGAATTTTATGAATTAGTGTCATAGAATTGCAAAAAAAAAGGAAAGAGTATGAATGACGAGCAATTGCTAAACTGAAATTTGACTGTTTGTGTACATGTATGCATTTACAGCACCCTTAAATGTGAGTGTGGCAATTTATATAATTATATACATATATAGTTTATTGACCCGTCTTAGATACATAAATATATATATAGTTTGACCATTTATGAAAAATGAGAGAAATTCATAAGAAATGGATTTTAATTATTATCTTTTATTCAAAAATAAACTTTATCCTACTCTAAAATAAATAATACATATAATTCTTGGAAAAAGAATTAAAGCTGGAAAAAACTCAAAAGAGGGGAACAATCGATGCTTATGAAAGACACAGCACTGACTTTAGAAAAAAAAGATTCTTTACGAACATTAATAATAAGTACATTTTCATTTTGTTCCCAAATATGTATTATTTATTTTAGAGAAGGAATAAAATATAATAATTTAAATGCATTCTTTATGAATTTCTCTAACTATTTAATAAATGTTCAAATTATATATGTATGTATGTAGCTAAGATGGGTTAATAAACTATATACAATTGCCACACTCACATTTAAGGGTGTTGTAAATGCATAAATGTAAATGCTCGTTGCTAGTCTGATTCTGAGGCTAGTAATGCTCATTTCTTCCGTTCTTGAGGTGTAGATCTGCCAATTGGTTTTCGCTTTGGAGGCATTATTGAACGGGAACGACGTGATAAAAACAAATAAAATTCGGCTTTTGAGAACCCACTCACGAGTAACTGGCAATACTGGATGTGAGAGCGTCTAGCTACACTTTCCGTACACTTTTTGTATACAAAAACTAAAAACCCGGATATAAAATTTGAAGAGAAAAACATGGTGGCGCATAGTTAATTTTGGCTATGCCAAGACTATGATACCCTTCAGACAGCCAAATCAATGCTCCCCCCTCTTATGTTTCTGTGCAGTTGTTGGTAATTTTTCGCTAATATTTTTACTCTCGAGCGTCATTGACTTGTTCGTGTGCGACAACAACAACAATTTGACATGTAGGTTCTTGAAAGTGCACGACAGAGACAACAATTGATAGTACGATATCGTCAATTTGTATGGTGGCTATGTCGTAGAATGCTCTGATCGAAATTAAATTTTAAAGTGAACAAACCCGACATGATATAAGCAATCTGTGAAAGTTTCATCAAGATCGGCTCAGCAGTTTGGCCGGAAATCGTGTTGATATGGTCAATTTGTATGGTGGCTATGTCGTAGAATGCTCCGATCGGGATGAAATTTCATAGTGAACAAACCCGACATGATATAAGCAATCTGTGAAATCATCAGGATCGGTTCAGCAGTTTGGCCGGAAATCGAGTTAAAACAGACAGAAATCAATTCCTGTGCTCGTCCTGATCATTTTGATATGTAGTTTATGGGGTTTCCCATCATTCCTTTAAGGCGTTACAGATTCATGACAAAGTCAATATACCCTGTTTCACATGTGAAGGGTATAAGAAAAACAGCATTCGAGAATTTTTGAAATCGATTTTGACAATTTCGATTAGACTGCCTACTGCCATATTGAAAAATAATTCAACTCACAATGAAATGCACAAATGCCCGGGCAAAAATTGGTCGTACCAACTCAGAAACCTTAGTGGGCTCATGCACACCATGATCGTCACCAGTTTTAAAACCAGTAAAAAGAGGCCTGATTGCAAAGAGGTACGGATGCGGCAGTGGTGTACGCTGCCTTAAAGATTATCCGATGCAGATGGGGATGCCACCAGCTATCTTCCTTTCAAATTTTGTGACTCTAGCTAAAAGTTTGTAAAAGGTGGGGAAAGGGGGGCTGGAGGCGGTAAGGGTGGGCGCGGCATCCAAATTTTTGCTGCAGATCTTTGTGGAATGTCAATTGATATCTTTATACCAAATTTGGTGACTCTAGCTGAAAGTTTGTAAAAGGTGGGGAAAGGAGGGTGGAACGGGTAGGCATGGCTCCAAAGCTTTGATGCAGATTTTTGGGGGTCGTTGCCAGCTTTCTTCCTAGCAAATTGGGTGGCTCTAGCTCCACAGCTCTGGAAGATACACGCATTCTCGTTTTTGCGAAGCGTTAGAGCGGATGGGGGTGGCTAGAGCATTATTGGTGGGCGAAGCATCCAGACTTTTGATGCAGTTTTCGGGGGGGCTATCATCACCTATCTTGGTACCAAATTTGGTGGCTATAGCTCAAAAACTGTGGGCTTTTGTTAACTTAACAAGTAAGAAGGCTCTAGTCGGGTTGTTGCAATAAATATATTAAATTTATATAAGACTTTGGTATACTGACTTAGCTTCAATCGATTAAATTCGATATCTCCCTCATTTTTTTATTTTCCAAATTCGATATTTTGTTGTTATTGATTCCATGTGCATATCGGAAAGCAGATTAGCTATCGATAAATTGATGCAAACTTGTTCTGCTCATGGTATAGGAGAACTTATATTAAAAATCGGAAGTCTCTAGCTCTTGTAGTCTCTGAGAACCACGCGTTCATGCAGACGGACAGACGGACATGGCTATATCGTCTCGGCTGTTGATGCTGATCAAGAATATATATCTTTATGGGGTCGGATATGCTTCCTTCTGCCTTTGCACAAAACCATTATACCCTTATTTACCCATTTTATGGGTTAAGGGTATAAAAATGCGTGGAGCTGGGGGCGGAATGGGTTGGCGTGGCTCCAAAATGTTTGATGCAGATTTTGGCGGGTTGCTAGTAGCTACCTGCTCACCAAGTTTGGTAGTTCTAGGTGTAAGAATGTGCGAAATATGTGGACTTATCGGTTTTGAGTTATCGAATTTATCATTTATTACAGAACCGATTACATACCGATGGTAAAGGGTATATTGGGCTTGAGCAATGTCCGTCCGTCCGTCCGTCCGTCTATATGAACGCAACTTCTTTCCACATCCTTCAAGCTAGAGACTTGAAACTTTCCAGACATCTTTATTTATGGCCGTGACAGAGAAAGTGTCAAGATTGGGGCTCTACGATAACTGTGGGGGGGGGGGGGGGTGGCTGACAAATCGATAAATTCGATATCTAAAAATCTATAAATCTACCTATTTTACACATCCTGACAGCTAGAACTGCCGAATTTGGTAGAAAAATAAACTAGCAACCCCCAAAAAACTGCATCAAAATTTTGGAGAAACGTTAACCCATTCCGCCCCCAGCCCCTCGCTTTTGAGCTAGAGCCACCATATTTGGTGCCAAGATAGGTGATGACGACTCCCAAAGAACTGCATAAAAACTTTGGATGCCATGGCCAACCATATCCCCCCTTCCCCCCCCCCCCCCCCAGCCACCACAACGCTTCGTTAAAAACGAGAATACGTGTATCTAACACAGTTTTTGAGCTAGAGCCACAAAATTTGGTACGAAAATATCAAGTAACAATCCCCAAATTTTGGATGCCCACCCATTGCGGGCCCGTCACTAACTTTGGTTGTAAAATAGCTGGTAAAAACCCACAAAGAACTGCATCAAAAATTTGGGTGGCACAGCCACCCATACCGCCCCCACACACTATAGCAAAAGTTTACCTTTTTTGCAACGTCAAACAATAACAGCTACAAAAGTCAAAGCAATAACAGCTACAAAAGTCAAAGCAATGCAATTATAATTTAAGCAATTCCTTAGGGATTATTTCGAAAAGTCAAAACAGAAATCAAAAGTGATTTGTTAAATTAAAATAAACAATTCAACCAACGCACAGAACAGCTAAACTACTTATTAAGATCCGTGCTGTTATCATTGGGACTTGCTTGGAAAATTTGTATTTTAAATAACAGTTGAAAATACAATTGGGAATTCAAAAATATATACAGTTCGCATGTTTAAGAAAAACCGGCAGCTGTGAGCGAACGGTGGTGAAGCCAAGACTTTGTATTATATAACCTTTAACAAGTCCCATGTGTCAGCACATATCGCTTAATTGTTTTTATTATATAAACATATAAGAGGACGAAAGACCTTGCATCGCCGTGGGCCACGGTCCACGGTAGTAATGTAGCTTCAAGACAAGCAATATATACAGGAAGAATAGAAAACTTGTTGCGAAAATTTAATCTGTTAAAACTATTTCCCAATCGAAAGGTATTGTTTAACCTTATTAATGGAACTAGAATTATGTTAGCTAGGTAAGCTCATAAGATAAGTCAGTTTGAGAGAATGAAAAAATATTAAAATTTGTGAAGCTTATTCTGGCGTTTCAATGTTAGGGGAGCTTGCATACAGTAAAAGAATGTTGAGTCGAATGACATCTGGACAATTTTAACTCCAAAAGTTCTAAATGTTTAGTGAACTTTAAGCTGTTTGTATAGATAAAAGCGTTAAGATAAAGGACCTAACGAATCTTATTATAAAATGTTTATATAAAAGTTCTAAATTTAAATTTAATTTAATTTTTTTTTGCTGTTTTGATAGATTAAAACTTTAAGATAAAGGACCTAACGAATTTTATATTGCAATTTTTATGTAAGTTCAGTCATTTTCGTATGTTCCGCATCAAAACCAACATTGGAATACATTCGAGTACGTCTATACGTACCGCTTGTTAATATTTTTGTCGCTAACATAATTACTTTGTCTTTATTTGACAACTAGATGTTGTCATCATCATACATGACCATACAATACAAAACTCACAATTTCTTAGTAGAGCGAGCAGCAACAGAGTTATACAAACAATCACAACAAGAAAGCCTAAGCAGATTGTGTAAGCAAGACAAATACATCAAGAAAAAGAGATAAAGAGAGCTACAATGTGGTAGAAACGAGAAGCAACAACTACCGCTGTGATTGGTGCTAAGCACATCTTGGTCTATCTGCTGATTGGCGGAAATTCCACTGAGTGCTTGTTGCGTTTCCCTTTCACTTTCTTGCTCTCCCTCTCAATCGTATAGTGGGTTTGTATGGACCGCAAGCTCTAACTCCATCCCAAAATAATTAAGTTGTATAGTGTTTATATGTAAGTGTTGTTTATATGTTTGCATGCTTAGACTAAAGTCGCTCATGAGGGAAGTGTGTTCAAATGCCTTTTAACTTATTTACATTTTATGTCACTTTTAAATATGATGTCAATTTAATATAATATTTTTATTGGTTCAAACTCTTAAAACAAAACAATTCAAAAAATAATTTGCTAATTACTTTAAATAGTCAAGGTCAATGACGAAGGATATGACTCACATGCTGCTTCCTCTTCTAAACATATACCGACAAAATCAATGGCTGACCGTAAGCCGTGGGTTTAGACATTTATCGCCAATCCGAAATCAACTGGCGATAACGCCACCATCAACACCATTAAGACCGCCTATACCCACCTTTCACTTGACCACCGAGCGTAACAGCAGCAGCACCGTTGCTTAGTACAAGAATAGAAAGCGAATAACGCTCCGGTGTGGCTGTCTCTCGGTTTTGGCTCGTCTTCATTGGCTCGCTTCAGTAAGTTGGAGTCGGGTAGTCGTGAAGTATGCGCAACTCGATGTGGTTGGGCGGTGCGGTGGCGAAACAAGGACCAAGGACACGATATGCACGCAGCGCACACGAGCTGCAATCGCAAGCGCCCACACAGGCACAAACACACACGTACGAACCACACGCATAGAAAGAGATAAGAAACAAAACGTGCGCAGGATTTCTGCGGCTGACAGCAAACAGTCCGGAAAAAATGGCTAGAAATATTTCACGGCACAAAAAACGAAACAAAAAAATGTTTTATAAGTAAAACAACAGTGACGACGGCAAGCAAAAATATATTGAAGAAAATTTACTCAGTTCCCGTTTACACGAATGCTATACACAAGTATAGACAGCGAGCGAGTGCATACTCAGCCTAGCCAAGCGCCTTGCTACTTATCAGTGCTGTGAATTGTAAATTTTGAAATCAGAATAAGTTAACGTCTGATGTCGATACTAATTCCTACTATAGGTTGGCTTTACGGATTCGCTTATCTGTTAAAGGAGAGGTCGTACAGTTTTCCCGGAATTTTAACCTTTTCCTTCACGTTACGATACCGTTATTATTTTTGGAAGTAGCCGTGTGATCTTATTCAAACTCGAAGATTGTAAATAATCAACATTTAAATCTGTGCCACTACTAAATAAATTGCGTGTTGTCTGTGTATATTGTGTGTGTGTAAGTGTAGTGTCTTTTACAACCCTTCGATCAAGTGTCAAATATATCTATGTTATACTTGTTTTCACAAATACATACTATAAACGAAGCTAGCGGTAAAAGATTAACTACAGAATTGACAACATGGATCTCTCTACGGCGTATCGTTACAATCAAAACATGATGGAATATTACACATGTAAATTATCAGATAAATATTTAAAGTTTCTAGTATGTCATATTAAAATGAAGCTAAGCATTCTTTTGAAAATTCATTTTGATAACAATTAAAAACTATTCATGCGTGTATTTTACTTAACGTACATATATATTGATAAATCATGCGTTAAAAGCTAAACCATAAAAAACAAGTAAGAAGGCTCTAGTCGGGAGAGCCCGACTAGAAGATACCCTGAACCCAGTTGCAATATATATATAAAATTTATATAAGAATTTGGTATACTGACTTAACTTCAATCGAATAAATTCGACATCTCCGGTGTTTCTTAACCGATTGGACGAAATTTTCAGAAAAGTTCTATCGTTACCCATTTTTTCAACCCTAATTTTTACATTTTCCAAATTTGATATTTTTTGTTATCGATTCCATGTGTATATCGGAAACCAGAATAGTTACGATAATTTGAAGTAAACTTGTTCTGCTCATGGTATAGGAGAACTTACATTTAAAATCTGAAGTCTCTAGCTCTTGTAGTCTCTGAGATCCACGCGTTCATACAGACGGACAGACGGACGGACATGGCTATTTCGACTCGGCTGTTGATGCTGATCAATAATGTATATACTTTATGGGGTCGGAGATGCTTCCTTCTGCCTGTTACACACTTTTGCACAAAACCGTTATACCCTTTTTACCCATTTTATGGGTTAAGGGTACAACAAGATAGCACGTTGCAGTCTTTGAAACCATTATTAAAACGGGTGGTAAGGAGACTGCTAGCAAAGGGGGTCGGCAGAGTTGGGATGCAGATCTTTAAGGGACATCGCCAGCTAGCTCAAAACTAAGTTCGGTGACTGTGTAGGTATTGGAATTTCAGATTTTAAACGGTGGGTGGCATTGGTGGGCATGGCATCCAAATTTTCGGTCAAGTTCTTGGATGTCTCTTGCTCAAAAACATTTATTTATTTATTTTATTTTATTTTTTGAGGGACGCTAAATTTGGTAACTAGTTGGAAGAATGTAGAAAATATTTGGTTTAATCGATTTCAGCTGCCGATTTCATCGATTACCCAGCACCCTAGTGCAGGACGGACGGGCAGACACTTTAACGGATATTGTATAAAACTAATATATTTTTCACCTTCGGTATTAGATTATAAACATGTTATTTAAGATTAAGATTTAAGATTCTCTTAGAAAGTCAGTAAACAATAATTATCAGACAGAAAAATATGTAAAATTTATGCATAAATAAAATGTATGTACATATTTATTTATTGGGATGAAAAGATTTTTTTTTAAACCCTTAACCCATTAAATGGGGTTTTGTACAAAAGTATGTAACAGGCAGAAGGAAGCATCTCCGACCCCAAAAAGTATATATATTCTTGATCAGCATCAACAGCCGAGACGATAAAGCCATGTCCGGCTGTCCATCCGTCTGTCCTTCTGTATGAACGCGCGGATCTCAGAGACTACAAGAGCTAGAGACTTCCGATTTTGAATATAAGTTCTCCTATAACATAAGCAGAACAAATTTGCTTCAAATTATTGATAGCAATTCTGGTTTCCGATGTACACATGGAATCGATAACAAAAATATCGAATTTGGAAAATAAAAAAATGAGGGTTGAAAAAATGGGTAACGATAGAGCCTGACAGATTTTTATACCCTTAATCCATAAAATGGGAAATAAGGGTATAATGGTTTTGTGCAAAAGTATGTAACAGGCAGAAGGAAGCATCTCCGACCCCATAAAGTATATACATTCTTGATCAGCATCAACAGCCGAGACGATATAGCCATGTCCGTCTGTCCGTCTGTCTGTCCGTCTGTCTGTCTGTCCGTCTGTATGAACGCGTGGATCTCAGAGACTACAAGAGCTAGAGACTTCTGTTTTGTATTTAAGTTCTCCTATACCATGATCAGAACAAGTTTGCTTCAAATTATCGATAACTATTCTGGTTTTCGATATACACATAATATCGATAACAATAAAATATCGAATCTGGAAAATCTAATCTAAATCAGGGTTGAAGTAATGGGTAATGATAGAACTTTTCTGAAAATTTCGTTCAAATCGGTTGAGAAACACCGGAGATATCGAGTTTTATCGATTGAAGCTAAGTTCTTATACCAAAGTCAATTATAAATTAAATTTATTTATAGCAACTGGGTTCAGGGTATCTTCTAGTCGGGCTCTCCCGACTAGAGCCTTCTTACTTGTTTTTATATAAAATCGACTTGATTTCCTTTCGTTTGATATATATGCGGTCATGATTAATATCTTCTAAGTGCAAACATACAGACGGACAGACGGTCACACGGACAGACGCCATGACGGACATTGCACAAAACCAATATATATAATAAAATGCCTTCTTAAAAGTGCAAATATTTAACAAAACATTTGCAAAATAAAACAAAAGAGCGTGCTTACTATTAGTGATGTAAGCAATAAGTGTGAGCGAGTGCGATAGCGGATAGCATGTGCATATAGTTTGGTTTTAAATGTTTAATATATATAAATTTCAAATCATATAAATTCTATGTTTACTTTCTTAATTTTTGTTGCACAAGGACAGACGTATTCTACGGTCAACCTACGCGCCCGTGTTATCTAACACAGGCTGAAATTTTTTTTTAATTTTGAAAGCAGAAGAAAGAGCTAAATTTTCTCGAATCCACTTTTTTAAAATCGGTAAATTTGATACAAAAGGTAACGAGTATTTTGGTGTTAGGCAATGTCCGTCAAACTGTCCGTCAGTCTTTCTGTCTGTATGAATGTTGGTTTTTTTACATTCTTAGAGCTAAAAACTTAAATATAAGACCCACAGACTTGAAATTTGGGAAAAACTTTTGAATATCTGCTTACCGATGCATACAGTAGTACATGCATTGCATGCACTTCCTGTGTACGCGGTCAGAAACGCACTTAATGCTTAGCGTTCAGGGTATTTCCTAGTCGAGCTTTACCAACTTTAGCATTCCTACTTGTTTATTTTCGCTTTACAAGACAGTTTAAGTAATGATAATAAAAGAAAAGGTGCAATTGTGCAACAATAATAGTTTTTGATTTCAAGCTGCCAACGTGGCGTTAAATAGTACAAAATCTACGAACAATAACAATCAAAAAAAAAAAAAAAGAGATAATAATAACACAATGTGGAGATGAGGGTCTGGTATGCAGCCAGAAACTAAGGAATCACTCGTACTCACGATATGAGTAAATACATATCTATAAATGTATACATGTTTATATTTTTGATGTGTGTCTGTAAATGGAAACAATATCTGTTTGTTAAGAGCATTGATCTGGGCATGTATGCGCAAATCTATTGAAAGTCAATATATAGTTCATTAAATGACAGTCGCATTGGCCATTTGGCATTTTGTCATGCATTCAAAGAGCCTTTTGTCTAGTTTATTTGCTACAGCTTGTATCCCGCTGCGCAGCTCGAAATTGTAGTCCTCATGATTAACCCCTAGAATATTTTTCAATATACGTACTTTGCACATTCCTTTGTCAAACTTATCATAAGCATGCGAAAATATTGTAACGATCTCCAGGTTTGCAATTTTGGATTTGGCAATTTGGCTTAGCAATTGAAAAATAAGGTATTTTTATACTCGTTACCGAAGGTAACCCGCCCCCAGCCCCACCGCATTTTTAAGACCAAAAGGCATATATCTCCCACAGTTTTGAAGCTAGAGCCACCCAATTTGGTGCCAAGATAGGTGATGATGACCCACCAAAAAACTGCATCAAAACCACGCCCACCAATACTGCCCCAGCAATCCCCACCCGCCCAACGCTTCGTCCGAAACGGGAATGCGTTTATCTTTCAGAGTTTTGGAGCTTGAGGTTTGGAGCCCACCCCTTCCGCACCCAGCCCCCCGCATTTTAAAATCAAAAAACATATATCTCCTACAGCTTTAGACCTAGAGCCACAAAATTTTGTGTCATGATAGGTGATGACGACCCCCAAAAAACTGCATCGAAAGTTTGCATGTTACGCTTACCAATGCTGCCCTAGCCTCCCCCGGCCACCCCTACGCTTCTTCAGAAACGGGAATGTGTGTATCTTTCAGAGTTGTGGAGCTAGAGTCAGCAAATTTGGTAGGAAGATAGCTGGCAACAACCCCTGCATCAAAGTTTTGGAGCCAAGCCCACCCATTCCGCCCCCCTTTTCCACTTTTTACAAACTTCGAGCTAGAGTCACCAAATTTGGAAGGAAGACAGCAATTGACATCCCACAAAGATCTGAATAAGAAATTTGGATACCACGCTCACCCATACTACCCCCAGCCCCCATCCCCCACATTTTACAAACTCTTAGCTAATCACTAAATGTGGAAAGAAGACAGTTGGTGGTATCCTTATCTGCATCGGAGAATCTTTAAGGCAGCGTACACCCCTGTCGCATCCGTACCCCTTTGCAATCTGGCCAGTTTTTACCGGTTTTAATACTGGTATCGAGTATACCGCAGTCAGTTGCGTCCGGCTTCAACGTTTCCACTTGTTATACCCTTCACAGGGTACATTGACTTAATCATGAGTCTGTAACGCCTTAAAGGAATGATGGGAGACCCCATAAACTATATATCAAAATGATCAGCACGAGCTCAGGAATTGATTTCCGTCTGTCCGTCCGTCTGTCTGTTTAAACACGACTTCCGGCCAAACTGCTGAACCGATCTTGATGAAACTTTCACAGATTGCTTAGATCATGTCGGGTTTGTTCACTATGAAATTTCATTTCGATCGGAGCATTCTACGACATAGCCACCATACAAATTTACGGTATCGTACTATCAATTGTTGTCTCTGTCGTGCACTTTCAAGTACCTACATGTCAAGATGTTGTTTTTGTCGAAAACGAACAAGTAAATGACGCTCAAGAGTAAAAATATTAGCGAAAAATTACCAACAACTGCACAGAAACATAAGAGGGGGGAGTATTGATTTGGCTGTGTGAAAGGTATCATAGTCTTGGCATAGCCAAAATTAACTATGCGCCACTATGTTTTTAGTTTGTTTTTTCATCTTCGCGAAGCTCTTTGCCAAAATTTGTTTTCGTAAAATCCTTCTCCGATAATTCCGAAAAACTAGGCCCAGCCTTTCTGATGATGAGCTACTATTACTTTACATATTTCACACTAGTTTTACATAAAGATGCATAGATTTTGCATAAAACTCATACATAATTTGCAATTTTATTTTAAAAGAATATAAAGAACATAAATATATGCAAGTGCAAAAAATTTAATGATGTGTAAACGACTCCCAACTTGACTGTATGTTTGTAATTAGGAAAGATTTCTTGAGATCAGTTAAGTGCGGTCTCTTTTTGTGGTTGCCCGTGCATGACTCTTGATGCTTCGTCTGTTTTGGTAAGCAAAATAATTAGGAGTACTGCAAGAATGTAAATAAATTACCACGCAGAACAAGAGAATTGATGGGAAACAACGTTATTACGAAGGGTGCTAAATTCGACTTCAAATTAAGTTGAACATTTTCGATGAAATGATTAAATGATTGAAACACGAATGAAAACTTAAATTTTTTAAAACGGGAATGCACGCTATTTTGCAAACAAAGTATTTTACGCAATTGGTTACGACCGACTGTACCTTTTTCATTTGTTTTACACTTGCAAAGTGTATTATAATTGTCATTAAATGTGTAACGCATAAAAGAAAGCATATCTGCGATCAGCTAAATTGTTACCGAATTTGGTGACTCCAGCCCAAAAACTTTGGAAGATTTGGGCATACCAGTTTTTTAAGGCGTGGAGTTGGCACCAAGTTTTGGCCATAAGACATCTCCTTACCAAATTTGGTAATTCCAGCTATAAGAATGTAGGAAATAGGTGGAATTATCGATTTTCAGCTATCGATTTAATCAATTTCCCACCAGTAGGCGTAGAAGACAAGTTTTGAAACTTTATCTATCCTTTAAAAATGAATCTCAGCTTGTAAATTTGATTTGGTCCATTTTGATGCATTCAACGCCGAATTGGCTTTGCTTACAAATTGTTTTGGTAAATGGAATTTGTAAAATTTGTTTAAGTCGATGGGGATACAACCTTCCAAGTGTGTAAAATCTTCGAATTGCCGAAGATAGCTTCCCTTCTTGTTGTAATATGAACAGCGTAATAATTTAATTTTATACCAATAACCTAATAGTTTGTTGTATTTTGCAGGTCACGGCGGCGTCAATCAATTAGGTGGAGTTTTTGTAAACGGTCGTCCGCTCCCCGACGTAGTACGACAGCGCATAGTGGAGCTAGCACACAATGGCGTCCGACCATGCGATATATCACGCCAGTTACGAGTTAGCCATGGCTGCGTTTCAAAAATTTTATCACGGTAAGTCGATCTAAAGTAGTTTTATAGATAAGATACTTTAGAAACGATACTAAGCTTCTAAGATACAAATAAAAATTATCCGAAATGGGCTTATAATATTTAAAAAGTCACTTTTGGCAAGTAAATATTCAAAATTAAAAATAGATCGGACCAATATTAAGAAAATTTACTTTTGTTTTTATTCGGTTGTTGAACGGTCGAAAAGCAGCTACAAATCCCCATGCAAGGCCATCCAAGGCCAAATTTTTTGTTAAGTCAAAACCTCAAAGATATGTAATTCCAAACTTATTCAATAATAATATTTTTCAATCAAATATGAATACTAATAGATTTTTTTAGCCTTTTAACTTAATAAAAAAAAAAACAAGTAAATCAAAAAAAAATTTTTGAAGACATGATTTTATACGCTTTCTTGCATGCATATGTAATCGATAGTTTAAAAAGGTTTATATAATAAAAAATAACATAAAAAAAATATGTCTCGGTCGGAGATCGAACCTATGACCTTCGGCCTGTGAACCGGCAGTCTTCTCTCCATGCCACCAAAGCTCGTCAATTATGTTAGTCAATTTAGTAATTTAAGCATAAGGGAAAACTGACTTTCGTGGTTTTACTTGATATTACGTATTTTATCGTGCCAAAAACATGTATTGTCATCTGAAACACATCTTTGGTGAAAATTTCAGAGCTCTAGCTAGTCGGGAACTTGCTGAAAATTTGATTACAAGATTCCGGTACAAACAAACAGACAGACAAGTCAAGTTGAATAAAAGCATGTAAAACACAAATTAATGGAAGGACACAATAATTATTCTTGAACAAACGATTTAGAACTGGTAAGAATTGATTCTTGAATTGCTTCTGAAAATTAATTCTGAAAATGTATTATAATAAACTCTTTATTTGAAGAATTTTTGGCAATGGTTTTCGACATATAGTGGTTTTTTGAGTTCAATGTGTGACAATTTAAAATATTTTTCAAGTATGGAAGTTTTTATTTTAAAAACAATTCGTAATTGCGTATCCACATATAAAAAATATTTGATTTAAATAGTACACTGAAAAAAAATGAACAAATGTTCTTAATTTTTCTGACTTTTCTGTCTTGATTTTTCGGTATTAAAAAACGAACGGCGTTCTTAAAACATGTTCTTACTTGTTTTTTGTTCTTAAATTATGAATAGACGTTCTTGATTAAAGAACCGTTTGATTGTTTTCGCCCATAATAAGAACATTGGCTCTTGTTGCAAGAACGGTTTGTTCATATTGGTTCATAATAAGAACTTTGGTTCTGAATACCAAATTAAGAACAATATTTTTAAATATATATATGAATACCCGCAGCTTCGCTGAAGCTTGTTTGGTCGAGAGGTCTTACGTTGGAATCTCGGCAAAGGTATTGGCATTTAGTTATCGGTATGATTAAACAAGTTAATTCACATAATATTTCTGTTTGGTCATATCACATAAAAAACCAACGTGAGTCCGAACACACGGGAGATGTGTAAACATCTAGAAACGAACGGTTTTTTATGTGTTGTTGCAAGAACTCTATGTATGTATTGAAACAAGATTTTTACCCCCGAGGCTATAGATACACATCAATTTTTGTTTTTTATTATTTTTATAATTATTTTTTTTTTTTGTAGTATCAAATCGGTCTACTTGTCATTGCCATTCAATTAGCGTTGCAAGCTTGCAAATAATCTGGCAGCACTCATATATGTACATGTATAATATTGTATTATATATCAATAGTAAAATTAATGTAAATGCTTTGTAATCGGTATAAGATAGGTTCTCATTAAATGCTGCGACCGAACGCACGCGAAACTAACTTGCAGCGCTGATTCTTTAATTCTTGGAATTAACCTCAACGTAATGAGAACTGATCTTATATCAAAAACAACGCATTTACAATGTAATACATATTAATGTAGCTAGATTATATGTAAGCTTTCAACACTAATAGAATGACAATGACAAATACACCGATTTGATCTTACTTATGACTTCTTACGTAAGATTCTTTGTATGTATTTGAAACAAGATTTTTAACTCCCGATCCTATAGATGTTTACACATCAAAAACAATTTCAAGATCATTTAGTTCTTAAAGCAAGATCAGCGGTCTTAAAATATACGTTCTTAATTTAAGAAAACAGCTCTCAAATCAAGAAAATCCGTGCACAGGCGCTTATTGTCAGCGGATGTTCTTAATTTTGCACTAGTGAGAACGGATTTTTTTCTCTGTTTACTGAATTTTAATATAAACATTTTCTTTTTGATTTGGGACAACTTAAACCCAAGTAGGGATGGGCGTGGCATGCAAATATTTGATGCAGATCTTTGGCGGTCTGAACAAGCTATCTCCCTACCAAATTTTGTAACTCTAGCTGTAAAAATGTGGGAAATAGCTGTAATTATGAGTTTTCAGTTATCGATTGCAGCGATTTCCAGCCTTCCATTAGGCGTAGAAACCAAATCTTTACATTTATAGATCGGTCCCGCACATAGAGAAAGATATTTGCAAAGTTTCAAGTCTCTAGCTTTATCGAAAAAGTTGCGTTCATACAGACTCTTCATATACTACTACTTACTATTTATATAAGTATTAACATTTATTCTAATGCGTTCGTGGTCGTTTTAGATTTTTATTTAAAATAAGCTAATTCATTTTAATACGAACCGGTTTAATTACTTCGATTAATTTTTTAGGCCCAGGTAAAATTATAGAATTAAATAGAATTAGTCTTTAATAGTTCAATTGTTAGTTTAACAAATTGATTTTAGTACGAATCGATTTAAATTAGTTATTTGAGTATCTAACAAATCGGTTTAGGGGATTGCCGAGAAACAAGATTAACTGATGCCTGAGGGCTGCTTTAAATTTTAAGCTCGAGCTAAGTCCCAATAGAAATTTCGATAGAATCATTGTTGGGCAAAGAGTTGGTTAAGTTTGACAGTATCTTTTTAAACCGTTACAGCGATAGCATTTTAACGAACCAAAGCACTTAAGACCCAGTAAGCTTAAGAAAAAAAATTTATCAGGGGTTAAACTTAAGTCAAATATCTTTGAGGATTCGGGCATTTCGAATTAAAATTCGAAAAAATCTAGAATCTGTTGCTTTAATCATCTATGAAATCGGAGCGTGTTTGCTGGTCAAGAATATATATACTTAATGGGGTCAAAGCTGCTTCCTTGCCTGTTTAACGCATTTGCACCAATTCAATATACAATTTTACCCATAGCTTGAGTGTATACCATGATACAAATAAGCTGTATCAAAAATATGTGAACAAAAAAAATTTTAATTTCTGTGCACCTTTTTTCAGATACTACGAGACTGGTAGTTTTAAGGCTGGCGTCATAGGCGGCTCAAAGCCCAAGGTTGCCACTCCACCAGTAGTCGACGCAATCGCGAACTATAAGCGAGAGAATCCCACGATGTTTGCTTGGGAGATTCGTGATCGGCTGTTGGCAGAAGGAATTTGCTCTCAAGATAATGTCCCAAGCGTGTCCTCTATAAACCGGTAAGATATTGTATAAGTTCTGCATGCATTATACTCCTTTTCTAAAGACAAAATAATGAATTCTGCAAAATGGTTACCAAAATTTGTTGAGAAACACAGGTGACATCGAAGACTGATATTTACTCAAGCATGCTACTCATTTATATTGAAAAAATTCAAAACTGCTGTTGTAGCGAGAACAAAGACACATACATAAAATTAGAAAAAAAATTTAAGACTAAGATTTGACAGCTTGATAAAATATCTAAAAATTATGTGTTTGAAGTATATATTAATGTGCTTATAGATTTATATACAAAAAGAGATGGGCGCCCTATAATGAAACAGCAGTTTGATGTTTGTTACCATAATGTGTTAGTGTTGCAATGTTTGCACGCTGTCATGCAGCTTACATCCGAATCCGCTTCCGACAAAGTCTTTGTCAATGGGTGCAGTTCGGTTACACTGGAATGTATAGCACAGGGCTAATAAAAATATCGAAGTAGTTTTTAGCGTTCATAATTGCGGCACAATGCTTGACACACGACCACCACAAAATCCAGTTTCCTTTTCGTGTTCCGGAGCAACATTTTTGGCATCATCCTCATCATCATCGTCGTCATAGCCGTCGTTCTACGTCATTGTAATGAACGCACTTCCTTTTTGACCATAATTCATTTTATTTGGCCAAGGAAACTGCTGGCAGACAGCTGTTCAAAGTTTTGAGAACCGCAGCTATACGAATACTATAAATTAGCTATGCGTTAGAACATTTGCAATTCGAGCGGCGGGCAATTATAAAAGCTACGACGCAGCGACAGGCGGAAGGCGATTAAAGTTGCGCGTGAAAGTATTCCGCACTTGTTCTCATAGCACAGGCTTTTTACACTCCACAAACACGCCTGTTCTCACACCAGGCAGCCACTTAACAAAACACGTTGCTTAGCATTTGGATGTTTCAACCACACGTTGCACGTGCACCCATTCTGAATCAATTCGCTGCGAATTACGACTGGGAATATGCATAGCACTAGTATTAGAGCATAACATAAGACCAATGCGATGAGTTATTTAAGGGATAATCAGCATTAACCTGCCCTTAACGCGACAATGTGTGATTCAACAGCACCCGAGCGATGATTAGGGCACAGATTAAGCCACGAACATGTGTACGTACTTGGTCACATATGCGTGCAAGTAAATGTAAGAATTTTTACATACAATAAATATTGAATGCACGGTAGTCCAGTTTTTATTCCCACTTTATCCCAATCCCAAGAGAGTAGCACTTATAGAGTGACTTTTGCAGCACTCAACGTAAGCCAATCTCTATCCCTCTTTTCCAAACCAACAAATCGAAATATGAAAGCAATGCATAAGAACGCGCATACCAAACATATGTCCCGATTGTGTGCACTGCCCAACTACCCAGAACTCATCCTAACACTCCCTTAAAAAGTATGTCTCTACCGAGTTCGATTGTCCTTTTGAAATACATAATTTAATTGGATTCCGCTTGAGTTGCCGCCTCAATCCGAAACCCTCTGGGATAAAGTGGAGGCAAAGTGTCGTCAAAATTAAGTACATATATAAAAAACACTTCGGCCGGCAATGCCAATAGCGCGGTCTTAACCAAACTTCAATGTACTCAGCCTTGAATCATATTTTAAATAGATATCACACAATTAAAAAATTTAAATTTTGAAACGCAACCAACTAACGGACGATTAAATTACTTAGCTGAGTACTGTTCTGAAGCCGTTTTTAATTGTGGAAAAAATAGCAAGAATTAACAAACACATGTATAAAGCAGTTTCTTGGTGTCTCAGCAAAAGAATCATTTTATTGCTAACTGAGCTTTTTAGGGAGGGAGGGTTGTATGGTCTTAACTCTTTGAAAAACTATATAAAAGGAAAACTTCTAATATTGTTTCCCACTATCTCAAGTAATTCGGAACTCATTGAAATATTAAGTAGTGCGCCAGTGAACTGCCTGATGTTTGCTCTTAAAATTAGCATTACATTAAACTTTGAGCGCGTTTTATCTGATCGACTCTTTAAAGTTCATGTACACTGTATCTCAAAAATAAATAAATAAAATCTCAAAAATGGTTGGTCCAATCCGACTCCTAATGCTTATTTCTTTATAAGTACTAATGAAATTTAGTTTTATTTTTTTTTGTTTGCTTCATTCCGATTTGACAGCTTTAGAAGTAGCCCATTTTATAGTATAATGAGCTGTAAGGATGTGCGGAATAGGTGGATTTATCGATTTTGAGCTATCGAATTCAACGATTTTCCAGCCCCCCTGTTATCGTAGATCTCCAACCTTGACACTTTATCTGGATTCTGGATTCTTTAGTTTGTAAATAGACGAAAAAAAAATATATATATGAAAAAGATTGCTTTTGTATTTAGGAGACCGATTGAACGATATTTTTCAAAATCGGTGGTTTTAATTATAAATTAAAAATTAAATAAACATTTTTATTATTTTTATTAAGTTTTACTATCAAAATAAGTAACAAAAAAGTAGAAAATATTTTAAAAGTGCACGCTTTTACTTTTTCTTTTATGTTCGTAAGTACTTTCTCTCAATAAACCCCAAATATAGTCTCCCATCATGTTTTCATTGTATTGGCCTTGATAACGTTCTTCGAAGCTCAAAATGTCCTGATGAAAACGTTCTCCTTGCTCTTCTGAATACGCTCCCATGTTGTTTTCAAATTTATATAAATGAGCATGCAGCATATGTACTTTTAAAGACATCCTGCAGTCCATGGCCTTAAAATTTTTTAGCATATCCTCAACTAGCTTTTTGTAGTTTTCAGCTTTGTTATTTCCCAAAAATCCAGAAACGACTGCTTTGAAACTGTTCCAGCTCGCTTTTTGTGTACGATTTAGCAACGTTGGAAATTTTTCATCGGCGAAAATCTGTCTGATTTGCGGACCAACAAAAACCCCAGCTTTAACCTTGGCTTCTGATAACTTCGGAAAAAAGGTTCTCAGGTATTCAAAAGCTTTTGATGTTTGATCCAGCTTTTTCACAAATTGTTTCATCAACCCCAACTTAATGTGCAGAGGTGGCGTTAACACTTTTTCCGCTTCAACAATCGGCTCAAATTTTACATTTTGTTTTCCAACACAAAGTTCTGTTCTTACAGGCCATGACCGTTGAGTATTGTGCTTATTATCTGCTCTGCTATCCCATAAGCACAAATAACATGGATACTTTGTATATCCGCTCTGAAGTCCCATTAAAAATCCCATTAAAAATCCAACTAAGAGATGAGCTGCTTTTCTGTGATAAATTTTTCGGTGGCTCAGGAACTGGTCGTGTCAGGTCGTGTGCGACTGGAGCAGACGATGATTCAAGGTCAGGATATTTGATAGGTGTTGCATTTTTACCTTTACGTCTTTTTCTAGGATTCACGATGCAAAAGTAGCAGTCCTTAACGTGGTCTTTTGGTTCTCGCCAGATCCTAGGTATTGCAAATTTCATAGACCTCTTCTCACCTCGATACCAACCTTCCAAACATCTTTTACAATATTTACAAGCAACATCTGGAGCCCATATCTTGTTTTGATTCCGAACAGGACGGTCGAAATATGCTTCGTAGGTTTCACAGAGAACGTGAGATGTATTTAGTTCGTATTTTACGTCTCGAACTTTAATAAATTGTCCACATTTATAGCAAAATGCATCAGCATCATGTTTACACTTTCGCAACGACATTTTCAGTTATTCGGAACTTCCGCAAAACACGTGATCGTTGTTTATCACTCGAGCGCCATCACTGTCAGAACACAAAACACAACTCTGATCGCGCGGTATTTTTGAATGTAATTAAAACCATTAAAATTTATAATAAATTTTAAAATGATTATTTTTACTGTAACTTTTACAAAAGCAAACTTTAAACCAAAAAAAGGAATTTTCTTTTTGTTTTTGTTTATAATCAACCAAAAAATCATATAATAAACTTTAGGACGAAGAACAAAATTTTTTTTGTTGAGCCGTGTTATTGATTGTAAGGTATGGAAAATATGCTAGAAAAATACACGAAAAATTTTTAAATTTCGCAGTTTTATGAGTGTGCTCACGTACACAGAATTGTAATTAATAGTAAATAATAACTACACTTCAGTCTTAGCTTTTTAATGTGTTTTTCAGCCGATTTAGATAAATTTTACAGAACCAATTTTGTGTGAGAGTTTTTCGAGCATGTATCGAAATGAAGATTTTGTTGTAATCAATAACATGTGTGACACTTGCTTTGCATTTACTGTATTAGCTCATTCAATATTTGCAGTATCGTTCGTAATAAGGCAGCAGAGAAAGCAAAACACGTACACCATCACCAGCAGCAAAACCCAATGCCCCCGAGTCTAAGTAATGGGCACAATGCCACTGAGAGTCTGGACAGCAGTACGGGCGCGGGCAGTGAGCAACCCGTCACAACCGCCAGCAACCATAACGGTAACACTTCGGCGACAGTCATTGCACAAACGCCTGGTTCAGGCCCAATTTCTACGCAAGAATTAAGCGCTACTGTCGGCAATAGTGGTCCGCACAACAGCAGCAATAATGGCAATACAACATCACCGAGTACACAGGGCGCTGATCAGAGATCGTCAGGATCAGGATACAGCATTAATGGCATTTTGGGTCTACAGCATGGTCATCACCTAAACAACAACAATAATAACACAAGCAATAATAACAACAATGCATCAGATACAAATTGCAAGCGCAAGCGAAATGAAGAACATGGTAAGAGCATTAAGTAATCAGGTTACAAAAGACGTTCTAAAAAAAACGATATTCTTGAGCTAAATAAAAAGTTTAAGTCATATCATTCCTTTTATTTGTACACTTGCATAGTGTACATATATTAATTTTGTCACAAAAAGTGTAACACACCGAGAAAGTATATAAATTTATGATCAGCATCGCGAGCTCAGTCGATGTAGACTAGTCCGTCTTTTTCTATGAAAACAAATCCCTTAGTTTTTTGATCAAGGTCTTCTTTTTGCTACAGTTAGATTGCTTGTTAAAATCGGATCACTATATCGTATAGTTTTTATGCAAACATCAGATTGTAATATACGTCTGTGTATGAAAACCTTTTTTGATTTTTAAAGTAACGAAATTAAACTCTTTTTTGCCAAATATTTAACTGCTTTTAAAAGTTTTGATCCAAATCTTATGCATGAATATGTAGTATTTGGGTTTCAGTGGAAACCAAATCCACTGTATTTAGCTATAAATTTAGATTTATTTGTAGTAATTCGTGTTAATTCTGGTTCAAAGTTCGTGCGAGCGTCATTTCGCAACTTCGTTTGAGTTTCTCTACAAGCACCACGTACTGTTGATCAGATCTGCTGAGCTTCGCCTAGTGCTCGATAGTTATCGTTTCTTCGATAACTGTGATGAGAAGACTGAGCGACGTTGCGATACCCATTCCCAGATATATTAGGTTGGAAAACTTTTTGGGTTATGAAATCGAAATGATACTTACTAAAAGTTTATTTTTGTACATTATCGACATTGAGGTAGCATATAGATGCCATGGGAACCAGCACACAAAATTTACCTTAACTTTATTGTTTTATTTAAGTTATTTTAATATTGGAGGTCTCTTAATGCGCATAAAAAAGAGTTTTTTCAGAATCTTAGAATGGAAAGTCTATCGTGAACAAAACGTATAGAGATGTATGTTAGCAGATCCAAGCTTTCAAGAGTATCGCGCCGAAGTTAGCTTCTCTACTTGTTTATTAGTATCGATACCCAAATTGACATGAACTGTGCAACACTAGCAAGTAAGCATACTAGACCCCATTAGGTGCAAAAAAAAAAAAAATAAAATAAAAACAACTGATCACGTTGCAGTCGGAGGCAACCGACTGCGGTAGTTTATGAGCTATAGTCACCAAATTAATAGGAAAACAGCTCCCAAAAATCTACATCAAAGCTTTGGAATCCCCGCCCACTCATACCGCCCCAACTCCACACCGTTAAAAACGGGATTGAGTGTATCTTTCACAGTTTTTGAGCTAGAGTGACCAAATTTGGTAGGAAGATAGGTGACATCCCACAAAGATCTGTAGCGGATAATCTTTGAACGCAGCGTACACCCCTGCCGCAACGTTACCCTTTGCGTAGGCGTAGTTTTCCCGTTTTTATACATGTATCAAGTCTATTGCAGTCGGTGGCGTCGACTGCAACGTTTTCAGTTATCTTGTATGGATTTCTCCTTAGCGTAGTAGAAAATTATTAAGATGTTAAATTATTTTATTTACACTCTCGATATCTTCCCATTTCATTTAATGCATCACTATTATATGTAAGATTCCTCTCTAACTTTGGGCAACCAAGGTCTTCTGCTTAGATTTCATTTATGTGAACTATACTATTCATTTCAATACCAACAAAAAACAAGTGGACACGTTGCAGTCGGACGCAACCGACTGCGGTATACTCGATAAAAAGAGGCCTGATTGCAAAGGGGTACGGATGCGGCAGGGGTGTACGCTGCCTTAAAGATTCTCCGATGCAGATAGGGACAACTGTCTTCCTTCCAAATTTGGTGACTCTAGCTCAAAGTTTGGAAAAAGTGGGGAAAGGGGAATGGGGGCGGTATGGGTGGGCGTGGCATCCACATTTCTGATGCAGATCTATGTGGAATGTCAATTGCTATAATTATACCAAATTTGGTGAATTTTGCTCGAAGTTTGTAAAAAGTGGGGTAAGGGGGGGCGGTTTCCAAATTTTTGTAGCAGATCTTTGTGGTATGTCAATTGCTATCTTCATACCAAATTTGGTGACTCTAGCTCGAAGTTTGTAAAAAGTGTGGAAAGGGGGGCTGGGAGCGGTATGGGTGGACTTCACATCCAAATTTTTGATTCAGATCTTTGTGGAATGTCAATTGCTATCTTTATACCAAATTTGGTGACTCTAGCTCAAAATTTGTAAAAAGTGTGGAAAGGGGAGCTGGGAGCGGTATGGCTGGGCGTGGCATCCAAATTTTTGATTCAGATCTTTGTGGAATGTCAATTGCTATCTTCATACCAAATTTGGTGACTCTAGCTCTAAATTTGTAAAAAGTGTGGAAAGGGGGGCTGGGAGCGGTATGGGTGGGCGTTACATCTAACTTTTTGTGTCAATGTCAAGTTCTGCTGGCTGCACAATTGTTTATGCCGTTTTTGGGGGGTTGCCAGGAGCTATCTGCTCACCAAATTTGGTAGTTCTGGCTGTAAGGATGTGCGAAATATGTTGCGAAAATACAGACTGACAGACGGACGGACACCATTACGGACATTGCACAAACCCAATATACTCTTTACCTTCGGTAACAAGCAGAACAAGCGAAAACGATGCAGTTGGACGCAACCGGTACCAGTATTGAAACATGTTGTAAATATTTTGTTTGCAAAGAGGGGTATGAGTACGGGAGGGATGAATTTGGCATTCGAAAATTTGTATATGGAAATCTTTGGAAAAATGGCCAGCTTTCTTTCAATCTAATATGGCCACTCCAGCCTGAAAACTGTAGAAGGTATACGCATTCCTGTTTTTAAAAGGTAGCATTGGAGAGGAAAGTGTGGGTGTGGCATTCAAATTTCGGATGTAGATCTTTTGTTCGTACCAAATTTGATGACTCTAGCTGTTAAAATGTGGGAAAAACTTTTTTTTTATACCCTTAACCCATAAAATGGGTAAATAAGGGTATAATGGTTTTGTGCAAAAGTATGTAACAGGCAAAAGGAAGCATCTCCGACCCCATAAAGATATATAATCTTGATCAGCATCAACAGCCGAGACGATATAGCCATGTCCGCCTGTCCGTCTGTATGAACGCGTGGATCTCAGACACTACAAGAGCTAGAGACTTCAGATATACACATGATATCGATAGCAAAGTATATTGAACTTGGAAAACGTAAAAATGAGGGTTGTAATGGGTAACGATAGAACTTTTCCGAAAACGTCGTCTAAATCGGTTAAGAAACACCAAAGATATCGAATTTAATCGATTGAAGTTAAGTCAGTAAACCAAAGTCAATTATAAATTCAAATTATTTATTACAACTGGGATTAGGGTATCTTACTTGTCAATTTTATTGTTTTACACCTGGAGTGGAACGGTGTGCTATCAAATTCCCAGCCCTTCAGTAGGCGCAGCGCTTCTATATTTGCAAAGTTTTAAAGCCGTATACGCAGATGCTCGTACAGCGTCCGTGCCGTAATGCACAGACCATAGCGACAAGTGTTGAAAATTTGACATCTTCTGGCGTTAGGTTGATAACATCCTCTTAATAAATCGGATAAGCAACAGTTTTGTCAATATTTTTCAAAAAATGTATGAGCTGTCTCTTGCCTGACTGTTGCTGTTTCATTTCTTAAGCCCGTTATAAATTGCTCAACGTTCAGAATTGTTAGGGGTAGAGGTAACTGGATCATTACTCATATGTGATTTAAAAACATAGTGGCGCATAGTTAATTTTGGCTTTGCCAAGACTATGATACCCTTCACACAGCCAAATCAATACTCCCCCCTCTTATGTTTCTGTGCAGTTGTTGGTAATTTTTCGCTAATATTTTTACTCTTGAGCGTCTTTTACTTGTTCGTTTTCGACAAAAACAACATATTGACATGTAGGTACTTGAAAGTGCACGACAGAGACAACAATTGATAGTACGATATGGTAAATTTGTATGGTGGCTATATCGTAGAATGCTCCGATCGGGATGAAATTTCATAGTGAACAAACCCGTCATGATCTAAGCAATCTGTGAAAGTTTCATCAAGATCGGTTCAGCAGTTTGGCCGGAAATCGTGTTGAAACAGACGGACAGACGGACGGACAGACGGAAATCAATTCCTGAGCTCGTCCTGATCATTTTGATATATAGTTTATGGGGTCTCCCATCATTCCTTTAAGGCGTTACAGATTCATGACATAGTCAATATACCCAGTGAAGGGTATAAACATCAAATAAACATTTTTAAGGGCTTGCGACTCTAGGTCTCTAAAATTCGTGTTAAAATATCCACCCATTATAATGGTCGTGAGATGGAGATTGCTACCCAATTCTAGAGCACCAGCCTCGGTGTATGGCAACTGTATGTCATGCAGGAACGATATGATATTTTGGACAGTTTGGCGAGGGGAAATATACCCGGTACTGCAATGCACATTCAGCTCGATTTACTGATCTTTATAACTGACTGAAGCACTGAAAGATTAAAATTGTAATTGTGGAATCGTCTCCAATCCAAGTTTCTTTATGCAATAATAGTAAATCGCAATGCTTTGTTATTGCGTCTGACAGGTCACAAAAAGCCCAGTCTAACCATTCGCAATTAAGACAATAAATATAACGCATTAATAAAACAAACAAAAATGAGTATTCTTTACCTCCAATGTTGGAAGTTTAAATATTTTCATTTGTAAAGAAAATATTGAAAGCATAAGTACTTGCGCCTATATAAAATAATTAGTTTATAGATGTTTAAACATCTCTCGTGTGATCGTACTCACATTGGTTTTTTAATAGCTTTTTATAAGCTTCACTTGTCGGTGGGTGAGGTTGTTAGGTTTGAAAGACACTCTGGGCATCACACTCGTATAGTCTAGTGGTTAGGGTATCGGACTCTTACCTGGGAGGTCCAGGTTTGATTTTAATATTTTGTCAGATTTAGTTAGTTCATATTTAGTAATAATTATAGTTATAATAAATATATTTAGAAAAAAAAACCGAAAACATACGCTTTTAAAAACATTGCAGTCAACATTTAAAAAATAAGATTTAAAATTAGCTTAGGGGTGGTCCACAAATTACGTGACGCTTTTTTTTTATAGGATTTTTCGAAAAAACAATTTGTTCTATCACTTCTATAAAAGACTAGCAAAGACTACTATACAATTGTGATTTGAGAATATTGCTTAACTTAACTTTACTTTCACAAATTTTACATGGTTTTCTATTGAAAAAAAATTACGTAATATTTGTTAAAAATCCCCCCCAGTGAGATTTGGAAAGATTTAACTTGACTCCCTCCCTCCCTTGAACACCTCACGTAATCACCACCTCTTAAAACAATAATAATCGAAAAATGCTTGAACTATTTTGAAAAAAGCGTGGGCGCTTTGTGCTATATTTTTCGTGTATCGAGCGCAAGACGCTTTTTCAAAATGATACTAGCATTTTTTAATTATTAGACCTACCAAACTTGGTGAGCAAATAGCTACAAGCAACCCCCAAAAATCTGCATCAAAGTTTTGGAGCCACGCCTACCCATTCCACCCCCCTTTCCACACCTTTTACAAACTTTGAGCTAGAGTCAGCAAATTTGGTATGAAAACAGCACTCGACATTCCGCATAGATCTGCATAAGATATTTGGATGCCACGCCCACCCGTTACCACCCCCAGCCCCCTTCTCTCCACCTTTTACAAACTTTGAGCTAGAGTCACAAAATTTGGAGGGAAGACAGCTGGTAGCTTCGGAACCAGGCCGCTTTTTACTGGTTTTAAAACTGGTCGTTTGCGTATGACTGCAACATTTCCACTTGTTTTAAACTTTATTTATTATATTTTATTTTATTTTTTTGTGTATTATCAAATCGGTGTATTCGTTATTGACATTCTATTAGTTTTGTAAGCTTGCATATAATCTGGCTACACTCATATATATTATATCGTATCATATATCGATAGTATAATTAATGTAATTAATTATCAATTAAAGCTCATTTACCCAAACTTAAGTTAGCGTGAACTTTACTTAACGTGAAATGCAAAAAAGCAAAAATAATTCTGAGCAAGAATGCGAGAGCGAACAGTTTGCTCGACAGCCGAAGTGCTATGGGTTCTCACGGGGTTTCTCGCACAAATTAACAGCAAATACGATGCCAAAATCTCCATAAGCCATGATTCTTCTAGTATTTCTATGCTCTATACCTCAACTTTACTTGACTTTACAGCCTGCAGAAAACTGAATTTAAAGTTCAAGTTAAAACAGCTGATTTTAAAATGGATGAACAAAAGCTAATTTGTTTGGCTCAAGAAAAAGATTATTTATATAACAATGCAAGCAAACATTTTAAAGATGACGCAAAAAACAAGCTGCTTGGGTATTAATTATACTGAATTCTAATACTGTTCTATTCTGTTTGAAGGCAACAGTTGTTCTGTAACTTCACGCTTTGGGTAATCACTTGAGTTTCACGTTCAAGTTAAGTTCACGTTAAGTTAAGTTCGGGTAACAGAGTCTTGAGACGGCCGAGCCACGCAGTTCTACTGTTAAGTAAGTAAGTACTTGCAACTGTACAAAATAATAAATTTCAAGATGTTTTCACATCTCCTGAGTGATCGGGCTCACATTGGTGTTTTTTTTTTTAATCTCAGTTAATCTCAGTTAGGCAGTTGGTTAGGCTTTCGATTAAAATTATACAAAACACGAGAAACTATAATGATGAGGCTAAAAAACAGGTCAATCCCGGAACTAGTAATTCTAAAATCATTAGTTTTAAATAGTATAACAGCATTAAGCCAAAACTGTATCGCCTATATGCACATATTTAAGTTGTCGTGATGATGCTTTTGTATAACAGCAGCTTGTCGCAAATCATTCCTAATTTAAACAAACGATATGGTTTTATACAATTATATATGTGAGTGCAAATTTTCTTTGTTCCAATAATCGTTTTAATCTGAAAACGATTCACAAAAACCAGTTGCTACAAAAGTCGATTTGCATATCGTTAAATCTGTTGGGTTGGTATTTCAGACGATTGCGTTGAACTGCCGCGAAATGGTTTGTGGCCATATTAGTGGTATTCTTTAACCGCAGCCGTCGGTGAGCAGCATGTGTCAATGAAGTCAAACCCCAAAAAACTTGTGTAAAAAGATATCATTATGTGATGTTGAAGTGAAGTGCTACAATACAGATAAACATCACAGAAAAAATCAGGCACTCTATACCAGTGCTGTATTATGATAGGTAAAGAAGACCATTAAACAATTATTATTGAACTCTCACTTGTCATTTTCAATTTCACCCCACATAGCGAATCGAAATCGCTCCCCAATCTTCCACAGGATGGAAACTGACGAGTTTTTTATACCATTGTTCTTTTTGTTTCCCATGTCCTATCAATATCTGAAAACATAATTAAAATGCCTAGTATGAAACAATCATGATGTTTTTATACACGTACTCTCGGGCAATAATAGACCAAAAGTCCTGATACAAACTCATCCCAGACTGCCTCTTGTTGCGCATATTTTTTCATTTTCTTCAGATTCCTTATCGATTCCCTATGGAATACTGATGTAGTTGTTAAAGTGAATGTAGTTCGGAGGCTAGAATTTGCGGCAAATTTGTTCAAATCACTTAGATTTTTGCCTGACAGAATGAACCACATGTTTGGTCAATGTAGTCTTACGTTACATTAAGGGATGAAAAGTTGGTGTGACCATTATGCTTCACCCTGCAAACGCGATTACAGCAAATCAGCTTGAACATCTGTGTATCTTTCTTCATATGTGATTTGTAAACTTAAAGCAACCTTAAGCCAATTGATGAGTAAGAATAAAATTTGTTAAGCGCAACCAAAAACAACGGCACACAATACAAGCGAGAACGTTGCAGAGATCTACGCGTTATTACACATACAAATGTATGTAACAGGCAGAAGAAAGCGTTTCTCTCATAAAGTATATAGTCTTGATCAGCATCAACAGCCGAGTCATTATGGGCATGAGCTAGATACTTCAGTTTAAAAAAAATAAGTTCTCATAATAAGAATATATGTAGTTACTTTATGGGTTCGGGGATGTTTTAATATGACATTCAATGTACCTTCAATGCTTTCAGGGTATAAAACTGCAATGTGTTGTTGCTGTTCTTTACTCTTCCACGTGCTGATGTTGACTTAAGTTTTATAAATTAATATGGTATAAAGGTTATAAGTTTGGTAGCAATTGTAAACACAATGTTGAGACTATTACAATAATTTCGTTTATAACACTTAATTTGACGTCATTAGCTTATGAGCAACTTTCCAAGGCAACTTATTCTAGGCTGACATTTGTTTACATTTTTGTCATGTTTTGGGCAACTTTCAATACGCAAAAGCACTTAACGAGGCACGTGGCGTGTACTTCAGCCAAGCCAGCAATAAAGTAAATGAAGCAACATTAATTGAATTTGCATTGCAAAGAGAGGGTTTATGTTTGGACCAGTAAAGTTAAGACACTTAAGTAAGTTATTCCAATGGAAAATAATAACAAGTAAATAAAAAAATTTTTGAGGACATGCTTTCATAATACGCTTTCTTGCATACATTTGTAATCGATTTTTCATCATCATCCATGCAATACCTAAATATCACATGTTTTTGTAATTTAAAAACATAAAAAAGTTTAAGTAAAAAAAAAAAAAACCTTAAAAGTCTATGTCTCGGTGGGAGTTCGATCCCACGACCTTCGGTCTTCAGTCTTCCCTTCATGCCACCATAGCTTGTCTTACTTGACAGTCAAATTAGTAAATTAAGCACAAGGAAAAACTGGTTTTCGTAATTTTTGCATGATATTACATATTTTATCGTGCAAAAAACTTTAAAAACATGTATTGTCATCTAAAACACATCTTTGGTGAAACTTTCAGAGCTCCAGATAGTCGGGAGCTTGGTGGAAATTTGATAACAAGAATCCGGTACAAACAAACAAACCAACAAATATACAGACAAGTCAGTTAAAAAAGGCAAATTGGCGAATACTTAAGCAAATATTTCCAAAACACACATGTACAAGAACGCAATTTGTTTTGAATATGGTATAACTTTCACTATATTGCAGATGAAAACCGAGATGTGAACATGCATTCTGAAGACGATGTGAAGCGACAGCGCTTGGCGTACGGCGGAGATCAAATATATCCAAATGTAAGATTCATTTTGTTTTTTCATCTTAAAATAAGGTTATTAATATTAATGCTTTGGTAACGAAGGTATTAAAAAAAAAAAAAAAAAACTAGTGGCGCATAGTTAATTTTGGCTATGCCGAGACTATGATACCCTTCACACAGCTAAATTAATGCTCCCCCCCTCTTATTTATGTTTCTGTGCAGTTGTTGGTAATTTATCGCTGATATTTTTACTTTTGAGCGTCATTTACATGTTCGTGTGTGACAACAACAACAATTTGACATGTAGGTACTTGTGCACGACAGAGACAACAATTGATAGTACGATATGGTCAATTTGTATTGTGGCTATGTCGTAGAATGCTCCGATCGGGATGAAATTTCATAGTGAACAAACCCGACATGATCTAAGCAATCTGTGAAAGTTTCATCAAGATCGGTTCAGCAGTTTGGCCGGAAATCGTGTTGAAACAGACAGACGGGCAGACGGAAATCAATTCCTGAGCTCGTCCTGATCTATTTGATACATAGTTTATGGGGTCTCCCATCATTCCTTTAAGGCGTTACAGACTCATGACAAAGTCAATATACCCTGTTTGACATGTGTGAAGGGTATAAAAAAAAACAAGTAAGAAGGCTCTAGTCGGGAGAGCCCGACTAGAAGATACCCTGAACCCAGTTGCAATAAATATATTTAATTTATATAAGACTTTGGTATACTGGCTTAGCTTCCATCGATTAAGTTCAATATCTCCGGTGTTTCTCAACCGATTTGGACGAAATTTTCAGAAAAGTTCTATCATTATCCATTACTTCAACCCTCATTTTTAGATTTTCCGAATTCGATATTTTATTGTTATCGATATTATGTGCATATCGGAAACCAGAATAGTTATCGATAATTTGAAGCAAACTTGTTCTGCTCATGGTATAGGAGAACTTAAATACAAAATCAGAAGTCTCTAGCTCTTGTAGTCTCTGAGATCCACGCGTTCATACAGACGGACAGACGGACAGACAGACGGACAGACGGACATGGCTATATCGTCTCGGCTGTTGATGCTGATCAAGAATATATATACTTTATAGGGTCGGAGATGCTTCCTTCTGCCTGTTACATACTTTTGCACAAAACCATTATACCCTTATTTACCCATTTTATGGGTTAAGCGTATAAAAAACGACACCTCTAAAGCTAGAGATAAGCAACATGCAATATAGTAAGATAATGCTTGGCTTGTTCATAATTTTTAAAGAAGCCTTTTGTAAATGCGCCTGCTGATGCTGACCTACTTTGCTGCTCGGTGTCATTTAGTAAACTTCATGCATAGTGCAATTAAATTTGTCCAAACTGAACTACGTGATGTATTGTCAGATTCCCATATAATTTCACATAATATCTTTTAACTATTGTTAAATTATACTATACAACTTAAAATATTTATAAATTTGTTTTTCAATCAATATGTTTAGATTTGGTCGGGTAAGTGGTGCATCAAGGATGAGCACAAATTGCTTTCAGAGCTTGGTAATTTGACAACAAATAATGGTAGTAATGCACCCACTTATTACGAAGTTCCTAATGGATTTCCAACGAACACAATTGCTTGTGCAGGTGTGGGCACTGCTGCCAGCAACGACTCGTCCATGTTGTACGATAGCATTGCTACAATATCGCAGAGCCAAAGCACCCTATATACACCGCCTATAGGAGCCCCAATTGGTTAGTACACTTTTAAAAATAAGTACAGTACGACCTCGGTTAACGCAACCCTCGTTACACGCAACTCCTCGATTATTGCCACACCTGAATTCTTAACATTGTTGACTTTGTTAACGCAACTTAATAATAATACTACAATAATCTAAAAAAAATAGTGTGTTTTAGTTTGTTTCTAACACTTTTTTTCGTTCTTTTTTTTGTTATTCCTTCTCTGTCGAGAAATATAAACTGGGGAATCCCACGCATGATGCGTGTATTAATGAACAGTGGATAATATTAATATTCGGTTTTTTTTCGAATCGGTTGGTTCACTCCTGCCGCGTTCAATATGTCAGTAATAAAACATGTAAATTAGCTCACCATAGCCCAAATATGTGGAATCTTACAAAAAATTGGCAATGGCATTGCTATTTAATCGATATGCTTGGAATATCAAGTGCAAGTGACACTGCTCTAAGAAAGTTTATCACAAATATACAATCCGTGCCAGGAAAGCGTGTTGCAATAAGAGCTTACAAAAATGATAATATGGAGACAAAGAGAGCGTAATTAGCCTATTTCTAAGGAAATTGTAAAAAAGTACAGACTGCAATTTCTCAATTTTTCAAAAAGTAAATAACACAATATGAAATTCTTGCATTAAACACAGTCTTATTCGATTTCATTTAATTTAAAGGTAAGCGAAGGCATCTTTTTATTAAAAAAGGTCTCGTGGCCACCAGAAAATTTCAACTCAGTTTTCGCAAGCACCGCATTTTTCGCAACTGGCCAAATTTTAATAGGTTGCGTTAACTGAGGTCGTACTGTACTGTCTTTGCTGCTTTTACCAATAACTAACATTTAAGTAGTCATAGTATTATTTTTGTGCATATGATTTTTTATTTTTATTTAATCATTTTAATTTTTTATGAAACTGTGAAACTTTTCGTGAACAAATACTAGGCAGCAGTTCGTTAACGCCCCTAGTGCCCATAAGTTTGCAAGACATGAAGTTCAATGCAAATATACAGGAACAAACAATCTCTCCCTTTTATACAGGTAAGAATGTATCCACTTTTTACGTTTAGACTCGTATGTGATTCTAAAACATGTAGAGCTTCTCTACCTATTCAAGAGGGCTACGTTTTTTTTATTGTGTCTCTGACTTTACGTAGAAAATATATTGGAAACTTTAAAAAAGTTAATTTTTCTGGCATCTATGCTAAAAATACTTATGTGTGTATGCAACTAAAACAATACTCTTAATGAATTCAATCAGCAATTTCCCTTGAAAATGGTAACTATCCCACACTAACAAGCTTGGAAAACAACAATAGTTCAATGATTGCTAGTGCTCTTGGCGCAAGCGCTGAGAGCTGTGCTAATTCACCAAGCTTAGTTTCATCTAATGATTCCCGTGTTGAAAGGAATGAACAAAACATTGATATTACCAACCATCATCTTAAAGAGTCTGTCAACAATTTGGCCAGCGACAAAAATGTCAACAATAAGAGACATCGCAATGATTTGGAAAATCATCGGGGGATCGACATCATCCCCATTAATCATCTTATGCCCGAGACAGTGCAGGATCACCAACAGCCACAGATGCCAAGCAACAGCAGCATACTTACAACGGCCAATACCCCATCTCTTATACTTCTACAGTCCAGCGCCAATTGCTCCTCGGTCGACAGACGGTCTGATGTCGATTCAACTGCTACCAATAGCACGGCTATTTATGCCACGCCTACAATGCTTCCAAGCTTTAGCCACTACTCTTCAGGCAAGTTGCTCTTTAAAGTCTTGCACTCGTCGCTCACTGCTAGTTTTGTTCTGGCATAAAAACATCCGCACAACACTTGGTGAAGGCACGTTATGCTTAGCTTCAGTCAAGATCTTTTTGAAATATAATTTGAATAAAATACTAAGGTAGCACCAACAGTTAGAGTGACTTATAAAACTAATTTTTTACAGAGAGGTGATTACATATATTGTGCATATATATTTATTTCCTTTTTAAACATATAATATTTTATCATTATTTTTTTTTTTTACTCGTGTTAAATATTAATTCGGGTGCAAGCAAATTAATTTTTTAATTCTTTGTTTTTAGCATGTGGATCAGTTGTTCCAAGTGCAGATTACACATACAGTCCTGCATATACACAGTATGGTGGTGCTTACGGATCGTACAGTTATGGTACGAGCAGTGGTCTTATAAGTAAGTGTATACACATACAACTGCGAAATTTAAAATAGCATCACGAAGCTTCTTATTTTTACACGCCAATAAACAAACAATTTATGCAGTTTTTTTAAATTTCTTAAAATTTGCGCTGAATTTCTTTAGATTTTTATTCTGAGAAAAGTGGTAATTCTAGCTTTTAGTGTTATTATTTCAATCAAAAGCCTAACCAAACGATATACTTATCTGAAAGATTTTCAAAAATGTATAAATATTTTTGGTAATTTCGTCGTTTATCAATAATGTAAATTTTACGACCAATAATAAAATATATAAATAAAATAATATATAAAATATATTACCAAAATTAAATATTGGTTATTTCCTCCTCAATGATTCAAATGAAAGTTATTAAAAGTTAGTAAACTAATAATTAATTAAAGTAATAAACACATGCTTTTACAAAGTAGATTTGGTAAACATAACGATTCTTACGGGGATTGTATTTGTGGCGCTATCATTTATAACGCTTGTTTTTACCACTTTTCCCAAAACCCTTAAATAACAAGTAAGAAGGCTCTATTTGGGAGAGCCCGACTAGAAGATACCCTGAACCCAGTTGCAACAAAATTTATAAAAGATTTTGGTATACTGACTTAACTTTAATCGATTAAATTCGATATCTCCGGTGTTTCTTAACCGATTGGACGAAATTTTCAGAAAAGTTCTATCGTTATCCATTATTTCAACCTCCATTGTTACATTTTCCAAATTCAATATTTTTGTTATCGATTCCATGTGTATATCGGAAACCAGAATAGTTATCGATAATTTGAAGCAAACTTGTTCTGCTTATGGTATAGGAGAACTTATATACAAAATCTGAAGTCTCTAGCTCTAGTGGTCTCTGAGATCTTCGCGTTCATACAGACGGACAGACGATCAGAAAGACAGACGGACAGACAGACAGACATGGATATATAGTCTCGGCTGTTGATGCTGATCAAAAATATATACACTTTATGGGGTCGGAGATGCTTCCTTCTGCCTGTTACATACTTTTGCACAAAACCATTATACCCTTATTTACCCACTTTATGGGTTAAGGGTATATGCTCCAATGATCGTAAAAATATATTATATATTATGCTTAACTTTGAAAAAAACAAGTGGAAACGTTGCAGTCGGACGCAACCGACTGCGGCATACTCGATACCAGTATTAAAACAGGTAAAAAGAGGCCTAATTGCAAACGGGTACGGATGGGGCAGGGGTGTACGCTGCCTTAAAGATTCTCCGATGCAGATGGGGATGCCACCAACTATCTTCCTTCCAAATTTGGTGACTCTAGCTGAAAGTTTGTAAGAGCTGTTGAAAGGGGGGCTGGGGGAGGTATGGGTGGGTGTGGCATCCAAATTTTTGAAGCAGATCTATGTGGGATGTCAATTGCTATCTTCATACTAAATTTGGTGACTCTAGCTAAAAGTTTGTAAAAGGTGGGGAAAGGGGGGCGGAATGGTTTGGCGTGGCTCCAAAACTTTGATGCAGATTGTTGGGGGTCGTTGCCAGCTATCTTCCTACCAAATTTCGTGGCTCTAGCTCCACAACTCTGGAAGATACACGCATTCCCGTTTTTGACGAAGGGTTGGGGCGGATGGGGGCGGCTAGGGCAGTATTGGTGGGCGTGGCGTCCAAACTTTTGATGCAGTTTTTGGGGGGTCATCATCACCAATCTTGGCACCAAATTTGGTGGCTATAGCTGCAAAATTGTGGGAGATATAGGCTTTTCTGATTTAAAAATGCGGTGGGGCTTTGGTAGTTCTAGCTGATAGGATATGCGAAATATGTGGATTTATCGGTTTTGAGTTATCGAATTTATCGATTTGCAAGCCCCCCAGTTATCGTAGAACCCCCATCTTGACACTTTAATTTACTATCCCATAGATAAAAGAGAATTGGAAAGTTTCAAGTCTCTAGCTTGAAGGGTGTGGAAAAACTTGCATACATACGGACGGACAGACGGACAGGCACCATGACGGACATTGCACAAAACCAATATACTCTTTACCTTCGGTATTGAGTATAAAAATACTCACATAAAAAATTTAGGATCGTAATGTTTGTTTATTGGACTGTAGAAAAAAAGTGCTTCCTGCGGCTACTTTTAACTTCACTGTTGTATACAAAGAAATAATATTTAGCAAGTTTTAAGCCCAAGCTCGTTGTATTACAGATTCATCATACTATTATGAAAACGGCCAAAGTCAAACGTCCCATAACCAAGATTTGCGGTCACCCCTAGCTGCAACAAGAGCCAACTCGCTGGTCTCTGCAGCCTCGCCAACTGGTAGTGCGTGCACAAAATCGGAAACATCCGACATATTTCTTGTTTAGTGCATGTATTAATGGTTCACCGACCGTATATCAGTCCACAATTCATTAAACAGACGTTGTCGAGGCTTAACAAAAAAAAAAGCCAATTCATTTCAAGCGTTCATTGGTAATTCGGGTTATAAATTAATATATCTGTTCAAGCTCTTACGCAATGTTAAACAACAATTAATAGAAAACGATAAAAAAAATTAAGCTTTCTGCTTGACATAGCCGTTGTTATTTTATCTGATACAGAAAGACGAACTGAACTCAACGAGAACAATTCTCATACAATTAGTTAATTTGCATTTAATTTTCGATTGGTATGTAAGTACATATAAGAGCACTAAAGAATTTTTAAATATTGGTTTACTTTACAAGTAAAACTATTTATATTAAACCAAAAACAGCTCCCTTATGCATGCCGACGGTAAAGTACCCATGTAGGACAAGACAAATCTTGATATCATTATGAAATAAAAACAAAAATCTGCTTGTTTGAGAACTATGTTTTCACGTATTGAGGTGTACGTATTGTGGGTAGGTGCAATATGTTGCAGCTTGCTTATTAAATAAAAAATATAAAAATACTTAGTAATAAAAAACATTGAAACCAAAATTTGTACTAAGGGCAACTTAACCAAAAACTAACCATACAAGATTTTAATTTTGTTTTGATTAATTTATTTACTTATAATTATTCATACATAAGCTTAGCATAATAATTAATTGTATCAATGTACTTGTGTATGTTTTAACTGTACATATATATACTGGAATTGTACATACAGATGACATGATTGCAAGCATTATTTTAATGATTATACAAAGGGATTATTCCTTCTAGGCTTGTAATTAAACAAAGAACAAAAATGAAAGGTATTTAACTCAAGGTATTTAACAAAGGTATTTGACATAAGATTATCAATATACGCGCCGCTAAAAATGAATTGAAAAAATCGTTACCAGTTGAAGTAGTATTGAACGCATATGCAATTATTGAAATAAAGACATTTAGATATTATATTATATAACTTTATTTATATGCAGACATACTCTTATAATGATAATAAATTATTGTATTTTAGTGCTCGTGTGTACATCGAACTGAATTTGTACTCGTAAATGTAATTAATGAAAATTAATTAAACCCAATAGGTTTTTAAGAAAGCTCATGCCAAATTTTGTATGTAAAAGTACATACGTAATTCATGAATTAATGAAAACAGATTGTGCATATCCAACATGAATTTTAATAAGTCAGCTGTTTTTGTAACGTCAACTAATAAAATTGTAATTTATATGGCATACCGCCGTTTTAGCACACATGAATAAAAAACCGACTAAAGGCATTAAGACAACTATAAGTCGGGCGGGTCGTTATAAAAGTTTCTAAAATCCACAACCACTCGAATTGTAATTAATTATTTTGGCCGCTGATTAAGTAAAACAGCGGACTATTGATTGTAACAAGCATATGGAAATTAATTGCGGTAGATTCAGCATCAGATGATTTGCCGAAGGATACCTTTACGCCTACAGACCTGAAAGTTTAAAACGCAAAACAAAGTGACAATAAAGTAGGTACTGCGTTCAATAGGGGCTGGAAAATCGAAAGCAAGTTGTTACACCCGAGGTTGACAACAAGGTGGAAAAATCTTACGAAATCTCACCAAAAATCCTAAAAATGCCTCACATAATTTTTGAACGCCCCTTTATCTCTATACCTCTCATTACAAACAAACTATCGATAACATGTTTTAATTACAGAGTATTTAACAGTCGGTAGCGCCCGATTGCAACGTTTTCACTTTTTTTAAAGGGTTTTTATTTTTGTTTTAGCATGCTGCTGAAATAATACTTCAGATTTCAAGAATAGTTGCTGTTCTGATAAATAAAGTTAAGGTCATCAACATTAATTTTTGACTCCTTGTGGTTTAAAACTCTCAGCTGATTTAAGCCTTAATGTATGGACAAGCTTGGGTAAATCTTGCATCATTGGCAAAGTTCAGCAGCAGTTGCTCTGTCCTTTTGATAATACACTTGCAAAGTCTATATTAAATCATAAAATCTATAACGCATAGAAAGAAGTATATCCGACCCCATGATGAAATAAGTGTAAGGTGATCCAGTCGGCAAAACGCTGTTCTTTAACGTATGCTAGCAATAAAAGCGAGTAAAACGCACATAGTAACGTGAGTGTGAACGAAGCGGCAGTATAGTGTGTTGATTAACCCCTAACAGGTCGTCGGCAATTTAACGTTGTTTTTGATTTGTATATATATTTTTAGTTTAGGTTGTTGATTCAAAAATAGATTCGTATTTTAAATAAAAAGTTTCTTACAAATATTTCGATGTCAAAATTTTCTGCACCTATTAATAATACGTAGTTGAATGTAGAACTTTTTGATAACTCATTAGACAGTCTTAACCTTTAATAACAACTTCTTATCTACTTAATAACATTCTCCTTGAACTCATCCATGCGTATGTCGTATTTTTTTGGGTTAGACTGACCCAATTATGTCATATTCAACACTTCCATAATTAGATGGCAATTCTGTATTCTTGGCTGAATAAAATATAAGGAATATTAATAAATGCCGAGGAGACCACCTAATTTCATCGCGTGCGACTCTATAAAGTATTTATTTATAAGTATATATTCTTGATAAACATCGCGACCCAAGTTGATATAGCCATGTCCGTTTCTTCGTCTGATCCTTTGCAAACCTTAGATTTTTGGTTAAGATCTTATACACAGATCAAATACCAACCATAACTTGAAGCTGCCATTCAAATGCAAGGTCTTACAAAGATTGTACGATGAAAAAAGTAGGCTTCGCAAATGTATATAATATTTGGGGTGAAGAAGGTTAAGAATATATTGGTTTTGTGCAATGAGTTTGGTGTTAAAATCGGACCAATACTGTTGATCCTTTAGCACAGCCAACCCGTACGGATGCTTTAACATGCCCTTCGAGCATTGACCCTCGTGAGCTGCCGTCGGGACGCACGCTTTGCACACTTCCGAGTTTTGCGTCCACCCAATAGATGCTCTCCTCATCCATATCGAGTGCAGTGCCATTGGGCCAGACCAAAGGCTATGATCGTGAACCATTCATGGAGGCACGTGCAATCATTGGTTTATTGACCTCATTTATATCCGAATTTAAATGATGAAATTCACCAACGCATGTTGTCGGTGTGGTTCGAGCTGGTAACTTGTCTGGAACACTTCTAGCGGGAGCACTGTTGCATTCTTGCTGTTAACGGAATTTTGCTCTCGCCGTTCAAAGAGTATATAACAGACAGAGCGGAATTCAGAGCCAGCCACTTTAACAGAAAACGGCCCGACCTAATAATAGCTCATCGGGAAATAAATTTGCTCTCTGCTTTGTGAAATTATTCTGCCAGCTCGTTAAAAATCAGCTGGTGCATAGGGAAGTAGCAAAGAATCGGCGTCGGCCGTCATTGTTTAGGCTTTTGCTTTGATCGCAAAGTGTGTAATGTGAGTGCCGAAAATGAGATGTTACCATACTTCATTTCTCTTGCTGTTAATGAACTTGAGTTTGGCAATTTTAGGCTTTTGCTTGAATTAACTTGCAGCTTTACGCGACAAAAAGTGCTCAAATTACCCATTGAGTACATATTTTGCCCTTTCTGCGCACTGCATTTACATGCGTTTGTCTGTATGTACATATGTATGCATATGAAGCATGTTCAAATGTATGGGTTGCAATTGTATTTTCTGACCTGACCTGCCCAAATGGTGAGATCGTAGAACTAACAAACATTTTAAGCCGCCTTCTGATTGTCTGCTGAAGCAATTTACATAAGCTTAGAATGCTTCTTAATAATAATGATAGGTGTCATTCCATTTAACTTCAATTTCATTCAATATTGATATATGTATGTACATATTTTCAGCAACATATACACCATATGTATTTTGATTGTTTTCATATATTTACGTAAATAAAATAAGTAATATTAACATCAAATATATTCATGTACATACATGTCTTACAAACTCACCGCACCTAATCATCGTGTGCCGAATAAAATCAGCGTCGGTGCAAAATCAAAACAAACCATTTTTAATATGGCGACTTGCCCTGAAAAGCAAACAAAGAGCTTATCCAAGAGTATATCACAGACAGAGCGGATCTCAGAGCATCCAATTGAATTTTAGTGGTGCATAACCAAACCTACGTTTGTGCACCTACATATAATAAACGAGAGCGGACAGCTGCTTATGTTTTGATTATTGCTTGTTTGTTTACTTTACAGGGATGCCGTCATATTTAAAATAGTGTGTTTTAATCATACATCGACGCGGTTTTTTGCTTGTACAATGCTTGAGTGCGCTGAGTTTTTGTTTGTAGGACATGTACAGCGTGCAATAACGCCTAGTGCCTGCAGGCGTTATTGTATTTCTAAAAGTGCGATAACGCCTGATCGCGATGTGAAATAACACCAAAAATTTATTTTTTTGTCAATGATTCATGTTTTTATTAAAAATAAAATAAAATAAACTGAAATATCGTTATTTACAATTTTGTTGCTTTTAATATTAAAATTTTTTAGTAATACAAATCATTTAAAATGTCGCAGGCAAAATTTTTTTTTTAACAAAAATCGCGCGATTTTTCCCTGCGGCGCTTTTTTTTATAGCACGCCTCAGTCTTTTGCGCGCCCATATTTTCCCTACATACAAATTCTCGGAATACACCATTAATGATTTCGAGAATCAAAACAAGTTGTTAAAAAAAAAAAAAAATATTTGTCGGAACTCACAACAGCTTGTTCAACAACATTGGCACTCTTTTTCTACCGACGTAATTGCTTAGAAAAATATTATAAATAATCGCAAATAATGCTAAAACTATATATAACTATATAAAATAGCTATATCTCGATAACCAAGCGAGTTATCGATAAAATAATTCTTCATATTTTCGTCTTACTCTACGAGTTGTACAAGAATCAATCTTCAGACCTTGTCGCCGGAGTAATCGCAGACGTGCCACGATCTACATACCTAGTTTAAATGTAAAACAACTAAAAATGAATTAAATAAAAAAGTGCAATAACGCCTGCAAGGCGTTATCGCACTTTTAGAAATGCAATAACGCCTGCAGACGTTATTGCACTTTTTTTTGTGCACCCCCAACGAGTATATACCGACAAGAATGTACTGAATTAGAACCACCAAACAGCGAAATTCCAATATGTATGTATGATGTTAATATTATTATTATTATTATATTATACAATCAAAGTAAATATTTTGTATATGTTGCTTAAAAACTATCAATATTACATATGTATATGAAATTAAAGTTAAATGGAGTAGCACTAATCATACTAATTTAAATGCATTATAAGCTTATTTAAATTGATTCAGCAGACAATCAGATATCGGCTTAAAATGGTTTTTTTTTAGAGCTTGTTAGATCTGCGATCTTAGCATTTCATTTGAAATTGTCAAAGACCCTTGAATAACAAAATATTGCAATTGTTGAGAAAAGCTTTGTCTCAGGGGTTCGCCTCAGAAATATTTCAAATGGTATACAGATTAACAAAAGCAGTAAGCCATAAGTGTGAGGGAGCGCGATAGCGGATAGCATGTGCAGCCGTTTTTGTGTCAGTTCATCTGCATAAATTGCGATGGCATAATTTGTGTCTAGTGTCATAGAACTAAACAAGTCAAAAGGCTATAGTCGGGAGAGCCCGAATAGAAGATATCCTGAACCCAGTTGCAATAAATATATTAAGTTTATATAAGACTTTGGTATACTGATTTAACTTCAATCGAATAAATTCGACATCTCCGGTGTTTCTAAACCGATTGGACGAAATTTTCAGAAAAGTTCTATCGTTACCCATTTTTTCAACACTCATTTTTTTATTTTCCAAATTCGATATTTTGTTGTTATTGCTTCCATGTGCATATCGGAAAGCAGAATAGTTATCGATAATTTGAAGCAAACTTGTTCTGCTCATGGTATAGCAGAACTTATATCCAAAATCTGAAGTCTCTAGCTCTTGTAGTCTCTGAGATCCAAGCGTTTATACAGACAGTCAGAAGGAAAGACAGACAGACGGACAGATGAACATGGCTATATCTTCTCAGCTGTTGATGCTGATCAAAAATATATATACTTTATGGGGTCGGAGATGCTTCCTTCTGCCTGTTACATACTTTTGCACAAAACCATTATACCCTTTTTACCCATTTTATGGGTTAAGGGTATAAAAAAAGGAATGAGTATGAATGACCAGCAATTGACTGTTTGTGTACACCTATGTTTAAACAGCACCCTTAAATGGGAGTGTGGCAATTGTATATCGTTTATTTACCCGTCTTGGCTACAGAAAACAAAAGATTCTTTACGAACATAAATAATAAGTACAGTACGACCTCGGTTAACGCAGCCTATTAAAATTTGGCCAGTGGCGAAAACTGAGGTGGTTGCGAAAACTGAGGTAAAATTTTCTGGTGGCCACGAGACCTTGTTATATGCAAAACTGATAATTGCCTGCCTATTTAACTAGACGCTTGTTTATTTTCCTGTTCGCCTGATCAAAAATGCCTTGGAAGGTATTGTTTTTCTGGTTTTTATAAGGTTTTGTAGGCAAGTAATACAAATATGCACCAAATTTAATCAAATATTGGCTGTTTAGCGGTGCCGAAAATCATATTAGTAGAGAAAGGTCAATGAATTCATGGCAAATGGTACGCATACATAAAATATGGACATGCATAGAGACAGGGACATACACAAATGCTTATGGTAGCTAGCCGAAACAAAAAACAAAAATCACTATAATGTCTATAGCCCACCAAAACTGCATATGTACTATGTTGTTATTAATTCGCTCATTTGCTTTGCTGGTGCTAGGTCGAAGCCATAGGATTGATAAGCAATAATATAAGCGCACATAAAGAATACAAGGAAAACAAGTGGAAACGTTGCAGTCGGACACAACCAACTGCGGCATACTCGATACCAGTATTAAAACCGGTAAAAAGAGGCTTGATTGCAAAGGGGTACGGATGCGGCAGTTCAAAAACTGTGGGAGATATAGGCTTTTTTGACTTTAAAATGCGTGGGGCTGGAGGCGGAATGGGTGGCCTTGGCTCCAAAATTTGTAATACAGTTTTTTGGGGGTTGCTAGTAGCTATCTTCTTACCAAATTTGGTATTTCGAGGTGTAAGGATGTGTGAAATGTGTGGATGTATCGAATTCATCGATTTGCCAGCCCACGAGTTATCGTAGAACCCCAATCTTGACACTTTGATTTACTTTTACATAGATAAAGAGAATTGGAAAGTTTCAAGTCTCTAGCCTTAAGGGTGTTGCGAACACACAGACTGACAGACGGACAAACACCATGACGGACATTGCACAAACCCAATATAGTCTTTACCTTCGGTATCGAGTATAAAAATGAGGGCACAACCAAGGCGTATTTAACAAGGTGGCAGCGACGTCAACGTCGCCCTCTTTGCTGTTGCCTTACGGTTTCTCGAACGTTGCGAGCGACGCACGACAACGGACGAAATTTTAGCTGCTTTGTGATTTTATGCATATGTGTGTGTGCTCTTACTTTTCGTAAGGCAACGCGACGTCGACGCTGCTGCCACCTTGTTAAATACGCCTTGCACTAGAGGCTTTCAATTGAAGGTTGGAATTTCGCTGTTTGGTGGCTCTATTTCAGTACATTCTTGTCGGTATATACTCGTTGGCTGTCTACGACAACACATCATGCATATGTAGATGCCTCACGAACTCAGCGCACCCAAACATTGTATGTCATAAGTATGTATTTTGATTGTATTCATATATTAACGTAAGCAAAATAAATAATATAAACATCAAAAATATGTATGTACATGTCGTACAAACAAAAACTCAGCGCACAAGCAAAAAAAAAAAAAAAAACAGCGTCGCTGCATGATCAAAACAAACTATTTCAAATATGGCGGCTTCCCTGAAAAGAAAACAAAGAAGCAATAAGCAGCTTTCCGCTCTCGTTTATTATAGGTGCCCAAATCTAGGTCTGGCGATGCACCATTAAATTTCAGTTGGCAACTCTGAGTTCCGCTCTGTTAGGTACGTTGGTCTACGCAATTTTTGCTGTCGCTGATTCTGTAAGCGCTATTACAGAGGTGTTGGCTACACTAACCTCACCGCCAACATGCTGTGGTGAATTTCATAATAGAATTGAGCTTGCGACAAACGAGTATATCATAGACTAATAATGTAACAAGACAAGATTTAAGAGCTGGAATGTTATGTTAACTAACATTGACGCAACCGACGCACAGTGGGGCCATTTGAGCTTTTTCATATCAAAAATCATAACTTTTGAACCAAATGAGATAATCGAACAATTTAAAAAGCATATGATAGATAATTAATCAACCTATTAAATGAGCGTGAAATGAATTCTACGATTTTTCTGTGCCTATTTATGGGTATGCAAAGTTGAAATTTGTGGAAAAATCAACTTTACGGGAAGGAAAAAAAATATTTTTTAAATTTTTTGATTATTATTGTTTCGTTTTAATGGTTTTTATAATCTAAAATTAATATTAAAATAATTAAAAATAATTTTTTTTTTTTTTTTTAAATTAATTTTTTGTAAAATATTCATCACAATCCGTAAAAGATTGTATATTTAAAAGAGAAATCATCTCTGAACTATAAGTATTTTCTAATTCTTTTCGTGACTTAACATGCCTCAGTGATGAAATTAGTGGATCTGAAGATGCTGCTAACATGTTGAAGAGGTCCTCATTTTGTCTCACCCTTGAAGCTTTGAAAGTGTTTAGCAATCTGTATTTTTTATAAAACTTATTAAGGGACTCTTGTGCTTCTTCAGAGAGCTCTCCAATTGGCAAAGACTGATACTCAATTATATCCTTGCCATGCGCCAATATTTTATGGACTGTCGGGGTCAACTTTTTCTGCGGATATAATTCTGCTAAAAGTGATGCAGTTTATACCGTTTGGATTAAGGGTTCAAGAAAAGAGTTAGCTTTCATGCCTAACAAATTTACCTATTGTTTGTATAAGTCCAGGTCAATAAGGTCAATTTATGCAATTTGGGTACTTGGCACGTGTCCGAATAAGATTTGTGCCTACCTTAATGGGATGTGTGACTAGTTGTACGCCAACGCAATTTCTGTATTCGGTGCGTACCTGGTAATTTATTTGTATATCCTGTAACTGCACCTGAATTTAGGGACCAGGATTTGACAAATGATCTCAGGTAAGCATTACAGAATGAAAAACAAAAGTCAAGTATCTTCACAATAACGAACGTAACAACAACAACAAAAAATGGGTTTTCACGGTTACATGTCATAAATTGCCCAAAAATGCATGCAACACATTTTTTTCCTATGACTTTTTTCACTTTTTTTTACATATAAAAAAAGGGGCAAAAACGGGCACATGAAACTTTTTGCATTTAATAGAGGAATAATCAAAGAAATTAATTTAAAAAAATAGCCGATATAATGTGATATAATTTTTTTTTTATTTTCCATCAAAGTTGAGAAATAGTGAAAAAGTGGATAGTTGGTAAATATTGAATTGCCTGGCCAAACGCAAAGCAAACAGTATAATTTTTTTTTTTATTCTTTTCTTAGTAAATAGATCTATCAATAGAACCAAAAATAATACCGATCCGTACCTTAGTTTTTGAGATATTGTATCTCAAAGCCGACCAAATTACCTTAAAATTGTGATTTTTATGTAACACAAAAAATCAGACAACTTTGAAAAGCTATATCTTCTAAACAAAAAATCCGGTTACATTATGGATTGCAGATTTGAAATCGCTGGAAAATTTTCTATAAAGTAGGTTCATTCAATATTTTTTAGAGGCACATGCAATTTTTGATTTTTGACACTTGACTTGTTCTACGGGCGCCACTGTGCGACGACAAGCCAGCTCGTGTTGTGGAATGGCACATGCACATGCATACACAAAAAGGCGGGCCTGACCTAAGCAGTAAGCTTTGCACTAAGCCGTTTTGCCTTCAGCAAATAAAAAACATAGTGCCGCATAGTTAATTTTGGCTATGCCAAGACTATGATACCCTTCACACGTGGATTAATTTGTATTTTTATTTTTTTATTGCGTGAAAATCTCGAAAGACTATAAGGCATTAAATTATTAATATTCGGTGTATCGAATTAACTATGTTAATTTTACGAATAGATATTCAGCTATTCTGTTAAACTCTTATATAGTCTGGTGGTAAGTATGCCAGACTCTCATCCGGTAGGTGCGGGTTCGAATCCCCGTGTAGTAATTTTGGTATTTTAGTTTTTTAGTCCAATTTTGTTTTTTTAATAGATTTTTTGTATTTATATGGTGGCTATATCGTAGAATGCTCCGATCGGGATGAAATTTCATAGTGAACAAACCCGACATGATCTAAGCAATCTGTGAAAGTTTCATCAAGATCGGTTCAGCAGTTTGGCCGGAAATCGTGTTGATATGGTAAATTTATATGGTGGCTATATCGTAGAATGCTCCAATCGGGATGAAATTTCATAGTGAACAAACCCGACATGATCTAAGCAATCTGTGAAAGTTTCATCAAGATCGGTTCAGCAGTTTGGCCAGAAATCGTGTTGATATGGTAAATTTATATGGTGGCTATATCGTAGAATGCTCCGATCGGGATGAAATTTCATAGTGAACAAACTCGTCATGATCTAAGCAATCTGTGAAAGTTTCATCAAGATCGGTTCAGCAGTTTGGCCGGAAATCGTGTTGAAACAGACAGACAGACGGACGGACAGACGGAAATCAATTCCTGAGCTTGTCCTGATCATTTTGATATATAGTTTATGGGGTCTCCCATCATTCCTTAAAGGCGTTACAGATTCATGACAAAGTCAATATACCCTGTGAAGGGTATAATTAATAATAATTTTGGGAAATGATTTCTCCAGCCTTGCTGAAAGTTCGCTCAGACTCTGTCGAGCTAGCTGGAACGCATAAGTATGCACAAAAACTTTTCCATTTTATTAAGAGAAACCGCCACTATTTATTTATTAACGTATGGCTGTAAGAAAATATTAAAACAACGAAATTATGTAACAAAGTTAACTATTTATTTTAAATTACACACTCGCAATTTGAAGCTTCACTATACAATGAAACATCGATGTTGAAAATGCATCGATGCATCGAACAATTTGGAAAACATCGATATAAGCGAATTTGACATTGACATTTTTGCAGCTCTAATGTACGCGCCTTGTTGCTATTTTATTGATTTCGATGTGTAAACATTTTGCGCTCGGGAAGAAAAATCGAATACATTTTAATACAAACTAATTTATATACGAGTTGTGTTGAACAAAACTAGTTGCGCTTAATAAATTGAACTAAAAAGTGAACCACAACATAATGCCGGTAAGATGAATTTGGTGTAGCTTTGTAACAAACACCCAAACAACACTGTGTCTCAATTTTGTGCGTAAGAAATAATTCTTTAATTTTAGTCAAATCTCATTCACACAAAGAAAATGGTCTTTTTGATGTGTTTTAAATTAAAGACAAAATTCGTTTGCTACAAATTAAAGAAAAATTTCATTGACGTAAAGGCATTTTAAGTGCAATAGGCAATACCTATTGTACGTATCTTATTTATTGTACGAAATTTGGAATCAAATTGCTGCAAAAATTATTTCAAATAAATAACAATTTATTAACGGCAAGTTTCGTAAATAACACTTGAAACCAGGAGAGCTTGCAATGCTGCATATCAACGTGAATTTAGAGCACGAGAGCGTTAAAACTTATTAGATGCAACGCATATACAGCTACAACAACACGAAGAAGAATTGTCACAACTGGAGCAAGTACCTGAAATCGTACCATACGAACATTTTCAACATCATTATAGTGCTTATGAAAAATTTAAAACCAAGTTCATTGACAATCCATTTGGATATGCGTGCGCTGTGTGTGAAATATTGTGGTCTAAAAACGAGTTAAAACTAATTCCACTTATATGCCACACAGTTATACTTCAGCATTTTCTAAATTTTGACTTTCCAACTGCTCGCGTTTGCATTAAATGCTATACCTCCTTAAAAGCTTATTGGATTCCTTCGATGTCAATAACAAACGGATTCAAATACCATCCTCGCCCAGTGCACATGCCTTCTTTAAACATAATAACAGAGCGCTTCATTTCTCCATGGTAGTTTGTATATTTTTGCAACCCTCTACCGCATACAAAGCACGCACGAAAGACGCATATATGGATTCTCACCTTCAATACTTTAATTTATTTAATTTTTTACTGTACAGTAATTAAAGTCTTGAAAGTGAGAAGCCACATATGGCTTCGTATGCGGTAGAAGGTTCATGTTCGGCCCAATAAATAATGACAAAATATTACAAAAAGTTGTACAACTTAAAAATATGTTTACATGGTGTGGTCCGACGTACAGTACTTTTTTCAAAATAATTTTAGCTATTTATTTATTCAGCTATTGACCCACCAGCCTGCGAGCAATAGACTCTCACAAATGACTGACGGTAGGATATTTTACAAATTTTGTTTCTACCATATTACCATATTCGTCAGCTTAAACGAGTAACTTAATTTACAACAATAACGTTCGTATTTAAAATATGGCGGGCTAACAATATAACATGGACTGAGTATAACATTAACATTAACATTAACATGACTAACATTTATACTTAGACACAGCCATAGACCAAAGACCATTTAACATTACATTATTCGTCTATGTGATCAACGAGTATATACCTAACAGAGAGGAAAACAGAGCCCGCCACATTAACAGAAAACGTTCAGACCTATACTCATTTGAGTATACAAATAATTTTGTTCTATGCCTTGCCAACTTATTCTGCCAGCAATTTAAAAATCAGCTGGTGCATAGGGAAATGGCAAAGAATCAAGGCCGGCCATCATTGTTTAGACCATAGATGCCCAAAGCCAGCATACGGCTGAGCAACTCCAAAACTCACACATAAAAAACACCAATACTAAGAAGAGAACAATTTGTGCACTGGAAAAAAAAGTGTACATAGGTACCAATTCACTAAATTAATTAAAAAAAAAAAGTTTCACAAATGATTCTTCTTTTTAAGAATAATAATGTAAATACAAATAAAAATAAATTTTTACATTTCATTTCCTTTAGCTTCATCTTTTTTAATGAGTTGAATGATAGATAATAGATTTTAACAAATGTTTTCATCCGAATATTGTTCAATATAATTCAGGATTTGTAGCGCATCGTTAACGTTGAACTCATCGATCCGTTTTTTATACTCCGCTTCTATCACCTCCATTGGTGCACATGCAATTGAATTATGCATACTTGTAAAATGCCTTTTTGCATTAAAATTTTTATTTATTATCAATTTCGTATAGCATATAATGCACTGCTGTTCACAATAATAATTTTGAGAGAAAAAAAATTTACTTGCTGCTATGTTAAACATTTTGCCGGCAGGTTACACTCAATACCGATTTTTGCAACTGCAAACTCAAAGACAAGACACCAACAAAATCGCAACGAATTTGGGTAAGGCAAAAACAAAATCATTGAAAGTGTTGTTGTTCTGCTTGCTTGCACGTCGACAGACCAATACAAAGAAGGGAAGTATAACGGTTTTGGTTCAACGCAGTGCATACACAGGTAATTGTTTGCATGTGTTCTGTTTGCCTATACTTGGTGCCGTGCATGTATACGCTCATTGCTTTCCTATCTCATTACAAAAACAAAGTGAGCCCAAAGAGCTATGGGCTGGGCATCTATGGTTTAGACTTTTGTTTTGATCGCAAATAATAATAATAATCGCAAAATTGACGAAAATAATATGTTGCCGTACTTCGTTTCTCTTGACTTGCTAAAGAACTTGAGTTTGGCAATTTAAGACTTTTGCTTGAATGCTGCTGCCCAACATGGAAGGGTAGTATAGACTTAATATGAACTTTGCGCAATTGTGATGCTAAACGTGAGATACTTTAGCTCAATCTCTATTTAATATGTTTATTTATACTTTGGCAATTAGGTAGAACATTCACAACTAATACAATAAGCTGTTTATAATACTACTTAACTAACACTTGAATAAACATATTTTGTATTTATATACTTAATATAAGTTATCTATATATTAAATTCTATAATTGATATAATTTTGACTATAAATTAATATTGGAACAAAGGGTATTTTTACTTTACGCATATCGTGCGTTTTAGCTACGGCAAGCCAGCACGTTGTTGTTTTATTTCAATTGCGCTTTGCGATCAGCGGCCTTTGTATAAAAGGAGAGGCGGCGGGCCAGCGGAAAGCAAGAACGGTAAAAATGTGTTAGTATGCCTATGAATGTGCGTTTGCTTCATTGTTGCTGGGCCTGCTCGTTGAGATTTTTGTTAGTTTTTCTTTTTACGTTTTTTCGACAAATACACTATTCAATACACTTTCGGCATTTTTTCGCATCGCTGCATAGCTGTGTGATAGATGCGATGGCAAAATTGTTGGAAAGTGTCATAGATCTAAAAACAAGAATGAGTATGAATGACCAGCAATGCAAAACTGATATTTGTCTGCCTATTTTACTAAACGCTTGTTTATTTTCCTGTTTCCCTTCTCCGGCAAGTGCTCAACCAGAACCAAAAATGATATTTTACTGCCTTGGAAGTAGAGATGGGCATGGGTCTAATTTTTCGCGCCCGACCCGACCCAACCCATGGGCCACAGCGCAAATCTTTACCTGCACCCGATGGCAAAAACTAAAATCATACCCGAACCCAACCCGCCCGCCCGAAAAATTTGGAACTTTTTTCAAAAACTTTTTTACCCGCGGGTGCCCACGGGTACCCGATAAAAGCCCGACCCGTGCCCACCTCTACTTGGAAGTAAGGTTTTTTTTTTTTTTTTCTTAGGTTTTTGTAGGCAAATAATACAAAAATATGCACCAAATTTAATCTAAATATTGGCTGTTTAGGGTTTGCCGAAATTCATAATATTAGAAAAAGGTCACTGAATTAAATGGCAAATACATTTAAATATGCACATGTAGATATACGTGGCTACGACTAGCTAGCACGTGTTGTTGTTGCGATTTGCCTATTCTCGAATGGCACACGCACATGCATACACACAAAATTCCACGCATAGAAGAATTGACTTAGTTGCCAGGCAACTAGCTAGCTACCACTGCACACCAACAAGACAGCAGTGTATTGTAAACAAAAAAGCAATAATCAAAACAAACGCAGCTGTTTGTCATTAGGGGAAACCGACTTCTTTGCTCGTTAGTGTGTATGCCCATCGGTTGCGGTTTTGTTTACAGCTCGTTAACATTAGCAATTCTTAAAACCCTTCTTTATGTTAACTGGTCGCTGAAAAAAGCATGCTTAAAAGTCTGGCAACCCTTGAAATGCATAAGGCAGCTAAAATGACATTAATACAAAATAAAACTTGCAAAAACGTGAACAGATCAAAAGGTAAATATCACCCGAATTTACTTAAAAACTATTAAATCAAATAAATATTATTCTACAATGCAGCAATACAGATCACATGATTTGGCATTCATCCAGGAACGGAGGGCAGCGCACATATGTAGGCATGATCGCCCATGCGATACAATTGGCATGTGTGGCTGCAGAGTTGCTGGATTTTGTCCTTTGGAGCGCTGGATTGGGTCCGGAATTTATAGACGCTGACAGCTGGAACCCAGATCTTTCATCTGAAACACTTCTAGGTCCGATCGGTCGCAATTTGGAGAAACTGCAGCAGTGTCTGAATTTGCAATTTTGGTGCATGTGCCGAAACGCATGCAAGCGCGTATGCCTGCACGTAAGTCTGTGTGCTGCTTCTGGCGGTCTCGTGCCGTGTTGGAACCATTTCCGGTGTGTGTGTGGAGAGCAATCGACGATAGGGAAGTATGTATACCAATTGAAGTCTCTGGTACGTCTTAGGTGAAAGTTAAATTTAAATACAAATCTTTTTGAAGTGAAGAGAAACGGCGAACTGATTAAAAGGAAATTATGTACATTTACCAAATAATAATCCGCAAACATATACTACGTTTATGCTTGCAAAAAAGCATGAATTCAGATCATGCTTTTTTAAAAAAAATACTAGCATAAACACAAAAGCGTGATATTTTCTACACACGTATTTTGACTATGATTTTTTGGAAAAATCATGATTTTTTGTGTAAGCAGTCTGGCAACGCTACTGTGTGAAATCAGCTGTTCCGCACTAATTAAATTGCTGCGAACAGCAGCTCCATTCTTGACTTTAAAAGACAACGAACCATCTCTGATGTTCGCGTTTGCCGTTGAATTAAAAAAAATTTGCATTTTCATTTAACATTTTGAAGATTTAATTCGTTTAACGTTTTGGCTTTCGGTTTATCAGCTGTTTGTGCTGATGTGCTGCCACCTTTTTCATATGAAGCTGCACAGGTGGCTCCACCCTTCAGAAAAATCATGATTTTTATAAAATAGCATAAACAGGCGTATTTTAAAAAGCGTGATTTTAAAAAATCATGAAACTGCAAGCATAAACGTAGTAATAGGCCAGCATATAAACAATGTTGTTGTTGTTGTTTTTGTTGCTGCTGACAGTTTGTTGTTGCTGTTAGTGCAGGTGCCCATATCGGTAGTAGTACGTTGTCTTGTAGATTTCGCACGCAAAGTGGCGTTATTAATGTTCGCCACATCGTCATTAACGGCCCTAGAGTTTTCCTGGGGAGTTCCAACGATGACAGGATGGACCAGGAAGGATGCATCTATACGGATAATAATGGCTGGGGATGCCATTGCAGTCTGGAACAGTGCTGCATCCAGGTTTGAATTTTGATGAGTTTGCCATATTTTGTAGCTGAAATAAAATAAACAGAATTTTTCTTTTTGTTGACAGGTTTCCGCTGCAGGATTAGCCGGGACAGGAGATGTAAATTCGCCCGCTGTGTACTTCAGAGCTACATGAAAAAACGCACGAGTCGCGTGGAGATTTCTGCTGGTATGCAGCCATCTTTGGGATCCATGCGCTGTAGTTGCCGCAATTCGCTGATGCATCCGGTAAGCTGATTGTGATGTAGTGATTTACTGCCTTAATGTCGAGTTGCTGCTTTACACAATCCTGATGACGCCGTAGAATCTGCCATAAATCCTTAATTTCGATTGAATGAAAAACTTGACCGTTTTCAGTTCGAGAAATATCGATCGCGGCACCGTAAATATTAGCATGGAGCGCTTATTAATGGCTTTATACATAGAAAATATGTAAGGGAGAATAGGTCAACCGGAATATTTTGACGAGTTTTGATGTTAGCGGGGTCTAATCACTGTGATTGATAGCTCTTAGTGCCGGCTTGCTTTTTATGTAGTCTACTGGTGTTTATACTAAGTTTTGGATGCACCAGAGACTAAAATTAAAATACCGATATTTCGACGTAAGCTTTGTAACTTTTCAACGCGTTGGAATTGTATTATTTCAAGTTTCAGCAAAGGGAAATAAATAATTTTCTTAATCGTTTTTTCTTGCCCTTTCATAATCTGTGATCCAAAATTTTTTCTGTTCAATATTTTGGGTTTAACATTAATAAATGTTAAATTATGTTTCTGCGTGTTCTGGTCACATACGATGTGATACACTTTAACACTTATCGATATTTGTATCGACTATCGTATCACTTTGCGTCTCTCGCGTTGCTCTTAATCAGAAAATCATAATTTCAAAATATCTGAAAATTCTTCAAAATTTGTTCAGTGAACCAAAATTCACATTTGATAAGTAGAAAAGCCGCAAAAGCCGAATTTCAAAATTGTGTCAAATTCACACAAGGAACAGATGCGTGTTGACTTAAGAAGAATAGAAAAATTTTATTATTATTTAGTTAAAACACTGTTAAATGAATTTGTTATGATTTGCAAGAAGAGCAAGAAAAAGTTTTATTAAGAAAAATGAAGAAAAATTAATAAAATGAATTTATTATGAGTTGGCATAAAACTTGACTTAATTTTTTGTAGATTTGCTTAAAAGTTTGCGCCCTTTTTAATAGCAACATGACACAATTAAGACAGATAACGCATTGCGCAGATGACGTCACATATGATGCATATTACCAAGGCAAATATTCAACACATGCATTGTGACGTCATCTGCGCACAACATAAACAAGTTTCTGGGCAATCTAAAAATTTATTGTTCTTGTGTGTGCGATGTTGAGCGTGCGATGCATAAATCGATACTTTAATCGATACATCGCTGCATCGCTGGCGATACTGTTTTTTACGAGTAATAAATTTTAATAAATTATTAAATTCGGTTGTTTTTGAGTGTTTAATTGCATAAAATACAAAAGCATAAATAAAAACAATGATTTGGCATTTTATTTCATTTTATTGGCTCTATTTTGACAAGATTAAGGGGAGTGACTACTACAGGGGCACTTTATCGAAAATCGTGATTTTGACTTTTTTCATTTAATCCTATATATCTTTCAAAAAACGAATGAAATGTGTATAATGCCTTACACTGATCGATGCGCAATTGAACTAGCTTTCCTACGATACCAACAGCTAAGCTTTACGTTGATTTCTGACAATTTAATATCCCAAAAACCTTAGGGGTGTTCAGTATTAGGGCTTCTCCCTTATATATTGCCATGCAATCGTACATAAAATTGCCTCAAGCAATTTAAATGTTTGTGAAAACAAACTGCTGCAGACTGACAGCAGCAAGTTTGCGATGTTATTATTCATTTTAGCTCAAAAACAACTCTGGTGTTTGAGCATAGTGGAACCTGTTTCATTTAGGTGGCACGTTCTCATTTGTGCCATCCTGTGGCAATCAATAGGGCGTCATCAAGGGGGATTTGATGTCATATCTATGTTGGTCAAACGCATTGTCCATATGCATGTATATGTCAATTTTTGGCCGTGATCATTGTGAGTAGAGTACTTAACAATGTATCCTTTTTCTAACTCTTTTCAGCCATCCTCGCTAGATTTTGATGCAACAGGGCACAACTGTGTTGACTGTTGCTGGCTGTTGCGAAGACGGCTTTCGTGGAGTTGCTGCTGTTCAAGATTGAGGCGCTTTTGGAACTTTTCCAGGTGGGTAGCGGCAGGATTGCGCGCTGTTGTTGCTGTTGTTGCTGAGCTGCCGGTTGGATTTGCTGCTGATGCTTTTTGGGACAAGGTGTGCGTTCGTCTCGCTGCTACTGTTGCTTTTCTAGGAAGCGGATTGGTTGCCGATGCTGGTGCTGGTGCTGGCTTTGGTGACGAAATTGAGCTGGGAGCTGCTGACTACTAATTATATTTTTAGTATTAATGGCTTGAGTGTAGTCAGCATTGTACTTTGTCAATAGAAGTTTGCTCCTAGCAGATTTGAATGTTGGACATCCTTTGTAGCAAGCAATATGCTCACCCTTGCAGTTTGCGTATGTCGCTGGGGCTTTTTTTTTTTCTAGTGGTGTGAAGCTCACACTAATAGGGGCCGCGATCAACTTAAAGTTGAAGCGTATCATTTATTTTCTTATACCAGAGCAGTAAGTATAAAATTTGAAAATGTCAAAATGTATTTTTATTAAATTAAATAAATAGTCGGACGGTGCTTTGAGCTTAAGGTTGCTATTTACATAGCCAAAATTTTTATTGATTATTAAACACTCAGAAGAACATTGGACTTCATCGGACGGTTTCAAAAGATTAGCACACTCATTGCGGTCGTGCTTTCTCAACAGCTTATGTATTAAATATCCCGCAAAATAACGCAATGCATTCTCATTGAACGCATCTTCAATATTTAAATTGGTTGCTTCTATAAAAAGTTCTAACTCTGCTTCCTCGTCAGTAAAAATTAAATTATCTTCATCGTCACTGACACTGCCAAATTTGGATGTTGATTGACTTGACCCATTGTTGTTAATGATGTTTATCAACATGGAATCTTCAACCGGAGCGCAGTTACCAGCTACAACTGTAAATGGTAAAACTTTCATTGAAAGCATTTTGGACATAATTACGTTAAACTCGTAGGTAGTGGGATTATTATTCGTTACACCGCGAGATCTGATAAGGTAAAATAAATTTTCTAATGGATCCTGGCTTAATTTTGACGTCGCAAAGTAAAATATATCCAGCTGATCAACAAAGCGCACACATGCATACGCTATTTTGAGACAAAGTCTCACAAGTTCCACTTAAAAAAATCAATCGTACAAAAATGCGTTATTATAACATCCCATTTCGACACATATGCAGACTGGTTTAATAAGTCCGATAAATGCTTTGAACATAAGTATAACCTGGTTAATGGGTTTATTCTTATTTTATTGGAAAAAACTGTAAGTGGCTCACTGACAAACTTACAGCTATCAAGCAATCGACATCATATAAGAAAAAACTCAAAATAATAAAACAATAAAATAAGTATTTATTCCAAAAAAAATAAAATAAATAAAAATAAAATAAAACAAAAAAAAATTAAAAATTCCAAAAAAAAAAAAATTATAAATAAAGTTTACATATGCATTTTAATACGTTGGCGCTTTAATAGTCTTTAAGGAATAAGGTAGTTTAAGTGGGGAACATGGATATGACTGAATTGTTATTTTTAATTAATTTAATATGTGTCATATCAAGTCGACTCATAGGTCATATTGAAATATGCCCCATTACAATGGCCTCCTCGTGGGGTTCCCTGGGTACCGATTGACTATTTATGTGATTCGGGAGCCAATATGAGCGGCGATCATAGATATTTATGTACATACATGTGTGCATATATATATATTTTCATGTGTACATATGTATTTACCTAAAGTAAATAATAATTTTGTATGAAAGAATAAATACTAAAACATACATATACAGTACGACCTCGGTTAACGCAACCCTCGTTACACGCAACTCCTCGATTATTGCAACACCCGAATTCTTAACATTGTTGAATCTGTTAACGCAACTTTAAAAAAAAAATTACCTTATTTAACGCAACTTCCTAAGGAAAAGTATGTTTTAGTTCGGTTTTACCACTTTTTTTTCGTTCTCTTTTTGTTTTTTTTTACATGCTTGCGAAAATGATAATATGGAGAAATCATTGTACGCGTGGTTTCTAAAACAAAGAGAGCGTAATTTTCCCATTTCTAAAGAAATTGTAAAAAAGTACAGACCCGAATTTCTCAATTTTTTAAAAAATAGGTAAAACAATATGAAATTCTTACTTTAAACAAAGTCTTATTCGATAAAATTTAATTTTAAAGGTAAGCGAAGGCATCTTTTATTTAAAAAGGTCGCGTGGCCACCAGAAAATTTCACCTCAGTTTTCGCAACCACCTCAGTTTTCACAACTGGCCAAATTTTAATAGGTTGCGTTAACCGAGGTCGTACTGTATATAAATTTAATATTATTTAACATAATTAATAATAAATATAGTTGCCCACCCAAGAGCCCTGCACCAGCATGCAAATGTACATGTAAAAAATCATTTTGTAGATGTTGAGAAAGGTCAGGTTTTTCTATTGACGGTCACCAGCAGATCAACAAAGCGCACACATGCATACGCATAAAATATATATATTTATGTGCACGCACACATCAAACGAAATTCGTTCTTTTCTGCCTCTACCAAAATGACAAAGCCAGTGCTATTCTGTTTTGCTTCAACGTACAAAATGCACGAAGTAAAAATACCCTTTGAATAATAGCCAATTAAAACTCAAATATTTACTTTTTATATATATATAGTTTATTTTCGATAAATAAATAAACAATATGAACATAAAAAATATTAAAGTATCTCACGTTTTGCTATTTATTTTGACAAAGTTCATAATGAGTTTATACTACCCTTCCAAGTTGGACTGCATAAAGCAGATTCAAGCAGAAGTCTGAAATTGACGATTTTATATTTTGTGCGGCAGTTCTGTTTTGCTTCTTTTGTGAATACACACACACACACGCACACTAATAGACTTAAATAGGGGAAATGTTGAATAGGAGTATGAACAGACGAATGTTGAGTGTTGGATACCCTAATATAATATAAGTGCTATTGTTGATATGTAATTTAATAATATATTTGTTTTAGTTGTTAATTTTGATTAGAATAAGTTAGCACTAACCTAACAATTGAGAAATTGCTAAAAATAGTCTAATAAAATAACATATTTCAATGTGATTAACTCTTCGCGCGGCAAACTTGATAACGTAGCAAATAAGCTTCTTCGATATAGCATTTTCTTGTGTTGCTGTTTGTGGGCATACAAAAAGGAATTCATAGGTTTCTGGGTGTTTACCCATTTTTGTTGCTGCTTGTAAAAATGCTTTATCTTAAATGTATTGTTTTGATTTGACTTAATTATATGCTAATATAAAATAAATTTATTATGTAATCATCAATCAAAGATATATTTAAATATATAAATGATATAGCAAAATTTTAAAATTATTTCATATGTGCTTTTTAATAAACAAAATAAGAAAGTCTTAAATATATACACCTGTAAAAAATATAAATATCATAAAAACTGAGACAGGTACACTTGACAAAATCCCACCTCAAAAATAACAAAACCATCACACGCAAAAATAACAAAACCATACACGCAAATCTCACACGCATATAAACAGCAGAGCTGTGCGGACTGACCGTCTCATTCGGCTGCCTCTCTACATCTAAGCGCAAACAAAAATAGTTCTGAGCAAGAACTCGAGAGCTTCCATTCGGCTCGACACCCGAAGTCCTATGGGAGCACTCAGAAAGTTTTTCACAAAAATGTACAGCATAGGCGTTCCCAACAAGCCCCGTAAGCAATGATTGCTCTATAATACTTTATACTTACTGACCAGAGGCATTTTAAAATAGGCGTAGATATAAAATTTGGGTGACCAATATTATTATGTTAATGTGAACTACATAGTTCGTAGACGACAAGTGCAACAGCAGCTGATTTCCTCATTGAGGTTGGCAATGCTGATGCAAGTGTCGAGCTGTATTTGCATTAATTTTAATACATGCATATCTATTTTTATACTCGATACCGAAGGTAAAGAGTATATTGGGTTTGTGCAATGTCCGTCATGGTGTCCGTCCGTCCGTCTGGCCGTCTGTCCCTCTGTATGTTCGCAACTTTTTCCACACCCTTCAAGCTAGAGACTTGAAACTTTCCAATTCTCTTTTATCTATGGGATAGTAAATTAAAGTGTCAAGATGGGGGTTCTACGATAACTGGGGGGCTGGGAAATCGATAAATTCGGTAACTCAAAACCGATAAATCCTCATATATCGCACATCCTTACAGCTAGAACTACCAAATTTGTTGGGCAGATAGCTACTAGCAACCCCCATCAAAAATTTTGGAGTCACGCCCACCCATTCCACCCCCAGCCCGCCGCAATTTGAAGTCAAAATAGCTTATATCTCCCACAGTTTTTGAGCTAGAGCCACCAAAATTGGTGCCAATATAAGCGATGATGACCCCCCAAAAACTGCATCAAAAGTTTGGATGCCGCGCCCACCAATACCACCCTAGCCCAAAGAACTGCATAAAAGTTTTGGAGTCAGGCCTACCCATTTCGTCCCCCTTTCCACACCTTTAACAAATTTTTGGCTAGAGTCACCAAATTTGGTATGAAGGTGGCAATTGACATTCCACATAAATCTGCAGCAAAAATTTAGGTTGCCACGCCCACTTATACCACTCCCAGCCCCCCTTTCCACACCTTTTACAAACTTCGAGCTAGAGTCACCAAATTTGGTATGAAGATAGCAATTGACATTGCACACAGATCTGCATAAGAAATTAGGATTCCACGCCCACCCATTCCGCCCCCAGCCCCCCCGCATTTTGAAATCAGAAAAGCCTTTATCTCCCACAGTTTTTGAGCTAGAGTCACCAAATTTGATGCCAGATAGGTGATGATGACACCCCAAAAACTGCATCAAAAGTTTGGATGCCACGCCCCCCAATACCGCCCTAGCCGCAACCAGCTGCCCAAACGCTTCGTCAAAAACGGGAATGCGTGTATCTTCCAGAGTTTTTAAGCTAGAGCCACCAAATATGGTAAAAAGACAGCTGGCAATGATCCCCAAAAATCTGCATCAAAGGTTTGGAGTCACGCCCACCCATTTCGCCCCCCTTTCCCCACTTTTTACAAACTTCGAGCTAGAGTCACCAAATTTGGTATGAAGATAGCAATTGACATTCCACAAAGATCTCCATCAAAAATTTGGATGCCACGCCCATCCATACCGCCCCTAGCCCCCCTTTCCCCACCTTTTACAAACTTTGAGCTAGAGTCACCAAATTTGGAAGGAAGATAGCTGGTGGCATCCTCATCTGCATCGGAGAATCTTTAAGGCAGCGTTCACCCCTGTCCAGTCCGTACCCTTTTGCAATCAGGTATTGGTTTTAATACTGGTATCGAGTATGCCGCAGTCGGTTGCGTCCGACTGCAACGTTTCCAATTTTAACACGCTTATATTAGCTTCACTTGTATGTATGTATGTATGTATGTATGTTTGTATGTATGTAACTCTCCTTTGGACTAAAAGCAAGTGGCTTATTACTGTCAGTATATCCCACTACCTCAAGTTCGTTCGTTGGCCGAGCGGTCTAAGGCGCGGGTCTTCGCTCCCGGACTCACCGATCATGGGTTATAATCCCGTCCATGGCCGAAAAAACAAAATTTTTTTTCAGTAATTTTCGGATTTGGTGCCGTTAATAAAAACCGCAATAACTTTAATATACGCTATCGGAGCTGGAACCACCGCGGCTGCTGGCACCAGACTTGCCCCCCAATGGATCCTCATAAAAGGATTGAAAATGCAGTCAATTTGAATACGGGGCTTCAAATGTCAACCGTATCGTCACTATCCTCCCGTGACGAGAGTGGGTAATTTGCGCGCCTGCTGCCTTCCTTCGACGTGGTTACCGTTTCTCAGGCTCCCTCTCCGGAATCGAACCCTGATTCCCCGTTACCCGCCACAACACTGATCACTATAATTACTACTATTACAAAGTCGGTAAGGCAGAGGGAGCGCGCGATTGAAATACACCACTTGGAAAAATATTTAGTTACTTAAATATTCTTTAAAATCTTATAATTATAATAAAGTGGTAGACGTAAAAATTAAGTTGAAAAATTGATTCAAGAGAAAATCATTCACTTAGGAAATATCATAATTCAAATTAAATCCCATATAATAATTAATGGAATTATAAATTCAAAAAACAATAATAAAACTGAATAGTTTTTCGAACTTATCACCGCAAACTTTCTCTTCTACTCGGAGAAAATTTTCCAACTGTCTGCCCTCTGTTGGAGATTTACAAAACTACCTGCATCAGCATTAGTTTTAGAAATTAACATCTTAAACTTAACTATATTGTTCAAAAAGAATTTTATATCCGTGCACCCTCTATTAGTAAATCACGTAAATGAAAAAACAACTCTGGTGTTTGAGCATAGTGGAACCTGTTTCATTTAGGTGGCACGTTCTCATTTGTGCCATCCTGTGGCAATCAATAGGGCGTCATCAAGGGGGATTTGATGTCATATCTATGTTGGTCAAACGCATTGTCCATATGCATGTATATGTCAATTTTTGGCCGTGATCATTGTGAGTAGAGTACTTAACAATGTATCCTTTTTCTAACTCTTTTCAGCCATTCTCGCTAGATTTTGATGCAACAGGGCACAACTGTGTTGACTGTTGCTGGCTGTTGCGAAGACGGCTTTCGTGGAGTTGCTGCTGTTCAAGATTGAGGCGCTTTTGGAACTTTTCCAGGTGGGTAGCGGCAGGATTGCGCGCTTTCCGGGGAGTGCTTTTCCCACGCACGACTTGTCTTTACGTCAATTTATTATTTATATTGTTTTTTTGTTGTTGTCTTTCAGGCCACTGCTGTTGATGCTGTTGCTGAGCTGCCGGTTGGATTTGCTGCTGATGCTTTTTGGGACAAGGTGTGCGTTCGTCTCGCTGCTACTGTTGCTTTTCTAGGAAGCGGATTGGTTGCTGCTGCTGGTGCTGGTGCTGGCTTTGGTGACGAAATTGAGCTGGGAGCTGCTGACTACAAATTATATTTTTAGTATTAATGGCTTGAGTGTAGTCAGCATTGTACTTTGTCAATAGTAGTTTGCTCCTAGCAGATTTGAATGTTGGACATCCTTTGTAGCAAGCAATATGCTCACCCTTGCAGTTTGCGTATGTCGCTGGGGCTTTTTTTTTTTCTAGTGGTGTGAAGCTCACACTAATCAACTTAAAGTTGAAGCGTATCATTTATTTTCTTATACCAGAGCAGTAAGTATAAAATTTGAAAATGTCAAAATGTATTTTTATTAAATTAAATAAATAGTCGGACGGTGCTTTGAGCTTAAGGTTGCTATTTACATAGCCAAAATTTTTATTGATTATTAAACACTCAGAAGAACATTGGACTTCATCGGACGGTTTCAAAAGATTAGCACACTCATTGCGGTCGTGCTTTCTCAACAGCTTATGTAATAAATATCCCGCAAAATAACGCAATGCATTCTCATTGAACGCATCTTCAATATTTATATTGGTTGCTTCTATAAAAAGTTCTAACTCTGCTTCCTCGTCAGTAAAAATTAAATCATCTTCATCGTCACTGACACTGCCAAATTTGGATTTTGATTGACTTGACCCATTGTTGTTAATGATGTTTATCAACATGGAATCTTCATCCGGAGCGCAGTTACCAGCTACAACTGTAAATGTTAAAACTTTCATTGAAAGCATTTTGGACATAATTACGTTAAACTCGTAGGTAGTGGGATTATTATTCGTTACACCGCGAGATCTGATAAGGTAAAATAAATTTTCTAATGGATCCTGGCTTAATTTTGACGTCGCAAAGTAAAATACATCCAGCAGATCAACAAAGCGCACACATGCATACGCTATTTTGAGACAAAGTCTCACAAGTTCCACTTAAAAAAATCAATCGTACAAAAATGCGTTATTATAACATCCCATTTCGACACATATGCAGACTGGTTTAATAAGTCCGATAAATGCTTTGAACATAGGTATAACCTGGTTAATGGGTTTATTCTTATTTTATTGGAAAAAACTGTAAGTGGCTCACTGACAAACTTACAGCTATCAAGCAATCGACATCATATAAGAAAAAACTCAAAATAATAAAACAATAAAATAAGTATTTATTACAAAAAAAAAAAAAATAAAAATAAAATAAAACAAAAAAAAATTAAAAAATCAAAAAAAAAATTTATAAATAAAGTTTACGTATGCATTTTAATACGTTGGCGTTTTAATAGTCTTTAAGGAATAAGGTAGTTTAAGTGGGGAACATGGATATGACTGAATTGTTATTTTTAATTAATTTAAATTGCGTCATATCAAGTCGACTCATAGGTCATATTGAAACATGCCCCATTACAATGGCCTCCTCGTGGGGTTCCCTGGGTACTGATTGACTATTTATGTGATTCGGGAGCCAATATGAGCGGCGATCATAGATATTTATGTACATACATGTGTACATATATATATATTTTCATGTGTACATATGTATTTACCTAAAGTAAATAATAATTTTGTATGAAAGAATAAATACTAAAACATACATATTTATAAATTTAATATTATCTACATATATATGTAAAAGAGTTCGTCAGCGTTAAAATGGATCAGCCACAGCCTAAACGAAAAGAGCTAGAAGGCTGAAACTTTCACACAATTTTCCATGCAGGTAGTAAGTGAGCACTAAGAAGGGAATTTTTTTTTGGACAACTCCTTTAAGTACCTCCCATACGATTTGGAGCACTTTTTACCCATTTTAAAAAACAAATTACAATTACAACAAGTACCCATTCCACTACTGTCGCCTGACTGTCGCACAAGCTGAGGGTTTGATCGCGAGCGAGAATACAAAAACAAAACAAATGCGCAGTAACGCCTTCGCGTCGCACAAGCAAAGTCATAAAAAAAGAAACGGATTTCCGCTTCATAATGAATAAGTGCATATACAATTAAGAGAACAATGCGCTTTTATGTACATGTATCACTTCGCACAGTGCACATTTTTTTTTCTTTCAAATTTGTGTGCTTTTGACAATTGATTTACGACTCAAGTAGCGTTTGTTGTTGTTGTCAGTGTTGTTGTTGGGCCCGCACTGCTACTTTTTGTTGGTGTCATTGATTTTAAAAAACAACAACAATATAACAAAACTTGGTGCGTCCAGAAAAATTTCCCACACCAGAATATGTTATGGGGGTGGATTCGCCTACTTGCTGCTTATATAACTTAGACAAAACGTAACACACTAACATTATTGATATATTATTGATATAAAATTTTGAACAAGCAAAGGGCGTTAACATAAGGGCGCGTGTTGCTCTTATGATAATCAGATAATTTTAAATCTCGCTCCGATCATGCGCCTTTGTTGTTGCTCATTTACGTTCGCTCTCTATTTTATGTGCGCGCTTTGCATGCCAATCATAAAGTTTAATAACCCTAGCTCCTCCGCACACACACTAAATTAAAGCTTAAGGCAATGTACAATTCGTTTAACTGCAGCCTCTTAGATATGTTTTGCATTGATTCAGTGCGTGCGAAGAAGGTAGAGATACTACGCTCTTTGTTTGACTTGCAGAGCGCGCGCATACATAAGAGAGTTAGCCGAATCAGCTATAATTGGTGATGGAGCCTGCCTTTTTATAGCTCTTCTAAACAATATAATCGCGCTATGTCATACTTCAAGCTGCAGCAGAAATTTTTGCTGTAAATTTCCAACTTTTTCAGAATGGAAATTTATTACTGGCATTTGGAAATAACATGCATCCTGTTGCGTTTTACCGGTCCATTAATGAATGGACATTTTGATATTTATACTCCTTTAGAGGAAGTATTAACTCAAGATTCTGATACGTCAAGTGAATGCAAAACCGAAATTGTTAAAAATCCCGTTAAAAGACTTAGTCGGTTCGCCGACAAGGCAGAAAAAAGAAAGTATAACAGCTGCTTTCAAAATACAAAAACTATAAATGAAAGTTGGTCACTCTTTAAAGTCCAAGGAAAAGTGTATCACTTAATTGGTAGTGTCCGACCTTTGCCAAATGAAGAAATGAAGTTTTTTCAAATTTATTTTGTTGGTGATGATGAAAAGGAAGCTCAACTATGTTGCAAAAATATTTCAAATGTTGATTGTAGCGTAGTAAAGGATCTTCAATGTATGTTTCATCATAATAATCGTTTTTTAAAAGATCTAACAATGGCTCTTAATAATATACCAACAAGTACTAAAGATTATAAATTGGTTATACATGCTGATCGAACACCTGCTGGTGCTCACAAATGGCTTTACAATGCACTTCTATCAAGCGAAATAGCTTTAGTTATTGTTAGTCAGCAATTTGAAAAGCGCGATATTATTATTGAAAGTCATAATAATAAATTACATCTTATAAGTGAGGTGCATCGATCTTACGATGCCTTTCAGTACCCTTTGTTATTTCCTTATGGCGAAGATGGCTATTCAGTGGATATACCACAATGGAATCCATTATTTAAAAAAAAAAAAGATATCTGCGTTAAGCTTTTACAGCTATAAAATAATGATTCGTCAATCTGAATTAAATCATTTAATTTATTGTCGTGCAATGTTTCATGTACTCTGTGGAATGGCAAAAGCGGGGCTTACCACGTATTCTACTTTGGTTAGAAAATAAAATAAGAATAAAAGTGATAAAATTTTCTGTGCCGAAACACCAAACGCAGATGAGGATCCTTTGTTATTTAACATTGTTAAATCAAATATGATTCATGGTCCTTGCTGTTCATTGGATAATAAATCGCCATGCATGCAAAATTGAAAATGTACCAAAAGGTTTCCTCGACAATTACTTAAAGAAACTGTGACTGGAAAAGATAGTTACCCTCTATATCGTAGAAGAGCGATAGAAGATGGTGGTAATGCAATTAATATAAATGGTAATTGCATAGATAATCGTTGGGTTGTGCCTTATAACTGTGTACTATTGAGAACATTTGAAGCTCACATATATGTTGTTTTTATACCGAGAATTCCATTAATACCTTCTGATTCTGAATTGCCAAATCAATTTAAAAGATTGAAAATTCCTTTAAAGTTTGCTTTGCCTTAACAATTAATAAATCACAGGGACTCTTAACTCTTAAATTAGCCGGACTAGACTTAAGATACGATTGTTTCTCTCATGGCCAATTTTATGTAGCCTGCTCAAGAGTCAGTTCACCAAAAAGTTTATTGGTATTATAAACTGACGGAAAAACAACCAATGTCGTTTATAAAGAAGCTCTTAAAAGTTGTTGATAATTGCAAATTAAATTCAAAAAGTGGATAAGACCTACTGGGGAAATCACAATAAAAAATGACGCGCCTGATTCTCTACCTCAATGGTGGCGTGGAAAAGAGAATATTAAATACTTTGCTTTAATATTTTGGAAAATATTTTCTAATTTATTTATTTTGTATCTATCTTCTATTGCTAAAATTTATGTAAACTATCCGCGCAGCGAAGTAAGCGGGCCACTTACTAGTTTAACATAATTAATAATAAATATAGTTGCCCACCCAAGAGCCCTGCACCAGCATGCAAATGTACATGTAAACAAGTGGAAACGTTGCAGTCGGCCGCAACCGACTGCGGCATACTCGATACCAGTATTAAAACCGCTTAAAAAGATGCCTGATTGCAAAGGGGTACGGATGGGGCAGGGGTATACGCTGCCTTAACGATTCTCCGATGCAGATGGGGATGCCACCAACTATCTTCCTTCCAAATTTAGTGACTCTAGCTCGAAGTTTGTAAAAGGTGGTGAAAGGGGGGCTGGGGGCGGTATGGTTGGGTGTGGAATCTAATTTTTTACTGCAGATCTTTGCGAAATGTCGATTGCTATCTTCATACCAAATTTGGTGACTCTAGCTCGAAAATTGTAAAAAGTGGAGCAAGGGCGGCTGGGGGCGGTATGGGTGGTTGAGGTACCAAAGTTTTGATGCAGATCTGTGTGGAATGTCAATTGCTGTATTCATACCAAATTTGGTGACTCTAGCTCGAAAATTGTAAAAAGTGGAGCAAGAGGGGCTGGGGGCGGTATGGCTGGGCGTGGCATTCAAATATTTGATGCAGATCTTTGCGAAATGTCTATTGCTATCTTCATACCAAATTTGGTGACTCTAGCTAAATGTTTGTAAAAGGTGGGGAAAGGGGGGCAAAATGGGTAGGCGTGGCTCCAAAACTTTGATGAAGATTTTTTGGGGTCGTTGCCAGCTATCTTCCTAACAAATTTGGTGGCTCTAGCTCCTTTACTTTGGAAGATACACGCATTCCCGTTTTTGTCAAAGCGTTGGGGCAGCTTGGGGCGGCTAGGGTGGTATTTGTGGGCGTGGCATCCAAACTTTTGATTCAGTTTTTGGGGGGTCATCATCGCCTTTCTTGGCACCAAATTTGGTGGCTCTAGCTCAAAAACTGTGGGAGATATATATTTTTCTGATTTCAAAATGCGGGGGTGGAATGGGTGGGGGTGGGGGGTGTGGGTCATCATCACCTATTTTGGCACCAAATTGGGTGGCTCTAGTTCAAAAATTTAGGGAGATATAAGCTTTTTTGACTTAAAAATTCAAGGGGGCTGGGGGCGAAATGGGTGGGCGTGGCTCCAAATATTTTGATGCAGTTTTTTGGAGGTTGCTAGTAGCTATCTGCTTACCAAATTTGGTAGTTCTAGCTGTAAGGATGTGCGAAATATGTGGATTTATCGGTTTTGAGTTATCGAATTTATCGATTTGTCAGCCCCCCAGTTATCGTAGAACCCCCATCTTGACACTTTAATTTACTATACCATAGATACAGAGAATTGGGGGGCTGGCAAATCGATAAATTCGATAACTCAAAACCGATAAATCCACATATATCGCACATCCTTACAGCTAGAACTACCAAATTTGTTGGGCAGATAGCTACTAGCAACCCCCATCAAAAATTTTGGAGTCACGCCCACCCATTCCACCCCCAGCCCTCCGCAATTTGAAGTCAAAAAAGCTTATATCTCCCACAGTTTTTGAGCTAGAGCCACCAAAATTGGTGCCAATATAAGCGATGATGACCCCCCAAAAACTGCATCAAAAGTTTGGATGCCGCGCCCACCAATACCACCCTAGCCCAAAGAACTGCATAAAAGTTTTGGAGTCAGGCCTACCCATTTCGCCCCCCTTTCCACACCTTTAACAAACTTTTGGCTAGAGTCACCAAATTTGGTATGAAGGTAGCAATTGACATTCCACATAAATCTGCAGCAAAAATTTGGATGCCACGCCCACTTAAACCACTCCCAGCCCCCCTTTCCACACCTTTTACAAACTTCGAGCTAGAGTCACCAAATTTGGTATGAAGATAGCAATTGACATTGCACATAGATCTGCATAAAAAATTAGGATTCCACGCCCACCCATTCCGCCCCCAGCCCCCCCGCATTTTGAAATCAGAAAAGCCTATATCTCCCACAGTTTTTGAGCTAGAGTCACCAAATTTGATGCCAGATAGGTGATGATGACACCCCAAAAACTGCATCAAAAGTTTGGATGCCACGCCCACCAATACCACCCTAGCCGCCCCAAGCTGCCCAAAAGCTTCGTCAAAAACGGGAATGCGTGTATCTTCCAGAGTTTTTAAGCTAGAGCCACCAAATATGGTAAAAAGACAGCTGGCAATGATCCCCAGAAATCTGCATCAAAGGTTTGGAGTCACGCCCACCCATTTCACCCCCCTTTCCCCACTTTTTACAAACTTCGAGCTAGAGTCAGCAAATTTGGTATGAAGATAGCAATTGACATTCCACAAAGATCTCCATCAAAAATTTGGATGCCACGCCCATCCATACCACCCCTAGCCCCCCTTTCCCCACCTTTTACAAACTTTGAGCTAGAGTCACTAAATTTGGAAGGAAGATAGCTGGTGGCATCCTCATCTGCATCGGAGAATCTTTAAGGCAGCGTACACCCCTGCCCAGTCCGTACCCCTTTGCAATCAGGTATTGGTTTTAATACTGGTATCGAGTATGCCGCAGTCGGTTGCGTCCGACTGCAACGTTTCCAATTTTAACACGCTTATATTAGCTTCACTTGTATGTATGTATGTATGTATGTTTGTATGTATGTAACTCTCCTTTGGACTAAAAGCAAGTGGCTTATTACTGTCAGTATATCCCACTACCTCAAGTTCGTTCGTTGGCCGAGCGGTCTAAGGCGCGGGTCTTCGCTCCCGGACTCACCGATCATGGGTTATAATCCCGTACACGGCCGAAAAAAAATTTTTTTTTCAGTAATTTTCGGATTTGGTGCCGTTAATAAGAACCGCAATAACTTTAAAATGCTATCGGAGCTGGAACCACCGCGGCTGCTGGCACCAGACTTGCCCCCCAATGGATCCTCATAAAAGGATTGAAAATGCAGTCAATTTGAATACGGGGCTTCAAATGTCAACCGTATCGTCACTATCCTCCCGTGACGAGAGTGGGTAATTTGCGCGCCTGCTGCCTTCCTTCGACGTGGTTACCGTTTCTCAGGCTCCCTCTCCGGAATCGAACCCTGATTCCCCGTTACCCGCCACAACACTGATCACTATAATTACTACTATTACAAAGTCGGTAAGGCAGAGGGAGCGCGCGATTGAAATACACCACTTGGAAAAATATTTAGTTACTTAAATATTCTTTAAAAAATTATAATTAAGTTGAAAAATTGATTCAAGAGAAAATCATTCACTTAGGAAATATCATAATTCAAATTAAATCCCATATAATAATTAATGGAATTATAAATTAAAAAAACAATAATAAAACTGAATAGTTTTTCGAACTTATCACCGCAAACTTTCTCTTCTACTCGGAGAAAATTTTCCAACTGTCTGCCCTCTGTTGGAGATTTACAAAATTACCTGCATCAGCATTAGTTTTAGAAATTAACATCTTAAACTTAACTATATTGTTCAAAAAGAATTTTATATCCGTGCACCCACTATTAGTAAATCACGTAATTGAAAAAATATTTATATTAAAAAATCTGCCCATGTTCATGTTCACTAGAACTTAAAAATTTTTGTTCTCAATAATTAATAGAACTAAAAATTAAAAAATAAATATAGTTTAAAAAAACTAAAAAACACGCTTTTATAATACATCGAACTAAAAAGTGAAAAATAAATATAGTTTAAAAAAACTAAAAAACACGCTTTTAGAGCATATCAAACTAAAAAGTTAAAAATAATTTTTCAAATAAGTTTAAAACAATAATAAATGATAAATACTAGCATTAACTAGCATAAACTATATTTTTTTATACTCGATACCGAAGGTACGGAGTATATTGGGTTTGTGCAATGTCCGTCATGGTGTCCGTCCGTGCGTCCGTCTGTCCGTCTGTATGTTCGCAACTTTTTTCCACACCCTTCAAACTAGAGACTTAAAACTTTCCAATTCTCTTTATCAATGGGATAGTAAATTAAAGTGTCAAGATGGGGGTTCTACGATAACTGGGTGGCTGGAAAATCGATAAATTCGATAACTCAAAACCGATAAATCCACATATTTCGCACATCCTTACAGCTAGAACTACCAAATTTGGTAAGAAGATAGCTACTAGCAACCCCCAAAACAATGCATCAAAAATTTTGGAATCACGCCCCCCCATTCTGCCCCCAGCCCCCCCCCGCAATTTAAAGTCAAAAAAGCTTATATCTCCCACAGTTTTTGAGCTAGAGCCACCAAAATTGGTGCCAATATAAGCGATGATGACACCCCAAAAACTGCATCAACAGTTTGGATGCCACGCCTACAAATACCGCCCTAGCCGCCCCCAGCTGCCCCATCGCTTCGTCAAAAACGAGAATGCGTGTATCTTTCAGAGTTGTGGAGCTAGAGTCACCAAATTTGGTAGAAAGATAGCTGTTAACGACCCCCAAGAACTGCATAAAAGTTTTGGAGTCAGACCCACCCATTTCGCCCCCCTTTCCACTACTTTTACAAATTTTGAGCTAGAGTCACCAAATTTGGTATGAAGATAGCAATTGACATCCCACATAGATCTGCTTCAAAAATTTGGATGCCACACCCACCCATACCGCCCCCAGCCCCCCTCTCACCTCCCTTTACAAACTTTGAGCTAGAGTCACCAAATTTGCAACGAAGACAGCTGGTGGAATCCCCATCTGCATCGGAGAATCTTTAAGGCAGCGTACACCCCTGCCGCATCCGTACCGCTTTGCAATCAGGCCTCTTTTTACCGGTTTTAATACTGGTATCGAGTATGCCGAAGTCGGTTGCGTCCGACTGCAATGTTTCCACTTGTTTAATAATAACTTATATGTAACAATGGTATAGTAAAGCTAATATATTTTATTTTCTTTCGTTTTAGGTGGACCACTCTCGTATGGTCGAAGTTCCAGTTGGTGGGCAGAAGCTGCAGATCCAATGCGCGAGTCACTGCATGCCAGCTGCAGCGTCGTCTAGTTGAAAAAGCCTGAGTTGCCAACAAGTGTTTTAATAAATGTTGTGATGTAGTTTTAATTGTGTTTTTTTTTTTTTTTTTAGGTCATCAGGAGAATGTCGGAGTTGCCAAGAAGACTGCTGCCACCGCCATCGGACACCGTGGGATTTCAGTCGCCGAGCCATACAGATTCTGGAGTAGTAGTTGCAGGTAAGTGTTTATACTCGATACCGAAATATTTCAAATGTTGATTGTAGCGTAGTAAAGGATCTTCAATGTATGTTTCATCATAATAATCGTTTTTTAAAAGATCTAAAAATGGCTCTTAATAATATACCAACAAGTACTAAAGATTATAAATTGGTTATACATGCTGATCGAACACCCGCTGGTGCTCACAAAGGGCTTTACAATGCACCTCTATCAAGCGAAATAGCTTTAGTTATTGTTAGTCAGCAATTTGAAAAGCGCGATATTATTATTGAAAGTCATAATAATAAATTACATCTTATAAGTGAGGTGCATCGATCTTACGATGCCTTTCAGTACCCTTTGTTATTTCCTTATGGCGAAGATGGCTATTCAGTGGATATACCACAATGGAATCCATTATTAAAAAAGGAGGAGCCAAAAAAAGAAGATATCTGCGTTAAGCTTTTACAGCTATAAAATAATGATTCGTCAATCTGAGTTAAATCATTTAATTTATTGTCGTGCAATGTTTCATGTACTCTGTGGAATGGCAAAAGCGGGGCTTACCACGTATTCTACTTTGGTTAGAAAATAAAATAAGAATAAAAGTGATAAAATTATCTGTGCCGAAATACCAAACGCAGATGAGGATCCTTTGTTATTTAACATTGTTAAATCAAATATGATTCATGGTCCTTGCGGTTCATTGGATAATAAATCGCCATGCATGCAAAATTGAAAATGTACCAAAAGGTTTCCTCGACAATTACTTAAAGAAACTGTGACTGGAAAAGATAGTTACCCTCTATATCGTAGAAGAGCGATAGAAGATGGTGGTAATGCAATTAATATAAATGGTAATTGCATAGATAATCGTTGGGTTGTGCCTTATAACTGTGTACTATTGAGAACATTTGAAGCTCACATATATGTTGAGTATTGTAGTTCTGTAAAGTCTATTAAATACATTTGTAAATATTTTAACAAGGGCAGTGATCAAGCATCATTTACTCTTGAAGACCAACGTAATGAAATTAATATGTACGAAAATGACCGTTATATAAGAAGCTCAGAAGCGGTATGGAGAATCCTTGCATTTCCCATACATGAACGTTTTCCGGCTATTACACACTTAGCTGTTCATTTAGAAAATGGTCAACGGATATATTTTAACCCCAATAATCCGCAATAATTACTTGACAGATTAAGCACTACACCCGAAACCACTTTGCTAGCTTTCTTTGAGCTATGCACACGCGATAAGTTTGCAAGAACGCTTCTATCTTGTGAAGTTCCATCGTACATGGAACAATAAAAAATTTCAAAGAAGAATACGGGGGCATGATGTGCCAAATTTTCCTGGAGTAAAAAGAGATTCAGCTTTGGAAAGAGTTTACACTATTCATCCCAATTATACAGAATGTTTTTATTTAAGACTTATATTACATTTTGTAAGTGGCCCAACTTCATTTTTAAATTTAAAAACCGTTAATGGTATAGCATACGCATCATTTCAATATGCGTGTAAAGCTCTAGGATTACTAGAAGATTATAAGCACTGGGATTCAACTATAGCCGAAGCTGTCACATGTCAAAATCCTACAAAACTGAGAGAACTTTTTGCAATAATGTTAGTATTTTGTCAAATTTCAGATGCTCTGAAACTTTGGAATACTTATAAAGAAAGTTTCTCAGAAGATATTTTAAGAGCCTTTCATTTTTCACAAGACAGAAATATTGATGAAAGTATTGTGAATAATGTATTAAATAGTTGTCTTATTTACATTGAAGATATTGCACTGTCTATTGGTGGTCAAAACTTGACTTATTATGGACTTCCACTACCAATTAGATCCGAGGAAATTGTGCCATATATTGAATATCATAGAGAAACAAATTATGAAAATTGCGATAATTTTGTTGTTAATAATGAGCTACTCCTTACTGCTGGGCAAAAACAAGTATACGAAAAGATACTACATAGCGTTGAATCAGAAAAGGGAGAAATCTATTTTTTAGATGCACCTGGTGGAACAGGTAAAACGTATCTTTTAAATTTATTATTGGCAAAGGTACGGCAAAGTAAAAATATTGCATTGGCCATCTTCTTCGGGTATCGCAGCCACTTTACTTAATGGTGGTCGCACAGCGCATTCTACACTTAAGATTCCATTTAATTTGATTCATTTAGAAACACCACATTGCTCAATTTCAAAGCAATCAAATATTGCTGTTCTGCTCAAAGATCTCAAGCTTATTGTTTGGGATGAGTGTACTATGGGCCATTAAGGTGCTTTTGAAGCTGTAGATCGATCTTTGAAAGACATTCGAGATAGTGAGCACTTAATGGGTGGCATAACTGTTCTCTTAGCTGGTGATTTTCGACAAACTCTTCCAGTGATCCCAGAGGAACAAGAGCAGATAAGATAAATGCTTGCTTAAAGTCTTCAACTTTGTGGCCCAAAATACAGAAAATGGCATTAACGAAAAATATGCGAGTGCACTTAAGGTGATAGCATAGCTGGTGAATTTACAGAAATGCTTCTTCAAATAGGAAATGGATTATTTCCAACCCATGATGGCAAAATAACTTTACCATCCACTATGTGTCATGTTGTGAAAAGTATTGAAGAGCTAACTTTAAAAATATTTCCGGATTTTACAAATATCTCTCAAAAATCACTCGAATGGTTTTCAGAACGTGCTATTTTGACTGCGAGAAATGACAATGCATTGGAAATAAACGAGATTTTATTAGAATCATTTCAAAGTGAAGAAATTACATATAACTCTATTGATTCTGTAACTGAAATCGAAGATGCAGTTCATTACCCCGTCGAGTTTCTTAATTCATTAAATCCGGCTGGCCTGCCTCAACATAAATTAACTTTAAAGATTGGTTCACCTGTAATGTTGATTCGCAACTTGAAGCCGCCAAAACTGTGCAATGATACAAGATTGCAAGTTAAAGTTCTTCATAAGAATGTTGTCGAAGCTATGGTCTTTACTGGCAATGGTATAGGGGAAACGGTTTTTATACCGAGAATTCCATTAATACCTTCTGATTCTGCATTGCCAAATCAATTTAAAAGATTGAAAATTCCTTTAAAAGTTTGCTTTGCCTTAACAATTAATAAATCACAGGGACTCTAAACTCTTAAATTAGCCGGACTAGACTTAAGATACGATTGTTTCTCTCATGGCCAATTTTATGTAGCCTGCTCAAGAGTCAGTTCACCAAAAAGTTTATTGGTATTATAAACTGACGGAAAAACAACCAATGTCGTTTATAAAGAAGCTCTTAAAAGTTGTTGATAATTGCAAATTAAATCAAAAAGTGGATAAGACCTACTGGGGAAATCACAATAAAAAATGACGCGCCTGATTCTCTACCTCAATGGTGGCGTGGAAAAGAGAATATTAAATACTTTGCTTTAATATTTTGGAAAATATTTTCTAATTTATTTATTTTGTATCTATCTTCTATTGCTAAAATTTATGTAAACTATCCGCGCAGCGAAGTAAGCGGGCCACTTACTAGTTTAACATAATTAATAATAAATATAGTTGCCCACCCAAGAGTCCTGCACCAGCATGCAAATGCACATGTAAACAAGTGGAAGCGTTGCAGTCGGACGCAACCGACTGCGGCATACTCGATACCAGTATTAAAACCGCTTAAAAAGATGCCTGATTGCAATGGGGTACGGATGGGGCAGGGGTATACGCTGCCTTAACGATTCTCCGATGGAGATATAAGCTTTTTTGACTTAAAAATTCAGGGGGGCTGGGGGCGAAATTGGTGGGCGTGGCTCCAAAATTTTGATGCAGTTTTTTGGAGGTTGCTAGTAGCTATCTGCTTACCAAATTTGGTAGTTCTAGCTGTAAGGATGTGCGAAATATGTGGATTTATCGGTTTTGAGTTATCGAATTTATCGATTTGTCAGCCCCCCAGTTATCGTAGAACCCCCATCTTGACACTTTAATTTACTATACCATAGATACAGAGAATTGGAAAGTTTCAAGTCTCTAGCTTGAAGGGTGCGAACATACAGACAGACGGACGGACGGACGGACGGACGGACACCATGACGGACATTGCACAAACCCAATATACTCTTTACCTTCGGTATCGAGCATAAAAATCATTTTGTAGATGTTGAGAAAGGTCAGGTTTTTCTATTGACGGTCACCAGCAGATCAACAAAGCGCACACATGCATACGCATAAAATATATATATTTATGTGCACGCACACATCAAACGAAATTCGTTCTTTTCTGCCTCTACCAAAATGACAAAGCCAGTGCTATTTTGTTCTGCTTCAACGTACAAAATGCACGAAGTAAAAATACCCTTTGAATAATAGCCAATTAAAACTCAAATATTTACTTTTTATATATATATAGTTTATTTTCGATAAATAAATAAACAATATGAACATAAAAAATATTAAAGTATCTCACGTTTTGCTATTTATTTTGACAAAGTTCATATTAAGTTTATTCTACCCTTCCAAGTTGGACTGCATAAAGCAGATTCAAGCAGAAGTCTGAAATTGACGATTTTATATTTTGTGCGGCAGTTCTGTTTTGCTTCTTTTGTGAATACACACACACACACGCACACTAATAGACTTAAATAGTAGAGTATGAACAGACGAATGTTGAGTGTTGGATACCCTAATATAATATAAGTGCTATTGTTGATATGTAATTTAATAATATATTTGTTTTAGTTGTTAATTTTGATTAGAATAAGTTAGCACTAACCTAACAATTGAGAAATTGCTAAAAATAGTCTAATAAAATAACATATTTCAATGTGATTAACTCTTCGCGCGGCAAACTTGATAACGTAGCAAATAAGCTTCTTCGATATAGCATTTTCTTGTGTTGCTGTTTGTGGGCATACAAAAAGGAATTCATAGGTTTCTGGGTGTTTACCCATTTTTGTTGCTGCTTGTAAAAATGCTTTATCTTAAATGTATTGTTTTGATTTGACTTAATTATATGCTAATATAAAATAAATTTATTATGTAATCATCAATCAAAGATATATTTAAATATATAAATGATATAGCAAAATTTTAAAATTATTTCATATGTGCTTTTTAATAAACAAAATAAGAAAGTCTTAAATATATACACCTGTAAAAAATATAAATATCATAAAAACTGAGACAGGTACACTTGACAAAATCCCACCTCAAAAATAACAAAACCATCACACGCAAAAATAACAAAACCATACACGCAAATCTCACACGCATATAAACAGCAGAGCTGTGCGGACTGACCGTCTCATTCGGCTGCCTCTCTACATCTAAGCGCAAACAAAAATAGTTCTGAGCAAGAACTTGAGAGCTTCCATTCGGCTCGACACCCGAAGTGCTATGGGAGCACTCAGAAAGTTTTGCACAAAAATGTACAGCATAGGCGTTCCCAACAAGCCCCGTAAGTAATGATTGATCTATAATACTTTATACATACTGACCAGAGGCATTTTAAAAAAGGCTTAGATATAAAATTTGGGTGACCAATATTATTATGTTAATGTGAACTACATAGTTCATAGACGACAAGTGCAACAGCAGCTGATTTCCTCATTGAGGTTGGCAATGCTGATGCAAGTGTTGAGCTGTATTGGCATTAATTTTAATACATTCATATCTATTTTTATACTCGATACCGAAGGTAAGGAGTATATTGGGTTTGTGCAATGTCCGTCATGGTGTCCGTCCGTCCGTCTGGCCGTCTGTCCCTCTGTATGTTCGCAACTGTTTCCACACCCTTCAAGCTAGAGACTTGAAACTTTCCAATTCTCTTTTATCTATGGGATAGTAAATTAAAGTGTCAAGATGGGGGTTCTACGATAACTGGGGGCTGGCAAATCGATAAATTCGATAACTCAAAACCGATAAATCCACATATATCGCACATCCTTACAGCTAGAACTACCAAATTTGTTGGGCAGATAGCTACTAGCAACCCCCATCAAAAATTTTGGAGTCACGCCCACCCATTCCACCCCCAGCCCTCCGCAATTTGAAGTCAAAAAAGCTTATATCTCCCACAGTTTTTGAGCTAGAGCCACCAAAATTGGTGCCAATATAAGCGATGATGACCCCCCAAAAACTGCATCAAAAGTTTGGATGCCGCGCCCACCAATACCACCCTAGCCCAAAGAACTGCATAAAAGTTTTGGAGTCAGGCCTACCCATTTCGTCCCCCTTTCCACACCTTTAACAAACTTTTGGCTAGAGTCACCAAATTTGGTATGAAGGTAGCAATTGACATTCCACATAAATCTGCAGCAAAAATTTGGATGCCACGCCCACTTATACCACTCCCAGCCCCCCTTTCCACACCTTTTACAAACTTCGAGCTAGAGTCACCAAATTTTGTATTAAGATAGCAATTGACATTGCACATAGATCTGCATAAAAAATTAGGATTCCACGCCCACCCATTCCGCCCCCAGCCCCCCCGCATTTTGAAATCAGAAAAGCCTATATCTCCCACAGTTTTTGAGCTAGAGTCACCAAATTTGATGCCAGATAGGTGATGATGACACCCCAAAAACTGCATCAAAAGTTTGGATGCCACGCCCACCAATACCGCCCTAGCCGCCCCAAGCTGCCCAAAAGCTTCGTCAAAAACGGGAATGCGTGTATCTGCCAGAGTTTTTAAGCTAGAGCCACCAAATATGGTAAAAAGACAGCTGGCAATGATCCCCAAAAATCTGCATCAAAGGTTTGGAGTCACGCCCACCCATTTCACCCCCCTTTCCCCACTTTTTACAAACTTCGAGCTAGAGTCAGCAAATTTGGTATGAAGATAGCAATTGACATTCCACAAAGATCTCCATCAAAAATTTGGATGCCACGCCCATCCATACCACCCCTAGCCCCCCTTTCCCCACCTTTTACAAACTTTGAGCTAGAGTCACCAAATTTGGAAGGAAGATAGCTGGTGGCATCCTCATCTGCATCGGAGAATCTTTAAGGCAGCGTACACCCCTGTCCAGTCCGTACCCTTTTGCAATCAGGTATTGGTTTTAATACTGGTATCGAGTATGCCGCAGTCGGTTGCGTCCGACTGCAACGTTTCCAATTTTAACACGCTTATATTAGCTTCACTTGTATGTATGTATGTATGTATGTTTGTATGTATGTAACTCTCCTTTGGACTAAAAGCAAGTGGCTTATTACTGTCAGTATATCCCACTACCTCAAGTTCGTTCGTTGGCCGAGCGGTCTAAGGCGCGGGTCTTCGCTCCCGGACTCACCGATCATGGGTTCTAATCCCGTACACGGCCGAAAAAAATTTTTTTTTCAGTTATTTTCGGATTTGGTGCCGTTAATAAGAACCGCAATAACTTTAATATACGCTATCGGAGCTGGAACCACCGCAGCTGCTAGCACCAGACTTGCCCCCCAATGGATCCTCATAAATTGATTGAAAATGCAGTCAATTTGAATACGGGGCTTCAAATGTCAACCGTATCGTCACTATCCTCCCGTGACGAGAGTGGGTAATTTGCGCGCCTGCTGCCTTCCTTCGACGTGGTTACCGTTTCTCAGGCTCCCTCTCCGGAATCGAACCCTGATTCCCCGTTACCCGCCACAACACTATATGATCACTATAATTACTACTATTACAAAGTCGGTAAGGCAGAGGGAGCGCGCGATTGAAATACACCACTTGGAAAAATATTTAGTTACTTAAATATTCTTTAAAATCTTATAATTATAATAAAAATGGTAGACGTAAAAATTAAGTTGAAAAATTGATTCAAGAGAAATCATTCACTTAGGAAATATCATAATTCAAATTAAATCCCATATAATAATTAATGGAATTATAAATTAAAAAAACAATAATAAAACTGAATAGTTTTTCGAACTTATCACCGCAAACTTTCTCTTCTACTCGGAGAAAATTTTCCAACTGTCTGCCCTCTGTTGGAGATTTACAAAATTACCTGCATCAGCATTAGTTTTAGAAATTAGCATCTTAAACTTAACTATATTGTTCAAAAAGAATTTTATATCCGTGCACCCTCTATTAGTAAATCACGTAAATGAAAAAATATTTATATTAAAAAATCTGCCCATGTTCATGTTCACTAGAACTTAAAAATTTTTGTTTTCAATAATTAATAGAACTAAAAATTAAAAATAAATATAGTTTAAAAAAACTAAAAAACACGCTTTTATAATACATCGAACTAAAAAGTGAAAAATAAATATAGTTTAAAAAAACTAAAAAACACGCTTTTAGAGCATATCAAACTAAAAATTAAAATTAATTTTTCAAATAAGTTTAAAACAATAATAAATGATAAATACTAGCATTATTGTAATAAATATAGTTAAAAAAACTAAAAACACGCTTTTATAATACATCGAACTAAAAAGTGAAAAAGAAATATAGTTTAAAAAAACTAAAAAACACGCTTTTAGAGCATATCAAACTCAAAAGCTAAAAATAATTTTTTAAATAAGTTTAAAACAATAATAAATGATAAATACTAGCATTATTGTAAAAAAAGCGTGGGGCGCTTTGTCCATATTTCTCGTACATCGAGCGCTCAACGCTTTTTTTTTACAATAATGCTAGTATTTATCATTTATTATTGTTTTAAACTTATTTGAAAAATTATTTTTAACTTTTTAGTTTGATATGCTCTAAAAGCGTGTTTTTTAGTTTTTTTAAACTATATTTTTTTATACTCGATACCGAAGGTAAGGAGTATATTGGGTTTGTGCAATGTCCGTCATGGTGTCCGTCCGTGCGTCCGTCTGTCCGTCTGTATGTTCGCAACTTTTTTCCACACCCTTCAAGCTAGAGACTTAAAACTTTCCAATTCTCTTTATCAATGGGATAGTAAATTAAAGTGTCAAGATGAGGGTTCTACGATAACTGGGGGGCTGGAAAATCGATAAATTCGATAACTCAAAACCGATAAATCCACATATTTCGCACATCCTTACAGCTAGAACTACCAAATTTGGTAAGAAGATAGCTACTAGCAACCCCCAAAACAATGCATCAAAAATTTTGGAATCACGCCCCCCCATTCTGCCCCCAGCCCCCCCCCCCCCCCGCAATTTAAAGTCAAAAAAGCTTATATCTCCCACAGTTTTTGAGCTAGAGCCACCAAAATTGGTGCCAATATAAGCGATGATGACACCCCAAAAACTGCATCAAAAGTTTGGATGCCACGCCTACAAATACCGCCCTAGCCGCCCCCAGCTGCCCCATCGCTTCGTCAAAAACGAGAATGCGTGTATCTTTCAGAGTTGTGGAGCTAGAGTCACCAAATTTGGTAGAAAGATAGCTGGTAACGACCCCCAAGAACTGCATATAAGTTTTGGAGTCAGACCCACCCATTTCGCCCCCCTTTCCACTACTTTTACAAATTTTGAGCTAGAGTCACCAAATTTGATGCCAGATAGGTGATGATGACACCCCAAAAACTGCATCAAAAGTTTGGATGCCACGCCCACCAATACCGCCCTAGCCGCCCCAAGCTGCCCAAAAGCTTCGTCAAAAACGGGAATGCGTGTATCTTCCAGAGTTTTTAAGCTAGAGCCACCAAATATGGTAAAAAGACAGCTGGCAATGATCCCCAAAAATCTGCATCAAAGGTTTGGAGTCACGCCCACCCATTTCACCCCCCTTTCCCCACTTTTTACAAACTTCGAGCTAGAGTCAGCAAATTTGGTATGAAGATAGCAATTGACATTCCACAAAGATCTCCATCAAAAATTTGGATGCCACGCCCATCCATACCACCCCTAGCCCCCCTTTCCCCACCTTTTACAAACTTTGAGCTAGAGTCACCAAATTTGGAAGGAAGATAGCTGGTGGCATCCTCATCTGCATCGGAGAATCTTTAAGGCAGCGTACACCCCTGCCCAGTCCGTACCCCTTTGCAATCAGGTATTGGTTTTAATACTGGTATCGAGTATGCCGCAGTCGGTTGCGTCCGACTGCAACGTTTCCAATTTTAACACGCTTATATTAGCTTCACTTGTATGTATGTATGTATGTATGTTTGTATGTATGTAACTCTCCTTTGGACTAAAAGCAAGTGGCTTATTACTGTCAGTATATCCCACTACCTCAAGTTCGTTCGTTGGCGCGGGTCTTCGCTCCCGGACTCACCGATCATGGGTTCTAATCCCGTACACGGCCGAAAAAAATTTGTTTTTCAGTAATTTTCGGATTTGGTGCCGTTAATAAGAACCGCAATAACTTTAATATACGCTATCGGAGCTGGAACCACCGCGGCTGCTGGCACCAGACTTGCCCCCCAATGGATCCTCATAAAAGGATTGAAAATGCAGTCAATTTGAATACGGGGCTTCAAATGTCAACCGTATCGTCACTATCCTCCCGTGACGAGAGTGGGTAATTTGCGCGCCTGCTGCCTTCCTTCGACGTGGTTACCGTTTCTCAGGCTCCCTCTCCGGAATCGAACCCTGATTCCCCGTTACCCGCCACAACACTGATCACTATAATTACTACTATTACAAAGTCGGTAAGGCAGAGGGAGCGAGCGATTGAAATACACCACTTGGAAAAATATTTAGTTTCTTAAATATTCTTTAAAATCTTATAATTATAATAAAAATGGTAGACGTAAAAATTAAGTTGAAAAATTGATTCAAGAGAAAATCATTCACTTAGGAAATATCATAATTCAAATTAAATCCCATATAATAATTAATGGAATTATAAATTAAAAAACAATAATAAAACTGAATAGTTTTTCGAACTTATCACCGCAAACTTTCTCTTCTACTCGGAGAAAATTTTCCAACTGTCTGCCCTCTGTTGGAGATTTACAAAATTACCTGCATCAGCATTAGTTTTAGAAATTAACATCTTAAACTTAACTATATTGTTCAAAAAGAATTTTATATCCGTGCACCCTCTATTAGTAAATCACGTAAATGAAAAAATATTTATATTAAAAATCTGCCCATGTTCATGTTCACTAGAACTTAAAATTTTTGTTCTCAATAATTAATAGAACTAAAAATTAAAAAATAAATATAGTTTAAAAAAACTAAAAAACACGCTTTTATAATACATCGAACTAAAAAGTGAAAAATAAATATAGTTTAAAAAAACTAAAAAACACGCTTTTAGAGCATATCAAACTAAAAAATTAAAATTAATTTTTCAAATAAGTTTAAAACAATAATAAATGATAAATACTAGCATTATTGTAGATAAATATAGTTTACTAACTAACTAAAAAGTGAAAAAGAAATATAGTTTAAAAAAACTAAAAAACACGCTTTTAGAGCATATCAAACTCAAAAGCTAAAATAATTTTTTAAATAAGTTTAAAACAATAATAAATGATAAATACTAGCATTATTGTAAAAAAGCGTGGGGCGCTTTGTCCATATTTCTCGTACATCGATCGCCCAACGCTTTTTTTTTTACAATAATGCTAGTATTTATCATTTATTATTGTTTTAAACTTATTTGAAAAATTATTTTTAACTTTTTAGTTTGATATGCTCTAAAAGCGTGTTTTTTAGTTTTTTTAAACTATATTTTTTTATACTCGATACCGAAGGTAAGGAGTATATTGGGTTTGTGCAATGTCCGTCATGGTGTCCGTCCGTGCGTCCGTCTGTCCGTCTGTATGTTCGCAACTTTTTTCCACACCCTTCAAGCTAGAGACTTAAAACTTTCCAATTCTCTTTATCAATGGGATAGTAAATTAAAGTGTCAAGATGAGGGTTCTACGATAACTGGGGGGCTGGAAAATCGATAAATTCGATAACTCAAAACCGATAAATCCACATATTTCGCACATCCTTACAGCTAGAACTACCAAATTTGGTAAGAAGATAGCTACTAGCAACCCCCAAAACAATGCATCAAAATTTTGGAATCACGCCCCCCCATTCTGCCCCCAGCCCCCCCCCCCCGCAATTTAAAGTCAAAAAAGCTTATATCTCCCACAGTTTTTGAGCTAGAGCCACCAAAATTGGTGCCAATATAAGCGATGATGACACCCCAAAAACTGCATCAAAAGTTTGGATGCCACGCCTACAAATACCGCCCTAGCCGCCCCCAGCTGCCCCATCGCTTCGTCAAAAACGAGAATGCGTGTATCTTTCAGAGTTGTGGAGCTAGAGTCACCAAATTTGGTAGAAAGATAGCTGGTAACGACCCCCAAGAACTGCATAAAAGTTTTGGAGTCAGACCCACCCATTTCGCCCCCCTTTCCACTACTTTTACAAATTTTGAGCTAGAGTCACCAAATTTGATGCCAGATAGGTGATGATGACACCCCAAAAACTGCATCAAAAGTTTGGATGCCACGCCCACCAATACCGCCCTAGCCGCCCCAAGCTGCCCAAAAGCTTCGTCAAAAACGGGAATGCGTGTATCTTCCAGAGTTTTTAAGCTAGAGCCACCAAATATGGTAAAAAGACAGCTGGCAATGATCCCCAAAAATCTGCATCAAAGGTTTGGAGTCACGCCCACCCATTTCACCCCCCTTTCCCCACTTTTTACAAACTTCGAGCTAGAGTCAGCAAATTTGGTATGAAGATAGCAATTGACATTCCACAAAGATCTCCATCAAAAATTTGGATGCCACGCCCATCCATACCACCCCTAGCCCCCCTTTCCCCACCTTTTACAAACTTTGAGCTAGAGTCACCAAATTTGGAAGGAAGATAGCTGGTGGCATCCTCATCTGCATCGGAGAATCTTTAAGGCAGCGTACACCCCTGCCCAGTCCGTACCCCTTTGCAATCAGGTATTGGTTTTAATACTGGTATCGAGTATGCCGCAGTCGGTTGCGTCCGACTGCAACGTTTCCAATTTTAACACGCTTATATTAGCTTCACTTGTATGTATGTATGTATGTATGTTTGTATGTATGTAACTCTCCTTTGGACTAAAAGCAAGTGGCTTATTACTGTCAGTATATCCCACTACCTCAAGTTCGTTCGTTGGCGCGGGTCTTCGCTCCCGGACTCACCGATCATGGGTTCTAATCCCGTACACGGCCGAAAAAAATTTGTTTTTCAGTAATTTTCGGATTTGGTGCCGTTAATAAGAACCGCAATAACTTTAATATACGCTATCGGAGCTGGAACCACCGCGGCTGCTGGCACCAGACTTGCCCCCCAATGGATCCTCATAAAAGGATTGAAAATGCAGTCAATTTGAATACGGGGCTTCAAATGTCAACCGTATCGTCACTATCCTCCCGTGACGAGAGTGGGTAATTTGCGCGCCTGCTGCCTTCCTTCGACGTGGTTACCGTTTCTCAGGCTCCCTCTCCGGAATCGAACCCTGATTCCCCGTTACCCGCCACAACACTGATCACTATAATTACTACTATTACAAAGTCGGTAAGGCAGAGGGAGCGAGCGATTGAAATACACCACTTGGAAAAATATTTAGTTTCTTAAATATTCTTTAAAATCTTATAATTATAATAAAAATGGTAGACGTAAAAATTAAGTTGAAAAATTGATTCAAGAGAAAATCATTCACTTAGGAAATATCATAATTCAAATTAAATCCCATATAATAATTAATGGAATTATAAATTAAAAAAACAATAATAAAACTGAATAGTTTTTCGAACTTATCACCGCAAACTTTCTCTTCTACTCGGAGAAAATTTTCCAACTGTCTGCCCTCTGTTGGAGATTTACAAAATTACCTGCATCAGCATTAGTTTTAGAAATTAACATCTTAAACTTAACTATATTGTTCAAAAAGAATTTTATATCCGTGCACCCTCTATTAGTAAATCACGTAAATGAAAAAATATTTATATTAAAAAATCTGCCCATGTTCATGTTCACTAGAACTTAAAAATTTTTGTTCTCAATAATTAATAGAACTAAAAATTAAAAAATAAATATAGTTTAAAAAAACTAAAAAACACGCTTTTATAATACATCGAACTAAAAAGTGAAAAATAAATATAGTTTAAAAAAACTAAAAAACACGCTTTTAGAGCATATCAAACTAAAAATTAAAATTAATTTTTCAAATAAGTTTAAAACAATAATAAATGATAAATACTACCATTATTGTAAATAAATATAGTTTAAAAAAACTAAAAAACACGCTTTTATAATACATCGAACTAAAAAGTGAAAAAGAAATATAGTTTAAAAAAACTAAAAAACACGCTTTTAGAGCATATCAAACTCAAAAGCTAAAAATAATTTTTTAAATAAGTTTAAAACAATAATAAATGATAAATACTAGCATTATTGTAAAAAAAGCGTGGGGCGCTTTGTCCATATTTCTCGTACATCGAGCGCCCAGCGCTTTTTTTTTTACAATAATGCTAGTATTTATCATTTATTATTGTTTTAAACTTATTTGAAAAATTATTTTTAACTTTTTAGTTTGATATGCTCTAAGAGCGTGTTTTTTAGTTTTTTAAACTATATTTTTTTATACTCGATACCGAAGGTAAGGAGTATATTGGGTTTGTGCAATGTCCGTCATGGTGTCCGTCCGTGCGTCCGTCTGTATGTTCGCAACTTTTTTCCACACCCTTCAAGCTAGAGACTTAAAACTTTCCAATTCTCTTTATCAATGGGATAGTAAATTAAAGTGTCAAGATTGGGGTTCTACGATAACTGGGGGGCTGGAAAATCGATAAATTCGATAACTCAAAACCGATAAATCCACATATTTCGCACATCCTTACAGCTAGAACTACCAAATTTGGTAAGAAGATAGCTACTAGCAACCCCCAAAATAATGCATCAAACATTTTGGAATCACGCCCCCCCATTCTGCCCCCAGCCCCCCCCCCCCGCAATTTAAAGTCAAAAAAGCTTATATCTCCCACAGTTTTTGAGCTAGAGCCACCAAAATTGGTGCCAATATAAGCGATGATGACACCCCAAAAACTGCATCAAAAGTTTGGATGCCACGCCTACAAATACCGCCCTAGCCGCCCCCAGCTGCCCCATCGCTTCGTCAAAAACAAGAATGCGTGTATCTTTCAGAGTTGTGGAGCTAGAGTCACCAAATTTGGTAGAAAGATAGCTGGTAACGACCCCCAAGAACTGCATATAAGTTTTGGAGTCAGACCCACCCATTTCGCCCCCCTTTCCACTACTTTTACAAATTTTGAGCTAGAGTCACCAAATTTGATGCCAGATAGGTGATGATGACACCCCAAAAACTGCATCAAAAGTTTGGATGCCACGCCCACCAATACCGCCCTAGCCGCCCCAAGCTGCCCAAAAGCTTCGTCAAAAACGGGAATGCGTGTATCTTCCAGAGTTTTTAAGCTAGAGCCACCAAATATGGTAAAAAGACAGCTGGCAATGATCCCCAAAAATCTGCATCAAAGGTTTGGAGTCACGCCCACCCATTTCACCCCCCTTTCCCCACTTTTTACAAACTTCGAGCTAGAGTCAGCAAATTTGGTATGAAGATAGCAATTGACATTCCACAAAGATCTCCATCAAAAATTTGGATGCCACGCCCATCCATACCACCCCTAGCCCCCCTTTCCCCACCTTTTACAAACTTTGAGCTAGAGTCACCAAATTTGGAAGGAAGATAGCTGGTGGCATCCTCATCTGCATCGGAGAATCTTTAAGGCAGCGTACACCCCTGCCCAGTCCGTACCCCTTTGCAATCAGGTATTGGTTTTAATACTGGTATCGAGTATGCCGCAGTCGGTTGCGTCCGACTGCAACGTTTCCAATTTTAACACGCTTATATTAGCTTCACTTGTATGTATGTATGTATGTTTGTATGTATGTAACTCTCCTTTGGACTAAAAGCAAGTGGCTTATTACTGTCAGTATATCCCACTACCTCAAGTTCGTTCGTTGGCCGAGCGGTCTAAGGCGCGGGTCTTCGCTCCCGGACTCACCGATCATGGGTTCTAATCCCGTACACGGCCGAAAAAAAATTTGTTTTTCAGTAATTTTCGGATTTGGTGCCGTTAATAAGAACCGCAATAACTTTAATATACGCTATCGGAGCTGGAACCACCGCGGCTGCTGGCACCAGACTTGCCCCCCAATGGATCCTCATAAAAGGATTGAAAATGCAGTCAATTTGAATACGGGGCTTCAAATGTCAACCGTATCGTCACTATCCTCCCGTGACGAGAGTGGGTAATTTGCGCGCCTGCTGCCTTCCTTCGACGTGGTTACCGTTTCTCAGGCTCCCTCTCCGGAATCGAACCCTGATTCCCCGTTACCCGCCACAACACTATATGATCACTATAATTACTACTATTACAAAGTCGGTAAGGCAGAGGGAGCGAGCGATTGAAATACACCACTTGGAAAAATATTTAGTTTCTTAAATATTCTTTAAAATCTTATAATTATAATAAAAATGGTAGACGTAAAAATTAAGTTGAAAAATTGATTCAAGAGAAAATCATTCACTTAGGAAATATCATAATTCAAATTAAATCCCATATAATAATTAATGGAATTATAAATTAAAAAAACAATAATAAAACTGAATAGTTTTTCGAACTTATCACCGCAAACTTTCTCTTCTACTCGGAGAAAATTTTCCAACTGTCTGCCCTCTGTTGGAGATTTACAAAATTACCTGCATCAGCATTAGTTTTAGAAATTAACATCTTAAACTTAACTATATTGTTCAAAAATAATTTTATATCCGTGCACCCTCTATTAGTAAATCACGTAAATGAAAAAATATTTATATTAAAAATCTGCCCATGTTCATGTTCACTAGAACTTAAAAATTTTTGTTTTCAATAATTAATAGAACTAAAAATTAAAAAATAAATATAGTTTAAAAAAACTAAAAAACACGCTTTTATAATACATCGAACTAAAAAGTGAAAAATAAATATAGTTTAAAAAAACTAAAAAACACGCTTTTAGAGCATATCAAACTAAAAAATTAAAATTAATTTATCAAATAAGTTTAAAACAATAATAAATGATAAATACTAGCATTATTGTAAATAAATATAGTTTAAAAAAACTAAAAAACACGCTTTTATAATACATCGAACTAAAAAGTGAAAAAGAAATATAGTTTAAAAAAACTAAAAAACACGCTTTTAGAGCATATCAAACTCAAAAGCTAAAAATAATTTTTTAAATAAGTTTAAAACAATAATAAATGATAAATACTAGCATTATTGTAAAAAAAGCGTGGGGCGCTTTGTCCATATTTCTCGTATATTGAGCGCCCAACGCTTTTTTTTTACAATAATGCTAGTATTTATCATTTATTATTGTTTTAAACTTATTTGAAAAATTATTTTTAACTTTTTAGTTTGATATGCTCTAAAAGCGTGTTTTTAGTTTTTTAAACTATATTTTTTTATACTCGATACCGAAGGTAAGGAGTATATTGGGTTTGTGCAATGTCCGTCATGGTGTCCGTCCGTGCGTCCGTCTGTCCGTCTGTATGTTCGCAACTTTTTTCCACACCCTTCAAGCTAGAGACTTAAAACTTTCCAATTCTCTTTATCAATGGGATAGTAAATTAAAGTGTCAAGATGGTGGTTCTACGATAACTGGGGGGCTGGAAAATCGATAAATTCGATAAATCAAAGCCGATAAATCCACATATTTCGCACATCCTTACAGCTAGAACTACCAAATTTGGTAAGAAGATAGCTACTAGCAACCCCCAAAACAATGCATCAAAAATTTTGGAATCACGCCCCCCCATTCTGCCCCCAGCACCCCTCCCCCCGCAATTTAAAGTCAAAAAAGCTTATATCTCCCACAGTTTTTGAGCTAGAGCCACCAAAATTGGTGCCAATATAAGCGATGATGACACCCCAAAAACTGCATCAAAAGTTTGGATGCCACGCCTACAAATACCGCCCTAGCCGCCCCCAGCTGCCCCATCGCTTCGTCAAAAACGAGAATGCGTGTATCTTTCAGAGTTGTGGAGCTAGAGTCACCAAATTTGGTAGAAAGATAGCTGGTAACGACCCCCAAGAACTGCATAAAAGTTTTGGAGTCAGACCCACCCATTTCGCCCCCCTTTCCACTACTTTTACAAATTTTGAGCTAGAGTCACCAAATTTGATGCCAGATAGGTGATGATGACACCCCAAAAACTGCATCAAAAGTTTGGATGGCACGCCCACCAATACCGCCCTAGCCGCCCCAAGCTGCCCAAAAGCTTCGTCAAAAACGGGAATGCGTGTATCTTCCAGAGTTTTTAAGCTAGAGCCACCAAATATGGTAAAAAGACAGTTGGCAATGATCCCCAAAAATCTGCATCAAAGGTTTGGAGTCACGCCCACCCATTTCACCCCCCTTTCCCCACTTTTTACAAACTTCGAGCTAGAGTCAGCAAATTTGGTATGAAGATAGCAATTGACATTCCACAAAGATCTCCATCAAAAATTTGGATGCCACGCCCATCCATACCACCCCTAGCCCCCCTTTCCCCACCTTTTACAAACTTTGAGCTAGAGTCACCAAATTTGGAAGGAAGATAGCTGGTGGCATCCTCATCTGCATCGGAGAATCTTTAAGGCAGCGTACACCCCTGCCCAGTCCGTACCCCTTTGCAATCAGGTATTGGTTTTAATACTGGTATCGAGTATGCCGCAGTCGGTTGCGTCCGACTGCAACGTTTCCAATTTTAACACGCTTATATTAGCTTCACTTGTATGTATGTATGTATGTATGTTTGTATGTATGTAACTCTCCTTTGGACTAAAAGCAAGTGGCTTATTACTGTCAGTATATCCCACTACCTCAAGTTCGTTCGTTGGCCGAGCGGTCTAAGGCGCGGGTCTTCGCTCCCGGACTCACCGATCATGGGTTCTAATCCCGTACACGGCCGAAAAAAAATTTGTTTTTCAGTAATTTTCGGATTTGGTGCCGTTAATAAGAACCGCAATAACTTTAATATACGCTATCGGAGCTGGAACCACCGCGGCTGCTGGCACCAGACTTGCCCCCCAATGGATCCTCATAAAAGGATTGAAAATTCAGTCAATTTGAATACGGGGCTTCAAATGTCAACCGTATCGTCACTATCCTCCCGTGATGAGAGTGGGTAATTTGCGCGCCTGCTGCCTTCCTTCGACGTGGTTACCGTTTCTCAGGCTCCCTCTCCGGAATCGAACCCTGATTCCCCGTTACCCGCCACAACACTATATGATCACTATAATTACTACTATTACAAAGTCGGTAAGGCAGAGGGAGCGAGCGATTGAAATACACCACTTGGAAAAATATTTAGTTTCTTAAATATTCTTTAAAATCTTATAATTATAATAAAAATGGTAGACGTAAAAATTAAGTTGAAAAATTGATTCAAGAGAAAATCATTCACTTAGGAAATATCATAATTCAAATTAAATCCCATATAATAATTAATGGAATTATAAATTAAAAAAACAATAATAAAACTGAATAGTTTTTCGAACTTATCACCGCAAACTTTCTCTTCTACTCGGAGAAAATTTTCCAACTGTCTGCCCTCTGTTGGAGATTTACAAAATTACCTGCATCAGCATTAGTTTTAGAAATTAACATCTTAAACTTAACTATATTGTTCAAAAAGAATTTTATATCCGTGCACCCTCTATTAGTAAATCACGTAAATGAAAAAATATTATATTAAAAAATCTGCCCATGTTCATGTTCACTAGAACTTAAAAATTTTTGTTTTCAATAATTAATAGAACTAAAAATTAAAAAATAAATATAGTTTAAAAAAACTAAAAAACACGCTTTTATAATACATCGAACTAAAAAGTGAAAAATAAATATAGTTTAAAAAAACTAAAAAACACGCTTTTAGAGCATATCAAACTAAAAAATTAAAATTAATTTATCAAATAAGTTTAAAACAATTATAAATGATAAATACTAGCATTATTGTAAATAAATATAGTTTAAAAAAACTAAAAAACACGCTTTTATAATACATCGAACTAAAAAGTGAAACAGAAATATAGTTTAAAAAAACTAAAAAACACGCTTTTAGAGCATATCAAACTCAAAAGCTAAAAATAATTTTTTAAATAAGTTTAAAACAATAATAAATGATAAATACTAGCATTATTGTAAAAAAAGCGTGGGGCGCTTTGTCCATATTTCTCGTACATCGAGCGCCCAACGCTTTTTTTTTTACAATAATGCTAGTATATATCATTTATTATTGTTTTAAACTTATTTGAAAAATTATTTTAACTTTTTAGTTTGATATGCTCTAAAAGCGTGTTTTTTAGTTTTTTTAAACTATATTTTTTTATACTCGATACCGAAGGTAAGGAGTATATTGGGTTTGTGCAATGTCCGTCATGGTGTCCGTCCGTGCGTCCGTCTGTCCGTCTGTATGTTCGCAACTTTTTTCCACACCCTTCAAGCTAGAGACTTAAAACTTTCCAATTCTCTTTATCAATGGGATAGTAAATTAAAGTGTCAAGATGGTGGTTCTACGATAACTGGGGGGCTGGAAAATCGATAAATTCGATAACTCAAAACCGATAAATCCACATATTTCGCACATCCTTACAGCTAGAACTACCAAATTTGGTAAGAAGATAGCTACTAGCAACCCCCAAAACAATGCATCAAAAATTTTGGAATCACGCCCCCCCATTCTGCCCCCAGCCCCCCCCCCCGCAATTTAAAGTCAAAAAAGCTTATATCTCCCACAGTTTTTGAGCTAGAGCCACCAAAATTGGTGCCAATATAAGCGATGATGACACCCCAAAAACTGCATCAAAAGTTTGGATGCCACGCCTACAAATACCGCCCTAGCCGCCCCCAGCTGCCCCATCGCTTCGTCAAAAACGAGAATGCGTGTATCTTTCAGAGTTGTGGAGCTAGAGTCACCAAATTTGGTAGAAAGATAGCTGGTAACGACCCCCAAGAACTGCATAAAAGTTTTGGAGTCAGACCCACCCATTTCGCCCCCCTTTCCACTACTTTTACAAATTTTGAGCTAGAGTCACCAAATTTGATGCCAGATAGGTGATGATGACACCCCAAAAACTGCATCAAAAGTTTGGATGGCACGCCCACCAATACCGCCCTAGCCGCCCCAAGCTGCCCAAAAGCTTCGTCAAAAACGGGAATGCGTGTATCTTCCAGAGTTTTTAAGCTAGAGCCACCAAATATGGTAAAAAGACAGCTGGCAATGATCCCCAAAAATCTGCATCAAAGGTTTGGAGTCACGCCCACCCATTTCACCCCCCTTTCCCCACTTTTTACAAACTTCGAGCTAGAGTCAGCAAATTTGGTATGAAGATAGCAATTGACATTCCACAAAGATCTCCATCAAAAATTTGGATGCCACGCCCATCCATACCACCCCTAGCCCCCCTTTCCCCACCTTTTACAAACTTTGAGCTAGAGTCACCAAATTTGGAAGGAAGATAGCTGGTGGCATCCTCATCTGCATCGGAGAATCTTTAAGGCAGCGTACACCCCTGCCCAGTCCGTACCCCTTTGCAATCAGGTATTGGTTTTAATACTGGTATCGAGTATGCCGCAGTCGGCTGCGTCCGACTGCAACGTTTCCAATTTTAACACGCTTATATTAGCTTCACTTGTATGTATGTATGTATGTATGTAACTCTCCTTTGGACTAAAAGCAAGTGGCTTATTACTGTCAGTATATCCCACTACCTCAAGTTCGTTCGTTGGCCGAGCGGTCTAAGGCGCGGGTCTTCGCTCCCGGACTCACCGATCATGGTATTTGTTTTTCAGTAATTTTCGGATTTGGTGCCGTTAATAAGAACCGCAATAACTTTAATATACGCTATCGGAGCTGGAACCACCGCGGCTGCTGGCACCAGACTTGCCCCCCAATGGATCCTCATAAAAGGATTGAAAATGCAGTCAATTTGAATACGGGGCTTCAAATGTCAACCGTATCGTCACTATCCTCCCGTGACGAGAGTGGGTAATTTGCGCGCCTGCTGCCTTCCTTCGACGTGGTTACCGTTTCTCAGGCTCCCTCTCCGGAATCGAACCCTGATTCCCCGTTACCCGCCACAACACTGATCACTATAATTACTACTATTACAAAGTCGGTAAGGCAGAGGGAGCGCGCGATTGAAATACACCACTTGGAAAAATATTTAGTTACTTAAATATTCTTTAAAATCTTATAATTATAATAAAAATGGTAGACGTAAAAATTAAGTTGAAAAATTGATTCAAGAGAAAATTATTCACTTAGGAAATATCATAATTCAAATTAAATCCCATATAATAATTAATGGAATTATAAATTAAAAAAACAATAATAAAACTGAATAGTTTTTCGAACTTATCACCGCAAACTTTCTCTTCTACTCGGAGAAAATTTTCCAACTGTCTGCCCTCTGTTGGAGATTTACAAAATTACCTGCATCAGCATTAGTTTTAGAAATTAACATCTTAAACTTAACTATATTCAAAAAGAATTTTATATCCGTGCACCCTCTATTAGTAAATCACGTAAATGAAAAAATATTTATATTAAAAAATCTGCCCATGTTCATGTTCACTAGAACTTAAAAATTTTTGTTCTCAATAATTAATAGAACTAAAAATTAAAAAATAAATATAGTTTAAAAAAACTAAAAAACACGCTTTTATAATACATCGAACTAAAAAGTGAAAAATAAATATAGTTTAAAAAAACTAAAAAACACGCTTTTAGAGCATATCAAACTAAAAAATTAAAATTAATTTTTCAAATAAGTTTAAAACAATAATAAATGATAAATACTAGCATTATTGTAAATAAATATAGTTAAAAAAAACTAAAAAACACGCTTTTATAATACATCGAACTAAAAAGTGAAAAAGAAATATAGTTTAAAAAAACTAAAAAACACGCTTTTAGAGCATATCAAACTCAAAAGCTAAAAATAATTTTTAAATAAGTTTAAAACAATAATAAATGATAAATACTAGCATTATTGTAAAAAAAGCGTGGGGCGCTTTGTCCATATTTCTCGTACATCGAGCGCCCAACGCTTTTTTTTTTACAATAATGCTAGTATTTATCATTTATTATTGTTTTAAACTTATTTGAAAAATTATTTTTAACTTTTTAGTTTGATATGCTCTAAAAGCGTGTTTTTTAGTTTTTTTAAACTATATTTTTTTATACTCGATACCGAAGGTAAGGAGTATATTGGGTTTGTGCAATGTCCGTCATGGTGTCCGTCCGTGCGTCCGTCTGTCCGTCTGTATGTTCGCAACTTTTTTCCACACCCTTCAAGCTAGAGACTTAAAACTTTCCAATTCTCTTTATCAATGGGATAGTAAATTAAAGTGTCAAGATGGGGGTTCTACGATAACTGGGGGGCTGGAAAATCGATAAATTCGATAACTCAAAACCGATAAATCCACATATTTCGCACATCCTTACAGCTAGAACTACCAAATTTGGTAAGAAGATAGCTACTAGCAACCCCCAAAACAATGCATCAAAAATTTGGAATCACGCCCCCCCATTCTGCCCCCAGCCCCCCCCCCGCAATTTAAAGTCAAAAAAGCTTATATCTCCCACAGTTTTTGAGCTAGAGCCACCAAAATTGGTGCCAATATAAGCGATGATGACACCCCAAAAACTGCATCAAAAGTTTGGATGCCACGCCTACAAATACCGCCCTAGCCGCCCCCAGCTGCCCCATCGCTTCGTCAAAAACGAGAATGCGTGTATCTTTCAGAGTTGTGGAGCTAGAGTCACCAAATTTGGTAGAAAGATAGCTGGTAACAACCCCCAAGAACTGCATAAAAGTTTTGGAGTCAGACCCACCCATTTCGCCCCCCTTTCCACTACTTTTACAAATTTTGAGCTAGAGTCACCAAATTTGATGCCAGATAGGTGATGATGACACCCCAAAAACTGCATCAAAAGTTTGGATGTCACGCCCACCAATACCGCCCTAGCCGCCCCAAGCTGCCCAAAAGCTTCGTCAAAAACGGGAATGCGTGTATCTTCCAGAGTTTTTAAGCTAGAGCCACCAAATATGGTAAAAAGACAGCTGGCAATGATCCCCAAAAATCTGCATCAAAGGTTTGGAGTCACGCCCACCCATTTCACCCCCCCGTTCCCCACTTTTTACAAACTTCGAGCTAGAGTCAGCAAATTTGGTATGAAGATAGCAATTGACATTCCACAAAGATCTCCATCAAAATTTGGATGCCACGCCCATCCATACCACCCCTAGCCCCCCTTTCCCCACCTTTTACAAACTTTGAGCTAGAGTCACCAAATTTGGAAGGAAGATAGCTGGTGGCATCCTCATCTGCATCGGAGAATCTTTAAGGCAGCGTACACCCCTGCCCAGTCCGTACCCCTTTGCAATCAGGTATTGGTTTTAATACTGGTATCGAGTATACCGCAGTCGGTTGCGTCCGACTGCAACGTTTCCAATTTTAACACGCTTATATTAGCTTCACTTGTATGTATGTATGTATGTATGTAACTCTCCTTTGGACTAAAAGCAAGTGGCTTATTACTGTCAGTATATCCCACTACCTCAAGTTCGTTCGTTGGCCGAGCGGTCTAAGGCGCGGGTCTTCGCTCCCGGACTCACCGATCATGGTATTTGTTTTTCAGTAATTTTCGGATTTGGTGCCGTTAATAAGAACCGCAATAACTTTAATATACGCTATCGGAGCTGGAACCACCGCGGCTGCTGGCACCAGACTTGCCCCCCAATGGATCCTCATAAAAGGATTGAAAATGCAGTCAATTTGAATACGGGGCTTCAAATGTCAACCGTATCGTCACTATCCTCCCGTGACGAGAGTGGGTAATTTGCGCGCCTGCTGCCTTCCTTCGACGTGGTTACCGTTTCTCAGGCTCCCTCTCCGGAATCGAACCCTGATTCCCCGTTACCCGCCACAACACTGATCACTATAATTACTACTATTACAAAGTCGGTAAGGCAGAGGGAGCGCGCGATTGAAATACACCACTTGGAAAAATATTTAGTTACTTAAATATTCTTTAAAATCTTATAATTATAATAAAAATGGTAGACGTAAAAATTAAGTTGAAAAATTGATTCAAGAGAAAATCATTCACTTAGGAAATATCATAATTCAAATTAAATCCCATATAATAATTAATGGAATTATAAATTCAAAAAACAATAATAAAACTGAATAGTTTTTCGAACTTATCACCGCAAACTTTCTCTTCTACTCGGAGAAAATTTTCCAACTGTCTGCCCTCTGTTGGAGATTTACAAAATTACCTGCATCAGCATTAGTTTTAGAAATTAACATCTTAAACTTAACTATATTGTTCAAAAAGAATTTTATATCCGTGCACCCTCTATTAGTAAATCACGTAAATGAAAAAATATTTATATTAAAAAATCTGCCCATGTTCATGTTCACTAGAACTTAAAAATTTTTGTTTTCAATAATTAATAGAACTAAAAATTAAAAAATAAATATAGTTTAAAAAAACTAAAAAACACGCTTTTATAATACATCGAACTAAAAAGTGAAAAATAAATATAGTTTAAAAAAACTAAAAAACACGCTTTTAGAGCATATCAAACTAAAAAATTAAAATTAATTTATCAAATAAGTTTAAAACAATAATAAATGATAAATACTAGCATTATTGTAAATAAATATAGTTTAAAAAAACTAAAAAACACGCTTTTATAATACATCGAACTAAAAAGTGAAAAAGAAATATAGTTTAAAAAAACTAAAAAACACGCTTTTAGAGCATATCAAACTCAAAAGCTAAAAATAATTTTTTAAATAAGTTTAAAACAATAATAAATGATAAATACTAGCATTATTGTAAAAAAAGCGTGGGGCGCTTTGTCCATATTTCTCGTACATCGAGCCCCCAACGTTTTTTTTTTACAATAATGCTAGTATTTATCATTTATTATTGTTTTAAACTTATTTGAAAAATTATTTTTAACTTTTTAGTTTGATATGCTCTAAAAGCGTGTTTTTTAGTTTTTTTAAACTATATTTTTTTATACTCGATACCGAAGGTAAGGAGTATATTGGGTTTGTGCAATGTCCGTCATGGTGTCCGTCCGTGCGTCCGTCTGTCCGTCTGTATGTTCGCAACTTTTTTCCACACCCTTCAAGCTAGAGACTTAAAACTTTCCAATTCTCTTTATCAATGGGATAGTAAATTAAAGTGTCAAGATGGGGGTTCTACGATAACTGGGGGGCTGGAAAATCGATAAATTCGATAACTCAAAACCGATAAATCCACATATTTCGCACATCCTTACAGCTAGAACTACCAAATTTGGTAAGAAGATAGCTACTAGCAACCCCCAAAACAATGCATCAAAAATTTTGGAATCACGCCCCCCCATTCTGCCCCCAGCCCCCCCCCCCCCCCGCAATTTAAAGTCAAAAAAGCTTATATCTCCCACAGTTTTTGAGCTAGAGCCACCAAAATTGGTGCCAATATAAGCGATGATGACACCCCAAAAACTGCATTAAAAGTTTGGATGCCACGCCTACAAATACCGCCCTAGCCACCCTCAGCTGCCCCATCGCTTCGTCAAAAACGAGAATGCGTGTATCTTTCAGAGTTGTGGAGCTAGAGTCACAAAATTTGGTAGAAAGATAGCTGGTAACGACCCCCAAGAACTGCATAAAAGTTTTGGAGTCAGACCCACCCATTTCGCCCCCCTTTCCACTACTTTTACAAATTTTTAGCTAGAGTCACCAAATTTGGTATGAAGATAGCAATTGACATCCCACGTAGATCTGCTTCAAAAATTTGGATGCCACGCCCACCCATACCGCCCCCAGCCCCCCTCTCACCTCCCTTTACAAACTTTGAGCTAGAGTCACCAAATTTGCAACGAAGACAGCTGGTGGAATCCCCATCTGCATCGGAGAATCTTTAAGGCAGCGTACACCCCTGCCGCATCCGTACCGCTTTGCAATCAGGCCTCTTTTTACCGGTTTTAATACTGGTATCAAGTATGCCGAAGTCGGTTGCGTCCGACTGCAATGTTTCCACTTGTTTAATAATAACTTATATGTAACAATGGTATAGTAAAGCTAATATATTTTATTTTCTTTCGTTTTAGGTGGACCACTCTCGTATGGTCGAAGTTCCAGTTGGTGGGCAGAAGCTGCAGATCCAATGCGCGAGTCACTGCATGCCAGCTGCAGCGTCGTCTAGTTGAAAAAGCCTGAGTTGCCAACAAGTGTTTTAATAAATGTTGTGATGTAGTTTTAATTGTGTTTTTTTTTTTTTTTAGGTCATCAGGAGAATGTCGGAGTTGCCAAGAAGACTGCTGCCACCGCCATCGGACACCGTGGGATTTCAGTCGCCGAGCCATACAGATTCTGGAGTAGTAGTTGCAGGTAAGTGTTTATACTCGATACCGAAGGTAAAGAGTATATTGAGTTTGTGCAATGTCCGTCATGGTGTCTGCCCGTCTGTATGAACGCAACTTTTTTCCACACCCTTCAAGCTGGAGACTTAAAACTTTGCAATTCTCTTTATCTATGGGATAGTAAATTAAAGTGTCAAGATGGGGGTTATACGATAACTGGGGGGATGGCAAATCGATAAATTCGATAACTCAAAACCGATAAATCCACTTATTTCGCACATCCTTACAGCTAGAACTACCAAATTTGGTAAGAAGATAGATACTATCAACCCCCAAAAAACTGCATCAAGAGTTTCGAAGCCACGCCCACCCATTCCACACCCAGCCCCCCGCAATTTGAAGTCAAAAAAGCTTTTATCTCCCACAGTTTTTGAGCTAGAGCCACCAAAATTGGTGCCAATATAAGCGATGATGACCCCCCAAAAACTGCATCAAAATTTGGATGCCACGCCCACTTATACCACCCTCAGCCCCCCTTTCCCCACATTTTACAAACCTCGAGCTAGAGTCACCAAATTTGGTATGAAGACAGCAATTGACATTTCGCAAAGATCTGCAGTAAAAATTTAGATGCCACACCCACCCATACCGCCCCCAGCCCCCCTTTCCACAGCTCTTACAAACTTTGACGCGTCCGACTGCAACGTTTCCACTTGTTTTAAATTATATTTGTTGTTTGTTTTAATGTTTTTTTTATGTAAATCATATTGTGTTGTTTTAATAATTAATTTGTGTTTGTATTTTCAGGATTGCCGACTGGGAGATGCCAGAACATGCTGACAAACTGATCGTCGCCGCCATCAGATATAAATGAATAAATCCGTCAATTCGTCGAGTTCCTGAAGTTTAAGTTGCATGTAAGTGTTTTTAGATTATATTTGTTGTTAAATTGCGTGTTATGTTAATCATATTTTGTTGTTTTAATGATGTATTTAAGTTTGTAATTTTTCAGGATTTCCGACATGAGGATAGACGGAGCGTGCTGAGAAAACAATCGCCACCGCTATCTGACATCATGGAAGTAAAATAATGAAAAAAGTCATAGGCAAAAAATGTGTTGCATGCATTTCTGGGACATTTATGACACATAACCGTGAAAACCAATTCTTATCGTTATTGTTTCGTTCCTTATTGTTAAGATGCATGATTTTTGTTTTTCATTCAGTTATGCTTGCCTGAAACCTTTTGTTAAATTCTGATATACAAATAAACTACCTGATACGCACCATATATAGAAATTGCCCTGGTGTACAAGTAGTAACATCCCATACAGGTAGCCATCTTATTCGGACACGTGCGTAGTACCCTTATTGCACAAATTGACCTAAGCCCAAATATATAACAAATATTAGGTAAATTTTGCAGGCATGAAAGCTAACTCTTTTCTTGACCCCATGATCCAAACGGTACCTATCAGGTAGTTGATTAGACTATATATTAAAAAAAATCATAATCTCTGGATTAGTCTACGACTGAAAACTGGCGAGACAAGTTCTGTATTACTCTTCAAACATGTCATTGAACAACCGTAAATTATTTGACCTGTGTCAAGTCAGAAGTCAGACACACCAACAAATTTCATGGAAGCTGCCTTTGAAGAACTTGATAGTTTATACGCCAATGTACAGAGAAGTGAGTCCATAAAATATTGGCGCATGGCAAAGATATAATTGAGTATCAGTTTTGCCAATTGGACAGCTTTCTGAAGTAGAACAGGAATCATTAAATAAATTTTATGAAAAATACAGATTGCATCAGGTTAGGTTAGGTTATGCCGGCTGGCACTCCCAGGGGGAGCGCCACACATAGACCGCTGAAGGGTCCTTAGTGAGGCCGGTGTTTAGAGGTGCTGAGGGCTATCCCGATGGACTACCTCTCTAAGTGGTGTCCAGCTGGGTAAGCGTACTTCGGGCAAATGCCAGAAGCTTGTTGGGTTCCCGCTTACTGGCTTCATCGAGTGAAGCTAGAAGGGGAGCATGTAGATAGCGTAGTCTTTGTGCTGCCAGTGCGGGGCAGCTGCACAGGAGATGCTCAAGCGTTTCTTTGACACCAGAAACGTTGCATTTCCGGCATTCGTCGTTGTCAGTTATGCCTAGCCTTTTCACGTGTACTGCGGTTAGGCAGTGGCCTGTGAAGAGACCTACCAGCCTTCGGCAGTCATGCCTTTTTAGCGTTAGTGCATATTTCGTTAGTTTCTCGTCGTAGGTTTTGCACATTATTCTTGAGATTCTGCAGTCGGAGGTGTATGTCGACCTTCGTACTGCTGTGTCCCGTGCCTGTGTCTCCATATAGGAGTGAAACGTTCGCAGGGAGATCGGGACATCAACAATGTCACTGTTGAGTCCCGTTGCACCTTGCTTAGCCAGAGTGTCCGCTGTTTCGTTGCCCTCGAAGCCCTGGTGGCACTTTTTTAACGGTGCCGAGTGCATCTAGCGTTTCCCTGCACGCCAGGACATTCCGAGAGCTTATGTGGTGAGCCTGTAGGGCTTTGATTGCCGCCTGGCTATCTACGAATATGTTCACCATGTCCTGCGTTGTATTCGTTTTTAAGACTACTTCTGCTGCTTTCCTGATTGCGAATATCTCCGCTTGGAATATGCTGCAGTGGTCCGGGAGTTTGTAAGACAGGCTCATGGGTGGTTCGGCGCAGTATACTGCTGCGCCGACTCCCTCCATCATTTTTGAGCCGTCTGTATATACGTTGATGGCCGTCTGCTCAGCTCCTGAGCGCCAATCATCTTTTCCTAGGAGCGTGGGCGTATAGTTAAAATTGTTTCTTTGAATCATATAGTCTGTTTCGACTTGGATCCCTCTTCCAATTATACTATGCCCGTAGTTGAGTATCTTCATGTTGCCTATCGTGCAAAGACGTTGAGCAGTCTTTTTTGCTGTTAGGCGTGCCTGTATGTCCACGGGGTTGACATTAAGTATTGTCTGTAGTGCTTTGGTTGGTGTTGTCCTCAGCGCCCCTGTGATGCATATAAGTGCATGTCGCTGAGTTTTTTCCATTCGTTTTAGGTATGTGGATTTCTCTGTGGCTTCCCACCATACCAGTATTCCGTAGAGTAGTATGGGGCGCACAATCGAGATGAGAATCCAGTGTGTCAGTCGTGGTGAGAGTCCCCAAGTGCTACCCAACATCTTTTGCGATGTATAAAGTGCATTGGTGGCTTTCTTCACCCTTTCCTCCACATTGAGCTTCCAACTCAACTTGCTATCCAATACTATCCCTAGGTATTTGATACTCTCTTTCGGTATCAGTGCCTTATCGTTTATTTTTGGTGGAGTCCAGCGAGGTACCTTGTATCTCTTTGTGAAGAGAATGAGGTCCGTCTTGTCCGCGTTGATACTTAGACCGGCTTCCATGGCCCATTCTAGTATCTCTTTAAGTGTGTGATCCATGACAGAGCTGATTGTCGATGGACACTTGCCTGTGATAATTATGCTTATGTCGTCTGCATAGGCAGTTATCTAGCGCTGTTTCCACCGACTTGCCCTTTGTGTATGCGTGTTGGTTCTGCTCTAGAGTCATTTCTGTATTCTCTCTGATGTGGAGATCTATCAGCTTTTCTAGAGTTTTCAGGAGGAACGAAGTCAGGCTAATGGGTCTGAAGTCCTTCGGCAGCACGTGGCTACATTTTCCAGCTTTTGGCAGGAAAATTACCCGTGCTGTCCTCCAGGCCTCCGGCACATAGCCATACCTAAGACAACCTCTGAAAATTTCCCTCAGCCATGGAGTGATCACATGTTTGACCTTCTGCATCATGGCCGGGAATATTCCGTCTGGACCTGGTGATTTGTAGCTCTCAAAGGAGTCTATCGCCCACATTATTCGTCGCGTTGTCGTGATACCTTCCGGAATTTCCACTGTTGTGGTTGGGTGTATCGATTGCGTGTTTGCGTTGAATTCAGTGCAGTTAGGGAAATGCGCCTCCAGGAGCCCCCCAAAAACTGCAACAAAAGTTTGGATGCCACGCCTACAAATACCGCCCTAGCCGCCCCCTAGCTGGTAACGACCCCCAAGAACTGCATAAGAGTTTTGGAGTCAGACCCACCCATTTCGCCCCCCTTTCCACTACTTTTACAAATTTTTAGCTAGAGTCACCAAATTTGGTATGAAGATAGCAATTGACATCCCACGTAGATCTGCTTCAAAAATTTGGATGCCACGCCCACCCATACCGCCCCCAGCCCCCCTCTCACCTCCCTTTACAAACTTTGAGCTAGAGTCACCAAATTTGCAACGAAGACAGCTGGTGGAATCCCCATCTGCATCGGAGAATCTTTAAGGCAGCGTACACCCCTGCCGCATCCGTACCGCTTTGCAATCAGGCCTCTTTTTACCGGTTTTAATACTGGTATCGAGTATGCCGAAGTCGGTTGCGTCCGACTGCAATGTTTCCACTTGTTTAATAATAACTTATATGTAACAATGGTATAGTAAAGCTAATATATTTTATTTTCTTTCGTTTTAGGTGGACCACTCTCGTATGGTCGAAGTTCCAGTTGGTGGGCAGAAGCTGCAGATCCAATGCGCGAGTCACTGCATGCCAGCTGCAGCGTCGTCTAGTTGAAAAAGCCTGAGTTGCCAACAAGTGTTTTAATAAATGTTGTGATGTAGTTTTAATTGTGTTTTTTTTTTTTTTTTAGGTCATCAGGAGAATGTCGGAGTTGCCAAGAAGACTGCTGCCACCGCCATCGGACACCGTGGGATTTCAGTCGCCGAGCCATACAGATTCTGGAGTAGTAGTTGCAGGTAAGTGTTTATACTCGATACCGAAGGTAAAGAGTATATTGAGTTTGTGCAATGTCCGTCATGGTGTCTGCCCGTCTGTATGAACGCAACTTTTTTCCACACCCTTCAAGCTGGAGACTTAAAACTTTGCAATTCTCTTTATCTATGGGATAGTAAATTAAAGTGTCAAGATGGGGGTTATACGATAACTGGGGGGATGGCAAATCGATAAATTCGATAACTCAAAACCGATAAATCCACTTATTTCGCACATCCTTACAGCTAGAACTACCAAATTTGGTAAGAAGATAGATACTATCAACCCCCAAAACAATGCATCAAAAATTTTGGAATCACGCCCCCCCATTCTGCCCCCAGCACCCCTCCCCCCGCAATTTAAAGTCAAAAAAGCTTATATCTCCCACAGTTTTTGAGCTAGAGCCACCAAAATTGGTGCCAATATAAGCGATGATGACACCCCAAAAACTGCATCAAAAGTTTGGATGCCACGCCTACAAATACCGCCCTAGCCGCCCCCAGCTGCCCCATCGCTTCGTCAAAAACGAGAATGCGTGTATCTTTCAGAGTTGTGGAGCTAGAGTCACCAAATTTGGTAGAAAGATAGCTGGTAACGACCCCCAAGAACTGCATAAAAGTTTTGGAGTCAGACCCACCCATTTCGCCCCCCTTTCCACTACTTTTACAAATTTTGAGCTAGAGTCACCAAATTTGATGCCAGATAGGTGATGATGACACCCCAAAAACTGCATCAAAAGTTTGGATGGCACGCCCACCAATACCGCCCTAGCCGCCCCAAGCTGCCCAAAAGCTTCGTCAAAAACGGGAATGCGTGTATCTTCCAGAGTTTTTAAGCTAGAGCCACCAAATATGGTAAAAAGACAGTTGGCAATGATCCCCAAAAATCTGCATCAAAGGTTTGGAGTCACGCCCACCCATTTCACCCCCCTTTCCCCACTTTTTACAAACTTCGAGCTAGAGTCAGCAAATTTGGTATGAAGATAGCAATTGACATTCCACAAAGATCTCCATCAAAAATTTGGATGCCACGCCCATCCATACCACCCCTAGCCCCCCTTTCCCCACCTTTTACAAACTTTGAGCTAGAGTCACCAAATTTGGAAGGAAGATAGCTGGTGGCATCCTCATCTGCATCGGAGAATCTTTAAGGCAGCGTACACCCCTGCCCAGTCCGTACCCCTTTGCAATCAGGTATTGGTTTTAATACTGGTATCGAGTATGCCGCAGTCGGTTGCGTCCGACTGCAACGTTTCCAATTTTAACACGCTTATATTAGCTTCACTTGTATGTATGTATGTATGTATGTTTGTATGTATGTAACTCTCCTTTGGACTAAAAGCAAGTGGCTTATTACTGTCAGTATATCCCACTACCTCAAGTTCGTTCGTTGGCCGAGCGGTCTAAGGCGCGGGTCTTCGCTCCCGGACTCACCGATCATGGGTTCTAATCCCGTACACGGCCGAAAAAAAATTTGTTTTTCAGTAATTTTCGGATTTGGTGCCGTTAATAAGAACCGCAATAACTTTAATATACGCTATCGGAGCTGGAACCACCGCGGCTGCTGGCACCAGACTTGCCCCCCAATGGATCCTCATAAAAGGATTGAAAATGCAGTCAATTTGAATACGGGGCTTCAAATGTCAACCGTATCGTCACTATCCTCCCGTGACGAGAGTGGGTAATTTGCGCGCCTGCTGCCTTCCTTCGACGTGGTTACCGTTTCTCAGGCTCCCTCTCCGGAATCGAACCCTGATTCCCCGTTACCCGCCACAACACTATATGATCACTATAATTACTACTATTACAAAGTCGGTAAGGCAGAGGGAGCGAGCGATTGAAATACACCACTTGGAAAAATATTTAGTTTCTTAAATATTCTTTAAAATCTTATAATTATAATAAAAATGGTAGACGTAAAAATTAAGTTGAAAAATTGATTCAAGAGAAAATCATTCACTTAGGAAATATCATAATTCAAATTAAATCCCATATAATAATTAATGGAATTATAAATTAAAAAAACAATAATAAAACTGAATAGTTTTTCGAACTTATCACCGCAAACTTTCTCTTCTACTCGGAGAAAATTTTCCAACTGTCTGCCCTCTGTTGGAGATTTACAAAATTACCTGCATCAGCATTAGTTTTAGAAATTAACATCTTAAACTTAACTTTTTTTCAATCAAAATTTCAGTAAAAGAAATTCGCACAAGTCGATCGCTCAGCTTGTGGAATTCTTTTTTTGAATTTATTTATTTGCCCGAGCAGCAATGCGACTGCCCGGTGAGAGATATTCAACACAAGTGCTTATGAATATTACAAATAGTCCTCTTAATTACCTACTTCGGCAACATATAAATGAGTGACTTAAATATAACAACAAATTGAGTTTAAAATTTTTAAACATGGCGGGCAAAGATGACTTAACATAGGCCAGATTGAGATCATTTAACATTTTAACATATAACATAACATTAACATAATTACTCAAAAAAGCATGCATAAAAGTCTGGCAGCCCTTGAAATGCATAAGGCAGCTAAAATGACATTCACACAAAATAGAACTTGCAAAAAAAAACGTGAACAGATTAAAAGGTAAATATCACCCGCAATTGCTTGAAAAAACTATTAATTAAATAAATATTATTCTATATTGCAGCATAAAGGGATCACAGAATTGGCATAACATCCAGGAGAGGAGTGCAGCGCACATAGGCATGATCGCCCATGCGATATAAGCAGCATTGGCATGTGTGGCTGCAGCGAAGTCGGCATCGGCAGCGGCCATTGAAATTTTGCCGTCTGCCGCTGCAATTTGGAGTTGCTGGATTTCGTCATTTGGAGCGCTGGATTGGATCCGGATTTAATGGACGCTGATAGCTGGAACCCAGATCTTCCAGCTGAAACACTTCTGGGCCCGATCGGTCGCAAATTGTAGGAACTGCAGCAGTCTCCGAGTTTGCAATTTCGGTGCGTGTGCCGATTCGCATGCAAGCGCATATGCCTGCACGCACGTCTGCGTATTTCTTCTGGCGGTCGAGTGCCGTGTTGGAACCATTGCCGGTGTATGTGGAGACCAATCGATGACAGGGAAGTATACCAATTTAAGTCTCTGGTACGTCTTAGGTGATGGTTAAATTTATATACAAATCTCTGTGAAGTGAAAAGAAGCGGCGAAATGATTAAAGGGAAATTATGCACATTTACCAAATAGTAAGCTGCAAACATATGCCAGCATATATACAAGGCTGTTGTTGTTTTTGTTGCTGCTGTCTGTTTGTGTTTGCTGTTGGTGCGGATGCCCATATCGGTAGTAGTGGTGTGCAAAGTGTTAGTGGCATTATTTATGTTTGCCACATTTTCATTAACGCCTTTGTTGCATTCACCGTCATCTTGTAGACCACAATTGTCGTCACCATTGTCATTAAAGTTGTAGTTCCCCCTGTTATCGATATCTTCCTCGTCGTCAATTAAATCGCGTTCCAGTTGTCTTTGTACTAAAGCTAGGCCTTGTTCTAGCAATTTTTGTGGTGATTGTTGTTGCTGCTGTTGCAATTGTGTTGACTCTGTGATCGGGAGTGCATCTGTCGTTGAGACTGCAGCCTGCAGTGGAGCTGTAGTTGGGATTATAGCTTGCACTGCAGCCGATTCTGTAGTTGGATTTGCCACCGGATCTCCCTCATAATCAGGTATTATGATGCGTTGTATCGATAATGGCTGTCCAAACATTAATGCAACTACTATGTCTTTAGGTGTTCGTCCGCTATTGTATCGTCTTCTCAACTCATTAATCATCTGTTCACAGAATCTTGAGGGGTTTGGATTCCTCATATTTTCCAAGTGTATTTGCTGCAATTTCTGCCTATGGAGTTCCGCCAGCATCCTTTGTCTCTCTTTTTCTAATTCCTCCTCTTCAATGCGTAATAAAGTCGGAAGCATATCCTCGTTTTGCTGTTGTTGCAGCAGTAGTTGCTGGTGCCGGGTTTGCGGTTGCAAAGGGCGTATACAATTGTTAAATTGTTTTGAATATCGTGGTCTTTGCAGTCGCTGCGGCTCGTAGGCGTGTAATATTAATTTTCTCGCCTCAGGGTTGACATGCATGGCCAGACTGTGTGCGAAACGCTGGCTAGCTTCCATAAATAATTCGTCAACTGTACTGATTGAAAACGTTCCTCTAATGACTTCGTTGCGTGTATATCTGTTCGCTTTAACTGAGTTGCGTATAATCTTGTTTTGGAGTCCCTGTATACGATTTATCTGTGTTTCTGATGTTAAAGCGCCCCAAACGGGCAATGCATATAACCAAATTGGCATAATTAATTGCTTAATAATAATAATTTTGCATTCGGTATCTAATCGGCTGCTTGGCCCTAACAACCATTCTAATTTGGCAGCTCTAGCTCTTAATTTCATGCGAAGTTGTGTAATATGTGATGTGAGAGTGAGCTTCTTGTCCAAAATGACTCCAAGGTACGTGTGTTTGTTTATGTTTGGGATAAGTTGTTCGTCAATTTTAAGAGATATATCATTGTTGTTAGTTAGATTACGCAGTGTATAAATAACATGTCCAGTTTTCTTTATATTAATGTTGATGCACCATTTTTTGGCCCACTTCATGAAACAACATAGATATTGACTATTATGACAGACAGCAGTGGAGGGGGAATCATGTGCACTCATAATAACCGTGTCGTCCGCATACGTTGATAGTAGCATGTTTTTTGGTTCTTCATAGTCAATAGCGTGTCTGTTAGTGTTTAAAATTATGTTATTTGTGTTCAAAGTATTTGGTAGTGGCATGTCAGAAGCATAAATCGTATATAATATTGGTCCCAGTACACTTCCCTGAGGGACTCCAGCTAATATTTTACCCGTTCTCGAAATAATCCCATCATTTGTACAGGAGCCGACACAAAAAGTCCGATCAGTCAGATAACTCTCTAAAATTCTATACAAATTTATTGGCAGCAATTTAATCAATTTAAGTAACAGTCCCTCATGCCAAACACGATCAAATGCCTCAGATATGTCCAGAAAAACAGCCGAACAGTATTGTTTGCCCTCAAATGCCTTTAATATGAATTGAGTCACACGCGCCAATTGTTGCTCTGTGCCGTGCTCGCGTCTAAAGCCAAACTGATAGTTTGGTATGGCTTTGGCAAAGGCATCAACCTCAAACAGCCGACTCATTAAGAGTTTCTCAAATATTTTAGACAGACTGGAAAGGAGACTTATCGGTCGGTATGACGATAGTTCAGACGTAATTTTACCCGGCTTAAGTATCATTGTTATGACTGCGTGCTTCCATTTGGCAGGAAAGTGTCCGAAACGTAGCATTGCGTTGTATATTAACAACAGATAAATTAGAGCTTTTTGCGGCAACATTTTAATAATTTTGTTGTCTAGACCATCAAGCCCGGGTGATTTGGCCGATTCAAGCGATGTTATTATTTGCTTCAGCTCAGTCAAAGTGATTGGTCTGAATGTAGTGTGTCTGTCAATATTGTCTTGTTCTTTTTGTAGGATAGTCTCAATTCTGTTTTGATTCATTTGTGTTCTTTCGTCAAGTGTATTTGTGTATTTTGGATGGAATCGCTCTTTCAGATGCGCTGCAAATGCCTCAACTTTCTCGCTAGATGTTTTTGTCCATACAACATGTTGTGACGTAGACGACATAATTTTGAGCGGCCAGTCCGGCTGTGGTTGTCTTTTGATGCATGAGGTAAGTCTCCATAGCTTTTGCATTTGATATCTATCATGCTTGTCAATACGTTCAAATAGCTTATGAAGTTTTTTATTTTTCAGCTTTTTCAGCGCTTTGTTTAGACGATTCTGTGCAGCTTTGTATTGACGTTTTGCCTCAATGGTCCGAGTTGCAATCATAATTCGCTTTGCACGTCGCTTATCCTCAAGCAAACTGGCTGTTTGTTCGTCAAGTTGAATTTGAGAATGACGGCGGCGATTTCGACGAGGGCAGCCACGATTTTGGTGTTGGCTTTGCTGCCTCCAGGATGACATGGAACGGGACATAAACAAGTGTTTAGTTGCAGCATCTGTTGCTTCGTCGATATTGCGCATAAGTATGTTCAAAGCATCGTCAATATCCAGAGCCGAATGTAACTCAGTGTTGAGATGAATTGATCGTTCCAAATGTGACTGAAAACGACCAATATTGGCACCCGTCGGAAGGATACGCTTTTTTCTTATACACATTTGATCTGTATGCTGTTGATGCTGCTGGGGTTGATGGCTGCCAATTCCAAGCGACATATAAATTATGAGCGGCAGATGGTCCGAATCCAGATCAACAGAGGATTTAATTTGTAGGCAAGTATGATTCGAAAATCCTTTGTGCACTGCAAAATCAATTGATGACGGTCTTTTTCTTCTGTCGTAGGGATAATGTGTAGCACCACCAGTGGCCAATATATGACAGTCATTCATTTCGTGCATAGCTTTATACAATGCTCGTCCACGTTCGCACGATCTATTGTTGCCCCACCACGCATGTTTGGCATTCCAATCGCCGCATAACAAAAACTTTGACGAGGAGGCAGAACCAGCTTTTTCAAAATATTTAAATAATTTTGTAAAATGTTCATGCGTCCATTTGTGGGCGGGTGGACAATATATTGCACCAATAATAATGCCATTTTTGTTATCGCTTCCATTTTTTTTTCCAGCTCCCGTGAAGACGATAATTGATGAGCTCTGCAAATATGTTTCGCATATGGGATCCAAAGCGCTATGGCTGATGTCGTTGCGGACCAACAATGCAACTCCACCGCTACGCTTTCTGCCTGGACTTGCGGCTATATGCGTCTGATATTTATCAAAAACTAAGGTATTTATATTGTTTTTGCTTAATCGTGTTTCAATAATAATCATAATGTCTATTTCATTTTTTTCCAGGTATATGGCTACTTCATTCATTTTATTAGCAACACCACAGGCGTTCCAAAAGGCAATTTTAAAGGAGTTGCCATTAAGGAGACGGATGCTGTGGGTTGCTGCTGGATTTGCGTTCGTGTGTTGTTGGCTTATGGTACTTGTAGACCTATCCATAATAGTAAGCGTCATTGGCTGTTGCTGTTTCCCTAGTTAATGTAGAGTCTGTCGAAATACTATACGCTTTTGATGTTCGCGTAATATTTGTATTTATATTTGTAAGTCTGATAATAGCTTCGAATAAGCTATCCAGTTTTGCTTCTAACCTATAGAAAAATTGGGCATTTTGTTCTGAGGCAAATGGAATTGTATTTGTATTTATATTAGCTAAATTATCATTATTGACTGTATCAGAGACTGGAGACGGGATTCTGCTTTGTACGTGCTGTTGTTTTGGATCGCGTTTTTGCTGCTGTTGCTGGTGTTGTTGCTGCGGCTGCTGCTGTTGATCCTCCCTCAACCTTTGCTGGAAATTGTCCAGATGCCTTTCAGCTGGATTGTGCGTGTGGGCTGTTTGCTTAACTGCAGATTTTTTGCTGCTGCTGGCAGGAGCTGTAGAGTTGGCATTGACGTTGGCTTTTGCTTTAGTTGCTGTAAAAGCTTGCTGCTTTTGCTGTTGATTTTGCTGCCTTTGCCTCTGCTGTTGCTGTTTTTTTCGTTGTTGTTTGGGATGTTGCTGTTTTTGTTGATCACGATGCTGTTGTTGCTGTTGCCTCTGGCTAGGGCCATGACCATGTAATGGACCAGGAGTTTGCGGGAGTGAGGCATTGTCATCCAATAATTGCTGCTGCTGTGTATTATTGTTGTCATTATTAATAGTAGAGCTATTGCCGTAGCCACTACCATTCCTAACAACCCAACTATATGGCATTCTGGCATTGTTTACGTTGCTGGCACTGCGTTGTTGATGATGCTGTTGTCGTTGATGCCGCGTTTGCCATTGTTGGTGTTGTTGTGGTTGTCTTTGTAGCCTTTGCTGATGTTGTTTCCGCTGCTGTTGTTGACTCCTCCTTTGTTCAAAGTTTTCCCTGTTTGAACGTAGCATAGTTCTCACCTTTTTATATGTTTCACAACCTTTGTACGAGCTGACGTGCTTCCCTCCACAGTTGACACATGTTGCACTTTCTTGTCGCGGCTTGGTGCAGGCAGTGGACGCATGGTTGCCGGCACACTTCATGCATTTGAAGGGCCTACGACAGTAATTCTTTGTGTGCCCAAACTTTTGACACCTATGACACTGTGGGGGATCTCTAGGCTTAGATTGCCGCTCAACAACGACTGACTGGCTACCAATTGTTTTTATGTCAAGAATAGATGTGTGACTGCCATCTGGAGTGGGATTTAATTCAATTTCAAATAGATTCAATGGCTTGCCATTGAATCTATGTCGCATTACTCGAATAAAACGGGCATCATAGCCCAAGGATTTCAGTTGGTCAGAAATCCATGGACATGGTGTCGTATGATGTAAATATCTTATGATGATTCTAAATCCTTTATTTATTCGAGCCTGATGGGTATGAAGTTCGATACTATCCTCAGCCAGCGCACTCAGGATAGCATCGTGCGTGTGCATGTCTTTGCATTGGACTCTGAGTCCGTTTTTGGCAGTGGTTTTAGTGGTGAATTTGCCTATACTGGGATTGCTGGTTAATTTATCTAGTATGGGCATAATGGCAGGGACAAGGGGTAAAAAGAGCGCGGGCACCTTGGTGACGGCTCGTAATGGCAGCTGTTGTTGTTGATGCTGCTGCTGCTGTTGCTTTTGGTGTTGTTGTTGCTGTTGCTTTTTTTTTCAGTTGAGTGCATAAGTGAGCGATGCTCGCACAATGGGGGCCGGCATCTAACTGATGCTGCCTTAATTTATTCAACTCATTACTTTTCTTACAGCAACTCATTGTGAACAAGAATGGACCTAACCTTATTTCTAAACATAAATAAGTTAATAAATAAATAAATAATATGCTGTGTGCCAACAATTACAACAGCAGAAAATGACATTAAGAAATAAATATTGACTATCCAAAAAAAAACATTTAAACATTTAAACATGAAATTGAGATAATTTAAAATAATAGTCAATAGTTTTGGTCAGTAAAAATTTGAATTTAAATGACTAAAAGCGCCAAATCATTGATCTGGCAACCTCACAATTAATAGCTGCTGGCAGCCCAAAGCAGCTGTTTTGGCATAATTATTGTGCACATATTTGGTCACACAGTGACAAATAAGTGACAAAAATTTGTAAATATTAAGCAAATTAGTAACAAAAAGAACAATTTACATTAATTTTGATCATTTTTTCTTTTCTTTTCAGGTGCTGGGATGACTGGGATGACTCTGCCGCTGACGCTGATGAAATTGCCGCATGCGATTTGGACCGCACAACGCCGATGCCAGGTAAGTACAAAACCACGCTGGTCCACGACGAGTGAGATGACCAAAAAATGCTGTGGACGCCGCTAGAGTTGACCGATGGGACTCATGCGACGACGATATGGACCAGAAAGGATGTATCAAGTTGGAAAGCAACAGCTGGAAGCGCTATTGCAATCTGATAACCAGTTTGCATCCAGGTTTGATTTGTGTTGTTTTGTGTGTTTTTTAGACGTTATTTGCTGAAAATATATAAACAGAATTTTGTTTTGCAGATTTCAAACTGCGGATTAGCCGGAGCGGCTGGGTGTTGTTTCGTCCGCTGGATTTGTAGCCGCTCTATTTGTTTGCATACGCCAGTGCAAATGGCATGCAAATTTGCATAAGTGTGCCGCTGACGCTGCAAACGCCCGAACAGCCAGAAAACGCATGTGCCGGGTCGAAAAAGCTGCTGGTGTACAGCCATCCACGCCGATCCACGCGTAGAATTTGCCGCTAATCGCTGCTTATTCATCCGGTGAGTATTTTCCTGTTGTTGTATATATTTGCCGTGATGCGTGCTTGCTTGTTTTTGTGCCAGATGATGCCTAAGTGATTGCCATATAATATCCTCGTAGGAACTTTTCAATAGAAAACTCAGAGTCTGTTTTCATTGAATAAATGTCGATCGCGCCACAACGTACAATAAGTACGGAGCGCTATTAATTGGCTATATACATAGAACATTATGTATATCTATATATGCCCATATAGGCATAAACAATGTTGAAGTACGCAACTTCCAGTGCTTGTGAAAACAAACTGCTACAATTGAAAGCAGCAAGTTTGTAATGTTGTGCGTGCGTTTAATTTTAGCTCAAACACAACTATGGTGTTTGAGCGTTGTGGATCCATATAATTTTGGTGGCACAGATCTCTTTTGTGCTCACCTTCGGCAATCAAAAAAGGCGTCATAGGGGTTATTTGCAAATCTTAGTCAAGTGTCTGTCAAACTTAGTGGTCCATAATTAGCATGTTATTTGTCCTTATTTGCTGTTATTAATGTCAATAGTGTAGTCATTAATAAGTCAAATTTCTTGTTCATTTCAGCCATCCCCGCAAGATTTTGTTGCAACAGAAGAACCATTGGGTCAACTGCTGCTGGCATCTGCGAGGACGACCGAACTGTGTGGAGTTGCTGCTGATGGCGTTGCTGCTCTTCCTGGAGTCTCTGTTGGAAGTTCGTCAGGTGAGTTTCGGCAGGGTTACGTGCTTGTTTGGGGGTGCTAATCCCACGCGTTATTTGGCTGTACGTTGGTTTATTATTAATATTTTTGTCTTTTCGTTTCATGTCATTTCGCTGCTGCTGTTGTTGCTGAGCCGCTGGACGGATATGCTGCTGCTTTTGCGCACAAGGAGTGCGTTTATGCTGCTGATGTTGCTGGCTGTGGTGCTGGACTGGCGCTCGAAGCTGACGACTGCTATTTTCATTATAATTATAGTTGTTATTGTTATTGATTGCAGTGTAGTCTAGCTTGAGTTTTGATAATAAAAGTCTGCTCCTAGCTTGTTTAAAAATTGAACAGCCTCTATAACTGGCTATGTGCTCGCCCTTGCAGTTCGCACATGTAGCTGTAGTGGACCTGGGTTTGGTGCAGGTAGTAGTGGCATGTTTGCCTGCACATTTCATGCAGACAAACCCTTTTCGGCAGTAGTTTTTGCTGTGGCCGAATTCCTGACAGCGATGGCACTGAACTGGCTCCAGCTTCCGTTTTTGCCGCTCGACTAGGACATCCTGGATTCCCAGTTGAGTCAGAGATAATATCCTCTCGTTATAGCCGTCTAGCCTTGGCTCTAGCTCAACCTCGAAGATGTTTAGTGGCTTACCCGTGAAGCGATGTTTCAGCACACTGATGTAGCGGGCACTAAAGCCCAGTTGGTCTAGCTGTGTCTTGATCCAGTCGCTTGTAGTGGAGTAGTGCAGATTCCGGATGACAATACGATACCCTCGCACTGCACGCAGTTGATGGGTATGGAGTTGAATGTCCACGTTGTCCAGAGACGCAATGATAGTTTTATATGCATCCAGATCCTTGCACAATATACGTAATCCTCCACTAATCGAGCACTTGGTGGTGAATTTAGTAGCCGCCGAAGTTTTGTTGAGCATGTCAATGATTTTTTGCATATCATCGACATCTGGCAGAAAAATAGCTGGAATTTTGCCGCTCAACGTAACTGGCTTTTGTTGCTGCTGTTGTTGTTGCTGCTGCTGCTTCTCACCAATTTGCTGCAAACTTTGCGAGATAGTGAGCTGCAGTGGCTGCAAAACTGTAGGCTGGCGATTTTGCTGCTTTTGCTGGTGTTGCTGTTGCACTGGCTGTTGCTGTTGTTGCTGCTGCTGTTTTTGCGCAGCTTGCTTGCTGGTTTGTGGTGGAGAGTCACACAAATCCTGATCTAAATCACTGACGCACATCTGGCCCACACTGCCGTCAGTAGAATTGGAACGCAGAACAGAAGAAGCGTGTTTTTTACGACACGCTTTGGCATTTTTGTTTTGCGCTTTTTGCCAGCACCAACACACAGTTTTGGAGGCAATGAAACCTTGAGTACCTCAGTATTGGCAGAGGCAAAATACGTTTCATCCGATGTCTCGAGTAGAGCCATATCATGGGTTGAAACATCAAACGAGGTGTCGGTGTCCACAATCCTGATATCGCTATTGGACCCAGTCATCCATCCGTCGCTCCCATTACTGCAGTTTTGGAGCAATTGAGCAGCGCTCTTATTGACTGCTTTGCCGTTGATCGTACTGGGAACAGTTTGCACTGCTTGCTTATGCTCTAATACTGCCAAAGCAGCATTAGATACATTTATTGGCGCCAACTTTTTCGGCGTCGTATGCACTCCCGCGCTTTCGCCTGCATTGGTGTGTGCGCCAGCGGCCGAACACACCAACACATTTGCAGGGCTTTCATCCAACACTAATGCACACGCTCTCTCTCCATCCTGTTGCACACGTAGTTGCTTAGTATGAGTGCCGCTCATAGCGGGAATTGTCTTTGTATGCGTGTGTAAGCGAGACTTCACTGAATAAGGGTCACTTATTGCACACGCATTTCTTGCCTTTCGCGGCATAATTGTTTATGATTTATTATTTCTGCCTTGCACAACGCATATATATTAACAGAAAGTTAATTTATTTGTATGCGTGTACGGCTAGAAATATCACTTGCAGGTCTTTATGCGCGCGTCAGTTCACATTTATTAACATTTTACACGATGTAAAACCAATCGAACACTTCACGAACATATATTTAAAAAACATTTAAACAATTAATTAATATTAATTGTGTATTTGTTAGTTATCCGCCTAACATTTGCCCGTTTTTACTTAGTAGAGTATAATTTGATTTTTTTTTTTTTTCAGTTGAGTGCATAAGTGAGCGATGCTCGCACAATGGGGGCCGGCATCTAACTGATGCTGCCTTAATTTATTCAACTCATTACTTTTCTTACAGCAACTCATTGTGAACAAGAATGGACCTAACCTTATTTCTAAACATAAATAAGTTAATAAATAAATAAATAATATGCTGTGTGCCAACAATTACAACAGCAGAAAATGACATTAAGAAATAAATATTGACTATCCAAAAAAAAACATTTAAACATTTAAACATGAAATTGAGATAATTTAAAATAATAGTCAATAGTTTTGGTCAGTAAAAATTTGAATTTAAATGACTAAAAGCGCCAAATCATTGATCTGGCAACCTCACAATTAATAGCTGCTGGCAGCCCAAAGCAGCTGTTTTGGCATAATTATTGTGCACATATTTGGTCACACAGTGACAAATAAGTGACAAAAATTTGTAAATATTAAGCAAATTAGTAACAAAAAGAACAATTTACATTAATTTTGATCATTTTTTCTTTTCTTTTCAGGTGCTGGGATGACTGGGATGACTCTGCCGCTGACGCTGATGAAATTGCCGCATGCGATTTGGACCGCACAACGCCGATGCCAGGTAAGTACAAAACCACGCTGGTCCACGACGAGTGAGATGACCAAAAAATGCTGTGGACGCCGCTAGAGTTGACCGATGGGACTCATGCGACGACGATATGGACCAGAAAGGATGTATCAAGTTGGAAAGCAACAGCTGGAAGCGCTATTGCAATCTGATAACCAGTTTGCATCCAGGTTTGATTTGTGTTGTTTTGTGTGTTTTTTAGACGTTATTTGCTGAAAATATATAAACAGAATTTTGTTTTGCAGATTTCAAACTGCGGATTAGCCGGAGCGGCTGGGTGTTGTTTCGTCCGCTGGATT